>OZ018392.1:24184935-24784935 GCA_963969525.1 Ontholestes murinus | reverse complement strand
AAAGATTAAAGATAAAATATATAAATAAATAATATATTTAGGTGTTAAGATAGCTTACTTACTATTTTGAGAATAACTATCGAACAAATAGTAAATATTTGTCGAAAACAGAATATCAAGTTGTCTTTATATCCCCTGGAAAGTTATCAAATATATTATCTAATGCAAATTATAAAATAAATCTTTTGTTTAGTAGATATGTAGGTCAAACAGGATGCTAGTACACATTGTCGTTGTTGATTTTCCAAGCATTTTTGTCCATTGCGTTCCAATCAAGTTCTTATCTTTTTTCCAAATTATTGCTTAGGCAATTCCCGGATATAAATAATCTTAAAATATTGCATAATTAGTTAAAATCCTTTTAACGAGCAAACCGAATTTACTTCTTCGCCACTTTTGACTCCTCAAAAAATAGCGGCACGTATAATATGTTTGTTTTTAGTTCATTCAAGCTTAATACAATTTAGAATATAAGTTCAAATGAATCCTAACCATTGAAATATTTTGGGGCAATTATATTTAGTTTTTACTTTTTGAAATAATTATAAATCATTTTCTTAGTTATGTTATAAAAAATCAAAAACTACATTAAATATACGAAGTAAAAATATCTATTTATCTCTAATATATTATTAATATGTAGTGTTATATAAATTTCCCAAGGCTCATGTCATAAAATATTATCATTAAATCGCGTTATAAAGATGTTTCATGTGATACGATTAATGCAACCTTATTACATAAATAATTTTAATCAATACTTTTCAGTGTGTCGAAATGATTGCCATTGTATTTCAAAATCAGATAATAAACTAAGTATTTTTTTTTCATTTTCACGGTGTCACGCAATCATATTGCCTTGGCTGTGTGAAAGTGCTCTTTTTATATTCGACGTAAAAGTGCGCGAGCTCGATCAAATCTAATCATCACAATTCGATGTTGTATATAAAAATGCAGCAATCTGATTTCTCGCCCGCCCGCCTGCAATGTCGCCGCCTCCGTGTATCTGCATTGCGACTGCCGCCGCCAATGCTTTACAATAAATAATTTGAACAAAGTGGCAATAAATCTATTGAGGCTAATAACTTTTTCCCATTAATACCTGTAGACGAAGTTTTTTTTTTGTAAATGCGGACGGAAGATATTTAAATGCTTTCCTTTCCTTAGGGTTCATTATTTATCGTCTTTGATGATAAAAAAATCTTTAAATAGATTTTTTTCGTGCCATTAGTAATAATAAATGTGATGCTGATCGAGAAATAATTTATTGAATAAGAATGTTGAGGGCAGGTTTATTTTTGAAAAAATGTGTTTTTGAAGCAATAAAAATTGTAATTTTTAGGGCGATCTAGATAATTATATTTTTCGTTTGGGGCGTTATTGATTTTATGTCAAGGATTCATTAACATTAATATTGTATATATATATATATATATATATATATATATATATATATATATTCATAAAATATTTGTTTATAATCTAACGTAAATATAATTTTCTTAATTCCACGGTTTTTAAATTCTATTCTAAAACACAGATGGCACTTTGCATTTTCTAAGACTTGATGTTTTGTAGAAATGTTATTTATGCAATTTATTAAAGAAACCTATTGCTTTGTGCTTATACACAATACAATTTTTTGAGTAATTATGTTATATTTATGGTTAACATAAGCATCAATTTTAAGGCATTTTTTGAAAGTTTTTAATAAACTGGTTCACAAGAATCTATTGACTTGGACTTGGTGAATCAAAAATATAGCGTATTTTGTGAAATGATTTAACTCTGTAGGCTTATAAGTTTCTAAATACAAAGGAACTAAAGCCGTTAGAATTTTCAGAGAGACGTAAATTTTTCAATTTAATTTTGTTACAACAACAGATTAATAGTATTAGTAGAATTAGTGTTTAATTGTATAGTGATAAAATATGTAGAAAAGTGAAATAAAAAAAATATATAAAGTAGGTATAATTTCAGAGGGATGGAAATTCTATATTCCGTTTGAAGTTAGCTACTCTATTCGCTTGTGCTCCGCACGGTGCTATTGAGTACAACTTTCCAGATGTCCCTCATATACATCCGAGTCGAATAAACAAAGTTGTTTGTCTTATGAGTTATTCATTAAGATAACTTTGAATCAGAAATTAGACAATCTAATAAACATCCACGTATTATTAAATTCAAATTTAATTTTACTTTGATTTGATATCACTGGATCGATATTTTAAATTTGGAAACTTTATTTCTTACACTGTTCCAGTATAAATCTCAAGTTCATTAAATTGCATGCCTGCCTATCATTTTAAATGCAACTTTATGGCAAAAGGAGCAAACTATTTCCGTGACATGTTGGCGTTCGTGATAAAATTGCTCACGATTCGTGGTATGTGGACATATAGATCGTCGGAACGAAATGTTTAATGAATTTTTGACAGGCAAATGTTCACTATTTTACGTCCTTGGGTCGCAGGTTCCTGGCCCGTTATTCGTGGGTTTTGTTTAAAATTCAACTCGTAACGAAAATTTTAGTCGGAGAATGCCATATGGCCGCGAGAGCCGAGGAAATAGAATTTCTTGAAATAAATTGTTCTTCAGTTCTGCTTAAATAGCTTATTAATGTAATAACTTTAAAGATATATAAAAATATGCGTACATGATTTACATTAGACTTTTCCACAATATTAATTAGGTTTATAATAAAAATTTGCCGGTTTTCACCTATGAGGTTCTCGTCAATGCATGGAAACGGAAAAAAATACCATTACAAAGAATTTGATTTCTACACAATAAGAAAATATATGTTATCCTTACGTTGCAAACTACCAGAATTACTAATGCAACAAGATAATGGTTAAAAGATTGATAAAAATTATAATAAACTGCCTGTAAAATGTATAATACAAGTAATTAAGAAACACATTTTAAGAAAGAAAAGGGTTTCTAAATGATTATAAATTGCTTATCAGTTTTGTTTATCAAATTTATAAACTATACACATGCACGCCTCCATCTTCCATTATTAATTGAATTAACGCAGCTATTAATGTCAAGTTGAGGAACACGATGGCCCTCTGGTTATTATATTGGATTTAACAACAAAGCCTCAAATTTCCTCTAGTGAACGTGTATGGCGCCGCTGTGTGTATACGTACGTTTATGAGTAACTGCTTACGTATTACCTTATCTCGAGTATTATTCTGTTCGGCAAGATTTCAAGCATAAAGCCGAAAGCTATATTAAGATAGATATTGCCAATACTAGAACAAGGGAGAGAGCTTAACGGGTTCACGGCCCATTCAATATTCTATTTCCCATCTAAGATCCTCAATGCGATATTATAATATTGAACAATTAGGTTCGTGAGATCCCATTAAGTTTTGCATTTCGCTTTTTCAATTTCCGCCCACGCCGCCAGAGTTGGGGGGTTGGAAGAGCTAAACGGGCGCTGGCGTGCTTCGCATCGATAACAAATGCAGTTGTCGATTCATGAAAAAAAAATGCTGCATTTGTATGGGAAGCGGCCGGTTAAAACTAGATGCATTCGAGTGCGTTTTTTGTTTTTGTTTGTATCCTGCTGCTGGATTGGAAACCGGCCGCCTGAAGCTGGCTGAAGTCAGTTTATAATTTGTTTGGTGTGATTTATAATTCTTTTTGTAGGTACGTTGATCTGGATAAGCTGCTTAAACGCGGAGACAAACAAACTGCAACAGTTTCTTTTATGATTGGGACCCCAGCTGAAACTCCAGGGGGACGGAACAAAGGGGAACTCCCTCCTCGTTATCTCTGCAATTATAATTAAAACAAATAAGCTGCACGATGGCGCGCTTTTTACGACGGAGAGGGATTTAATTGCCGTCCGCTGTTTGTACTTGTTTGTCCTGCTTGATTCTCGAGATAATGAGAGTATCGAAAAAGGGCGTAGTTAATCCGAAGCTAAATTTTTATGGATTATTTTCAAACCAAATTCCAGTAACATCAATCATAAAAGTCGTACATAACAAAAATAAAAACAAACTCTCAAATTGTAGTCTACTAATAAGATTATAATAAGATTATTATTATTACTTGAGCTTACTCCAATAAGATTACATCAATAATTATGCGAGTATATAGTAGTAGTAGAAGAAGAGAAGAATCTAGGCACTAATACTGTCAACAATATCTATTGTCTAAAACCGTCCTAACAATTGACCATTATAAAAACTTCTACTATTTCTTAAAAATGAAATATTGGCCCTTAAATTGAGAATCTCCTTAACAATTGCTTTTAGTATCAAAAAAATTTAGCTAAAAATGTAGAAGAAAAAAATCTGGTTCTAGATATAAGGTATGATATGTTTTTACTTCTATTCAAAAACTTAAAATTAGTTAGGTTTGTGGCAGTATATAAATCAGAAAAAAACTTATAATTATTTTTCAAAACATTTAGGGCACAATTTTATGCAACATTGATTGCATATGGGCAATTTACATATGTCACATTGGATAGCAGTTTTCCTGTCCTTGTTGGTGGAGCATATGGTATATCTTTTTCTCTTGATTTTTTCAGGAGGTGTCTGAGGTTGTAGAAGAAGAAGTAGGATTTGTGACTTCCAGTAGTTCAGCAATGAGAGTTCGTAGTTTTGAGGGCACTTTTTTGTTGGCCATTCTGAGTCGTAGATGTTCATTTATCAATTGCTTGCCCAAAGTTCTGAGGAATGAATATCGTTTTACTTCTTGGCCCTGTGATTAATTAATACAATACTCGAGAATTTACACTTTCAATATTCAATAGAGCAAAAAACGTTTGGTTCTTCTAGACACCGAATATATCGCACATTTCGCATCTAAAGCGTTCACTCCTGATTTTGTTTCATTATAAAAATGAATCATCTCCGGCTTTTTGGTTATTTCATTGACAGAATTGTCGTGATGTATGCTAGAAAGTAATATAACGCTTTTACTTTTTCTGGCACATAGCTTACTATAGTGGTTGAAGAAGTAAATCCAAAGGCTGATGAATGAATTTCACGTTTACGATTTGGTAAAAATTCAGGTGGTATACATTTTTATTTTTTCCCCACCTAAGTCAAATGCTTTTTCTTCAGTTCATCGACGAGTTCCACTAAACTGTACCAGTTGTCTCCTGTGATGTTCCTGTTGGAGTCTTTAACACATTCCACAAGCCCACTCTTATGGGATTTGATAACGTAGGTTTAGGTGCACCAACATCTTTTATTTCGGATCCGGCATAAATCTCTGCATTTACAAGATAATGCGTTTTAGCGTCAGCCAAAACCTGGACTTTGATCCCATATTTGGCAGGTCTATTGGGAATATACATCCGAAATCCACACCTTCCTCGAAATGGTACAAGCATTTCGCTATATTTGGGTAAATTCGAGGCGTATAACACGATTTTGATCTAGCAACAAATTCATCAAATAGTTCCGATACAGCGGCCAATTTTATCAGTGTTCAACCTTTTTTTTTCGGGTTTACACATTGTCACATCTGAAACAGTTCAATAAAAACGTAAATCTTGCTAGACCCATAGTGTCACGAAAAATATATCTTCCCGTCCCATCGGTGGCCCACATAGAACGAATTTCTTTATGACTTGATTTAAAGATAATTGCATATACAACAGCCTAAAAAAATGCTTTCATTTCAGACAAACTGGTGTCATCAGGAAATTAAGGCCAAAATTTATTTTGTGACCTTTTAGACTTTTTATACTTTTGTCTCGTAAAGGTTATCTTCAAATTGGTAAAATCAACTAACATTTGCTGTATCTCATTGGTAATCAAGAGACTGACTCCAAGCATCTATCGGCTCACTTGGAGGATTTTTACGAGCAGGGCCAGCAAGACCAGAAAAGACGGTAAGCAAATTATGGGCAGAGGTCCTACCTTTTATAGCTGCTGTTTTCGATCATTTGGTATTATCTTTTCCATACCAACATTTTGTGATGGGCAGCTTTTCTTCTTCCTCCGACACTGAATTTTCTTGTTGCGTTTCGAAATTGTGGTCACTCAGTATTTCATTGTCCTCTTCATCCTCGTCACTCTCTTCAGCCAATGTTTCTATTTCCTCTGACACAGCTTTTCTGTCTGACTCATCCACGGATACACTACTAGACTCATTATGTTCTGAGTCTTCTAAATCCTCCCAAAAGGCTTCAGATTCCAAAATATGTTTGAAGTCATTTTCTGACAACTCCCTGGAACTGGACGCCATTGTTTTATATTTATTACTGAAAGAGAAATCATAAAAGCTGGTGATGGGCATAATGGGATGATTTTAGTGTTTGAATTACTGATTCAATTATTCGAAAAACCCGATATAAAAATTATTCTTAAGAATAAGAACCATATATTATTTTATATTAGTTGATATCTTATGGATATTAGCACGTGCTGATACGAAATAAATAAATACCTTGCAAAAATAACAAAAAACTGGACACTTTGAAACTAATAAGCAATTACTAAACTATCGCGTATTTACTACTGTGGGACCCAGTTAAACACAAACTTCACACATTTTCGAAATAAGCAACACTGAAGTGTGAAACTATGCTCGAGGAATCAGGCGCACGGTATTACGGACAAGTACTGGGGCGGGAAGGATCCAGTGTTGCCAAACCTAAAAAGTACACCTTGTCTAAAAATGTGATGGGTCCACAGGATCCATCAGTAGTATAGAGCTATTCAGGAGAGATGGCGGTCGGGGTGACATGTCCGTCTGAATCAAGTAGTGTCCGTTGCAATTTTCCACCATAGGCGTGCGCGGCTAAATGACATTAATGTCACAAATTTGTTATGTTTTCATATTAGTTATTTCATATTTCATTTATATTATTGAATTAGAATAAGTATTTTTGTATTAATATCCATTTCCACATTTGCTAAAACGTATGAAATACATTCATTAAAAATATATTTTCTTTCAATTACCCTGCGTAATTGCAATACTTGACTAAATCGCGCGCGCCTATGAAATAACCGGTAAGTAAGGGACGCCGTAAACTATTTCTTTCTCCTTCTACCGCTCGGTCTAAGACCGAGCTACGTAGGCCGCGTGTGTCTTTTCTAGATACGGCCGACGAAATCGTACGTCTTGGGAATATCCGCTCGGTTATCAGGTAGTAGAAAAGGATACCAATATTATTTGAATGTTCCGAACTTAGTTCGTAAACCGCCCTTACTCATGAATTGGTCTATAGCTACGGGTTAATGTCAAATTGATAGCATTGAAGTTAGATACAATTATTACTATTAAATGTGAATTTTATGAGAGCCTGTAGTTAAACAAATATTGTATTGTATTGAAAGCATGCAATAAAAGATCCTTCAACTCTTATCCAATACTTTATTTTTAGATTTCGCAATGATCATCTATTCAAGTATGTTTTAGTTCAGAATTAAAACAGAAATGGTATAAAAGTTTTACTTCTAATTTGAAAAAATCGTTCCATCAAGAAAGTAGAAAAACATGTATCGAGTATAAAACAAGTGATTTCTTACTAAAACTTGGAAATGTTAAATAAAAAGTTAGAAGAATTTGATTTTTGCAACTGTGTACTATTTTGCTTTATAAAAGTACATAATTTGATGATTAAAAATGACTTGTTTCAATTATGGCTTTTTAAATCAAGTTGATACCATCGGAGGTACAACGAAAAACTACTATTATTATTATTTAATATTCAACATAGCATTGCCTGTACTAGAAGTGAATGGATTCGATTAAAAGCTTTTTAAAAAATGCTTTTCTACTGTTATTCAATCCTAGTTTTTTAGATTTTCTATATGTGACATAATTTCGTTGAAATAATTACATCAGATTATAAATGGTGATAATGGTGATGCCAATTTAAAAATGCAAATAAATATTTTTGTGTCAAGATTTTCAACTAGAAACTCTGTCACATTTTTAAGAAATCAGTCCAACATTAACCTCTATTTTTACTCGCCTATAAACAATATGAAGCGCTCATATAAAATGTTCAATTTTCGGTTTATATTTTTAATTGTAATTTGGCCTAATTTGTTAAATCAATTATCCCCTTACTATAGAATTAAGCAAGCATGTTCATTTTATTTTTTACTATTTTTTTCTATTAATTTGTAAGAAAACTTCTCGCGTTAATTATTTTTTTATAATTATTTTCCTGTAAATGGTTAACGTGTTTTTCTGGTGGGAAATAAATTATTACTATTATTATTATTATTATTTTGATTTGGTTTTATCTAAAAGACAAAAATACTAATATGTGTGCAGCAAGCCAAGTTAAAACCTAGATTCAAAAATGTTTAATCATGGTTTAAATTTAGAAGTTGATTATTACATTTTGCAACTTACTTTCTTTACAAAAGTATATTATTTTGCGACTACTGGTCGCTTGTTACAATTTTATGTATCATGCAAAATTGATAGTATCAAAGTTAGGTTCAACAAATTATAATTATCACTTTTTAATATGCATTTTAGCATACTCTGTACTAAAAATATGAATTTATTTGCTGTTTATAAAATGTTCTTCTATTCTTGTTAAATACTTTATTTTTGGATTTTCGAATAAATTAGTTTAAACTAAAAATAAAAATTTACAAATATATCTATGCAAAATGAGAAGTAATTTTTACTTGAAACTTAGAAAGCTCCAAAATGTTTAACCAATACATACTTAACAATAAATATATAACTAATGATAGGTTGCAATATTGGTTTTAATAAGTAAGCCGCAGAAAGTCACGAAGTTTTATAACTTGTGTGTGACAAACAATAAATATAAATGTTAAAATATTGAATCAACTAATATTTAAAATAAATGAATATATAATAATATGGGTGAATGCAAACACACTTAAATAATTAAATTAAGAATACATCACTATGACAAACAATAAAAGTAAATGTAGACATATTAAAAAAAATTAAAAATACGTCAGTATGAGCATAGTGACTATTTTTATATACCGTAATATAGATCTTGTTGTTGAAAATAAATGTATTATGCTAAATACCTATTTATTATTAACTTATTTCTATACAATAGATCTAAGTTATGTTCTTCGGAAATAGGTTAGTTTCCATTAATAATTTCATGTATAAGAGTCCTATAAGTAGTATACATATGCAACTTCAAGAGTGTTTTTAAAAATTGAGAAGGATCTATCATTTTGTATATCGTCGGGAACACTATTGAATAATTTTGAACCTAAACAAATATAAGATCTATGACCAATTGTCTTACGCATTAGCGGTGTAATAATTTTTTTTTGTCGTATGTCTTTTTAGTGTTGAGTTGTGTATATATTGAGTTTTACATATGATTATATAGAAAACTGTTTAATATCGAATAGTTTTGTTTCAGTAAAGAGCGCTTCAGTAGGGAATTTAATTTTTTATTATATATAATTTTAATAATTTTCTTTTGTTGAATTTCTAGTGGTTTAAGGTAGTTGTTTTTTACACCTTCCCATCCTATTATGCCATAAGTTAAATGGCCTTTGACTAGTAAATAATATAATAGTTTTAGCTGAGGTATGTCTAAGATATTTCGTAATTGTCTAAAGTTAAATTTTAAGATCCGAGTTTTTTTTCAAAATTTATTTGTGCATCCCATGTGAGATGTTCATATATAATAATTCCAAGATATTTTATGTTTTGGACTGGAAATATACTAAATTGAACGGCATTATTTGGTGCTATGGCAGAGCTATAGGAGAAAGCTATATATTGTATCTTGGATATGTTCATTGTTAATAATTTTGAGTCAGACTATTTTTTCATACAAGATAGGCCAAACATAAAGTAGAGTTAATTCCAGTTCCAAGCGTCGTAAGCAATTGCTTACTAATACTAGTATAGTTTTAAATAAAAGTAATATATATATTTATGATAATATAAAAATATATTTACTACTACAAAACTCTCGACATAGTCATAAAAAATCATTGCAAAAGATGCAAACTCGTTTTGCAATTCAATTGAACGTAACAATTCCAAACGCCTTAGACTTTTCGGCTTTTGCACAGTTTTCTACATGGTATTATCCAGTAAAACATAATTTCAAGGGTATATTCAATATAGCAACTAATATAGTAAAATTATGCCAGTTTATTACACAAATTTTGTATTAATGGACTATATTAAAAAAAAAAAATCACAGTAGCTAGAAAAGGGAAATTCGAATATATTTATTCTATAATGAGATAAATATAATATATTATTTTCTAAGTGATATTAATCAAATAATTTAGTATTTAGTATCTAACTTTATTAAATATCATCATCAAAAATGTGAGATGTCTCCATTAGCAGAATTGGTGTTTTCAGCTAAATTAAGGTCGACTCAAAATCTGAACACTGGTGCAAATATTACAAAAAATCTTCTAATGATTCTGTGACTAATTTTATTTGGATTTGTTTCGATCGGATGGCAGAGAGATTCCCTGCACCCAGAACCCAATAGGCCCTTTGTACTTCGTATCTCACTCCTCATTCCTTGCTACGGTATTAGCCAACGCAAGAACCGCAGCAAGAGGGACTCTTAGAATGTCTGATGACTTTTGACATCCCTCTCCCATTGTGGATTCACGCAGGTTGGATAAAACCAGACAGTCCAGAAGTACATGCTCAGCGGTTTCGTCGTCCTCTTCACACCATCTGCAGGTAGGACTAGATTGTAGTACCAGGTGCAATTAATTAATTAAATTACAGTATCCTGATAGGAGCCCTAGAACCTTTCATAGGTTTTATCTAGACAGTTGCATACCAACCAATCTAATAACTTAATTATTTGACATTATTTTTAAACTAAAATTTTGATTGTTTAAAAAAATAGAACCCTTACATTTGGAGGCAACTTGACTACTTACAGAAATATATAAGATGATGGTAAAATAAATTAAAAATTTACATATGTAATTATAACTCAAGTTGTCATAGATGTGAGGGTAGCTACTGTAGTTTTGTAAAATATATTGATTTTAACAAATGTAAATTATTTTATTACATTCATTAAATGAAATATTTCTAACCATATCAGATTTCATTATTTCTAGTATTTATTTGCAGGTGCTGTTTCTTATATTAACTTTCAGTTTACATTGCTTAAATATATTTAACGCATTAAGGAAAATAGGTTAAAAAATGTTCCTTAAGAAACAAATTATAATTATAAACAAACAATTAAAGCTGTGAAGAAAGTTAAAATGTTTTTTTCTTTCATATTAAATTTGTCACCAAATCAAACTATTTAAAAAATTAAATTAAATTCCAATACAAAAAACATAATAATAAACACAATAATGAGGATTAATAACGGTCAACAATTATAGAACATTCATGTAATCCCATCTCTATTAACAATTAAATGTGTTTCAGAAACTGCTACGAGGACTAACCACCTAATAAATTACAGGTCGAATATTTAGTTTATGTCGGTACCCCTGTAAAAATTTTCAAAATTACAAATACAGCAACGACAAGAGAATATAATTATTAATTAACATCTATATAACTAGTCAATAATTTTAAAGGTTACGTTTATAATTGACCAAATATATATATCCATTTTTCAATATAAAATTTAAAATTTAGTTTTTCAGTAAGCCTATAAATTAGTAGTTATCAGTATTATTCTCTTATATTATAGCTTCAATTTAAATATATATAGTTGAAAGAATTACATTTGTTACGTCATTAGATCGGTTTAAAAGGCAATTTGATTCGTTTTTTGTAGACCGGTAAATATTTTCTCAGATTTAAGAAATAATTCTGAATATAGAGCTTTATTTAGGGGCACATAATAATCTTTTTAGGATTAACCCAAATTGGTAGAAATGATCTTGGCTTTTTATGAATTGAAGTATCAAGTATTAAGTGTGTTTATACATTATTTTTAATAATGGACCAGTGGCGATACTCAAATATTAAAATAAAAAATAAAGTGAAACAAACCAAGTGAATTTTTATTTCATTACCTATTATTACATAATGTTTCACCAACTCATAAATGAGAAACAAATACAAAATATAAAGAATATCAATGCTCTCACAGTGTTATATATAATGTGTACATGTAAGACATTGCCTAAAAGACATAAATAATAAGTTATTTAGCATAGCATGTAAAAATGCATTTTTTCACTGGATTAATTTATTTAGTCATCATTGTCATTAGATAAAGCATGATTTAGTTTTAATAAGAGAGAAATACTATTTATAATATGTATTACACCACCTTTATATATTTCTGAAATATTTAAAATTATATTGAGAATAATATGGCTCCTTTTCTACTGTTACAATGGAGTATAATTTCAGGTTTTCTTTCGTTGTCTTCACTTATTGTATCTGCGTAATGTTCAGAAGAGAGTAAAATCACAGTTAAACTAAAGTTTGAATAACTGAAAATGCAAATATGCTTGAAAATTTCTCACGACTTTTCTGAGGTAAACGATTGGTAGGTTTATAAGTATTATTTCTTCGCACTCTTTCGCATAATGTCAAGTTTCTATTTAATAATTTACTTGGTTTTATTAATTATAAAAGCAAAGTGAAAATTTTGTCTCTTGTTATTCTATAGCCATATGATAAATGATTTACCATAATTAAATATTTCTCTATAAGAAGATTAGTTAAGACACTTAGTTTTGTTTCACTATTTTAAATTTAATTCATCGTAACTATTTGTCCCTGTCCTTAGACTTAGATTGTGGTTATAAGCATTTTCGCAGTACACAAATGCTCAAATTTTGATGCCATATTTATATGGATTGCTTTTTAAAAGAAGCTCTTAATCCGCTATTCATTTACGGATAAATAGGTTCCTGGGTGTCTCATTGTCTTGCAGTTACCTAATGACATCAATTAAATACATTCCTTAAAACAGATAACTTGTCAGATTATTTACGTTCCTCTCTAGTATCTATATCATCAAATCGTAAAAACTTTTATTTAAACATCACATCGGAAACAAATTGGTTTTGAGAGCGAAAAATCAGCTGGCATTCCCACAGGTTCTTTATTTGCCTTCAAAACTTTTTGTAATATAATAAAAATTATATATGCATACTTTTATTTTGTATTATTCTAATTTTTGATACACCTAGCTTTTTTATTTATATTCTGGACAACAATATGGACTATATCGACATTTATAAATAGTGAAAAAGATTTGGCGATTATATATATTTTAAATTCTTACTATGCTTTACGATGCCGAGTTTATTAATAGATTTAGTGCATTTTGGTCAACAAGTATATGACTTATCAACTTATAAAACAGATTTGATGTTGTTCTACGAAGTATCATCTTCCGTATCTGCTTAAAATTCTTTGATCTCTTCAATGATATCTTTATCCTCGCTATCTTCTTCCTCTTCTCTAATACCTAGTTCATCGTCGATATATATATGAAGCTTACGCACACTGATATCAATAAATATGCAGTTAAAAGAACAAGGCGGAAAAACATCGAACAAACAGTACGTTTGCATAGAAATTGTGCTATCTTTATTGAGATGCAAAATTGTAATTTAATTATTATGTACCCGAAACCCCAAAATTATATGGGCAAATTCAATCACAACCGTAGTATCCTATCTTGTTGCACCTTAAAAAAATATCAAGCACATTCATTTTAAAATTTAACAGTTTCTTAATACACTCTCAAAAATTCCACAGAATTAATAAACAAAATTACTATAAAATATACCAGTAGACTCAATAAAGTATAATCTGATAAATAAAAAAACTTTAATTTTAAATTCGTAACCTTGTCTATTAAAGTAATTCATTTATTGAATGGTTTTAATTAGATAAGTTACTTTCAGTTTTCTAGAACTGAGTAGGTCTTTCTTTCTAATATATAAATATTTCTCCGCTTATAGTATCAACACTGTTGTAAAATTTCATTCGGACCTAAACGAAACATAGCTTCTACTTTAATTTATTTTTAAACGTAATAATTAACACTCTGAGTCTGTCTCGCACTAAAAATAAATGAATATAAATATGGTTTAGCCATGATAGAGCTAATGATTCAGCACTACATGCAATGGACTCGAATTAATGGCTGGGAATTCTAGTCAGATTTTAGAGTACAGGATCACTTAACTGCAGCAGTACAATCCGATTAATGGGTTTCTATGGGCTACTTTGATCACTCTTGACCAAACGAACATGAAGCGTTAAGCTCATATGACAGCTTATAGTCACCTTTCAACTACAATGTAATCAAGTGCAAAATGATAAATCGAGTTCAAAAGTCACTTTATATTTTTTGTTTTAATGAAAAAAATATCATTTATAATAGAATTCAATAAATTATATTACACAAATATAATAGCAAAAAGTCATTAGACTAAATAGCATATGCTCTGAGATATTTACACATTAAATATATAAACTAATTTTTGTTTAGAAACATTTTTTCATGATAATTTAGATATGATTCAAAACGATATGTAAAAAAATATGTTATATTTAACGACCTGTACTGTTATATTTTCCAACAATAAAATAAAATGCAACAATTTGTTTTGTTTAATTTATTAAGATAATAAAATTTACTATTGGTTTTCGAATTAAACCGTGGTTACAATTAAATATTTTAAACAATTGATGATTTGAATTTCCTATAAATAGTATCCATACAATTGCAAATTCAAATAAAATAGTCAGGTAAAATCAGTTTTATAATAATATCTTTTTATATGTACATTTCAATATAAATCCTCCATTCTGCCGAATAAATGATTTCGGCATTGTGCCTATATTATCCATGATATATGACTTTGATAGAAGATATTATTTTGTATTAATTAAGTGGATATTTTAATAAGGCCCAAATATACATAATTATTTTAATAAGCATAGTTGTTATACAGATATGTAAATATACTGCAGTTATAAATATTAGTATTTGCTTAAAAGCAATACTGCATCAAATCTACATGTTTACACCGAAAACACAGTAAATTTAACAATTCTTAATTTTCCGCAGCTGTGAACAGTGCAAGTGACTAGGCGGAATCCCACAAAGGAAAATTTAGACCCTTTGCAATTCGCCAAGCCGAATTGTTTGTATTTCAAAGTGCAAACTTGCATTTCGGACGCCGGCAGACGGATTTAAATTATATTTATTCAAACTTCAAATGTAAGAAAGACCGCACAGCTGCATTCAGAAGCGCCATAGTGTAAATACGCATTTCTTGCTGCCGCAACTGCTTCAAAGAATATAAATTTAATTAAGTTAATTATTAACGAGTGGCTTTTTACTTGATTAAGAACTAGTCTGTAATTAAAGTTATATCATCGTGAAATTGTGGTTCTTTCTTGCTGCACTATCGTTTGCATTTATTTACATTGAAAATAACCAAAAATAGATGGTGCGAAGCTCCATCAGAATAATTACTTTACTTATGCTTGCATAAATAACATTTACTAAAATTAAATGTAATTTTGATAATATAATCTTATATTGGGTGGTTATTAGCATAGGAAAATAACTGGTACAATTACTAGTGAATATTTGTCCGCCCGGCGCATTCACCATAATTTAATTCCGTTCGTCGACAAGTTTTCGGTAGTTTCTGTAAACATAAAAGTGGCGGCAATTAGAGGGCGAAATGAAAGAGGATTCTGCCGTAAGCTCATTCTGAAGAGAATTATGTATGTAAAATAACGTATTCTAAGCTTTCGGGTGAAACTCGGCGGAAATATTCGCAGGCACAATAACTGAATTCAGTTTGTGAGCACGGCTCACTTTTGTGTGTGTGTGTGTGTGTGTGTGTGTGTATGTGTATGTGTGCGCCTGTTAACATTTTACAGCGCATACATCTTTTAATACGTTTCACTAATATCGTGTTATAGTAAAACTTTATAAAAGCATTACTTTTTTACGGCTCGGAATGTCTTTAATTTCCTCCGTTAAGATTTTAAAACTAAGAGACGCTATTTTAAAACGGCGCACTACAACAAGTTACCAAAGTTTTTTATAGTCTATTTTGTAGTAGTTTAATTATATAAATATTACGAATATTAAAATGAATAGACACTGTAATGCTGTTTCTATGCCATGATATCGTAACAATGTATATTTGATACAAAATTAAATAGTTTGCTGTATTTTAAAGCAGTTTTATTAAAAATTCAAAATTAATATATTTTAGGTTTGGTTCTAATAACATTTTTAAGGAGAAATATAAATGTAACCCGTCTATTAATGATGACACACCCCAAGGCGACGTAGTCAAATTTGTTGAATTTGGTTCTCGTTTATCACGTGGTGAAACATTTTTAATATTAAGGGTTGTTTATGGAAAGGCACTTGGTTTGACAATTTTTACGATTTATTCCGACTAGTTTCGATTTTTACATCATTACACCATTCCTAGATAATGATGTAAAAATCGAAACTAGTCGGAATAAATCGTAAAAATTGTGAAACCAACCAAGTGCCTTTCCATAAACAACCCTTAATAGAGGTAGTAAAATATCAATAAAAGTAAGAAATACTCTAACATAAAAAAGAAGATAAGAATGCTTGTATTATAATAACAATGAAGAAATGTAAAAAATACTTGAGAGGGAATCTAACTATACATGTACTTGTGGCACCTAAATTTGTATTAACTGAATCTTCATTTTATAGATGTAAATTGAAATTCTGAAAACATGAAAGATGGTTCAAAATTGTTCTGTTGGGAAACCTAGTTATATAAAAAAAGTATAAAAGACTCTTTTAATATATCTTGAAAAACAAACCAAGTGTTTATCAATTCTCTACCTATCACTCTTTTAATACTAATTTAGCCCCTATTTTGAATTTTTGTAAGTTTATTAACTGAAGTACGATTAAAATAATGAATATACAACAATACTCTTTTTAAAACAAGATTCTTGCAAATTAAATAGTTTTTGAAATGATGGGCTATTTTCAATAAGTTTTTGAGGTACGTTCTGGCAAGCTGAATCATAGTTGATGAATGTACGGCTATCATAAATGCCGCGTCACATTATTAGGTAAAATTAGTATTATTAAATTAAAGTACTTTTCAGAAAACAGTAATGTAACTTAATGATTAAAATTGGAACTTTTTTATTTCTTATGCACCTTGCTGTACTCTACTAGACTAGATAACCGTTTATGAGTTTGTGGTCATCATAAATTTGAAATTTATTAAAATGTCGTATTAAGTTTGAGTAGTAAACAATTACTAGTCAAAAATACTATTTTCAGAATGAAATTCTATGCAGCAACTGCTGGTGGGTACCATAGATCAAATTTAGGGTTGGTTAAATTTCTGATACACATTATACTAACAAAATATCGAAACCACTCAGTAAACAAACAATTTAAAATTAAAATCTGAAAACGGCTTTTGTAATAGTCCTATTTATATAATTTAATATGTCTATGACTTTAGAGGAAGATTGTGGTTTGAAGAAAAGATCTAAGGTAATTTATTTGACTAATTGTTTTTGCTAACAAGTCTTACCAAAGATTTTGCTTGATTGTCAGTAATAAGCTTTTATAAGTAATAAGTAACAAATAAAAATAGACGTCGCCTAAATACACGTCGTGAAATCCAAGGAGTGGTGAAAAAAATTACGGCCTTATAAAAGGAGTCAATAAATTTGGTTATGTCTATACATACTACCGAGATCCAACCGGTAATAAAATCTTTGATTCAGTGAAATAAAGTATGAAGAATTGAAATCGAAGTTTCCCGGTGAATAGTTTTCATTAAACTGGAGTACTAGCAAATAAGTCTCAAGATCTTTAAAATAAGCTGGTCCGAAAATGTAAGGATATATATAATTTATTACATCGTACCTGGAAGAAACATAAAGCACTTATTACGCACAATCACGAAACTTGCTGAAATTAGAAGCAGTTATAGTTGATAAACCTTTTTAATTTATTTCGATTAGCCGACATTGTTTTTCTAGTGATGAATGCTTAATTTCTAAAGTAGGTAATTTATCTGCTGAATCATTTTATGCTCGATTTTTTAAAAATTACGGAGAAACTATAATATAATTTGAAGATGGTATAGTAACCATGGAATATAATGCAGAAACAGATCAAATTACTACAAATTACTACTGAAAAATCATGTGAAATATATTTACTTTTTTTGATAGATTTAATATGTATATAGTATACATAGTTTAGTAGTCATAAACTATTTGTTGTTTTTACTTAACAAATTAAATCCGAATTTTAACATTTTTCTTGTTGCAGACTTGAATATTCATTTTAATTCCAATGATAGTTATGAGTAATATAACCGACTGTCCTCTTACTTATGGCCTGATAAAATGTGTATTTAACAACACTTGTAAACAAAACTGTCTTTACCATATTTTCACAAATATTAACCATAATTTATTAAAATATAAGAGATTCTAGATATTGCGTTCTCAGACCATCTGGGAACTATTTGAGACTAACGGAAGAAAATACAAAAACAGAAAATATCACACTCAACTTGGAACTACCGAATTTGGGACAATTGCAATTTATAATTTAATATCTGTTACAAAATGGGATTTTGTTTTAAATAATAGTATTGATATACATAAGAAATGCAATATATTCTATAATGTTGTTAGTGATAATAAGAAACTGTCATAATAAACAAAACGTGTATTGGTTTAATACAAAAATGCGAGAGAGAATGAAGTTTATAGATGAATGGTATAAAAAATATGCAACATCAGACTCAAAGGCCATAAGGGATGATTAATGACATTAATATAAAATTCTAGTATAGTAAAATGTCATTACTCGTGACAATAGTTACATAACGTCATTTAACCAATGCACAGCTTGGAAAATCATAAATTATCATCAGCCATAAAATAATCCATTGAATGATCTTAATATAAACTGTGATAATTTAAAAGAATTCTTTGTAAATGTTTATGAAGAGTTTCACAAAATTTACTTCGTCTGATAACCATGTACCAAAAAATAATACATCAAAACCACATTTAATTTTGCAGAAACAACGTATATCAAAGTTTTGGATGCAACTACAAATCTGAAAAATACGCATATTAGCGATATATATAGATTCATAGATTAATTAGCATAGATATAATAAAAATCACCAACGCATAATTTTTTACACATTAACACAATTAATAAATATTATTAGAAAATCTTTGATATACTCACAAGTAAAAATTGCTGATATATTTCCTATTTATAACTATAAACAAGACGATAAAAATGATCAGCATAACTATCAATTGTTATATATGCTTCCCATAGTGTCTCAGATTATTGAAAATATCTTAAAGGACCAAAC
This sequence comes from Ontholestes murinus, assembly GCA_963969525.1. NCBI lineage: Eukaryota > Metazoa > Arthropoda > Insecta > Coleoptera > Staphylinidae > Ontholestes > Ontholestes murinus. Next base: position 24,765,613 of record OZ018392.1, on the reverse strand, counting down.
GGTTGATTATTTTGAAGCATAAAACAACTTCTTCTATAATGATCAATTTGGATTTTGTTCAGTCCATTCGACAACTGAGATATAGATATCATTTACCTACAAAAGAACAGAGAGAGAGAGAGAGTTATGAAAGTGACAATACTGTGTTCATTTATTGATTTTACAAAATCTTTTGACAGTGTATTAAAACTCAAAACGTATTGCTTCGATGAATCTAGTTTAAAATGAACGAAATCACATTTAATCGATAGAGAACAAATTGTTGTATTAAAAAATAACCTTGAGTTCCTAATGTGAAAGCTTGTGTTCCTCAGGGGTTTAAATCAAGCCTCATATTATTCATTATTAATATACAGGGTGTCCTATTTTACATTACTATCTCGAATAATTACATAATTACAATCAAATCTATTTTCACGTAACTCTCAAAAACCACATTTCTCTCGAATAACTTGAATTTTGTCAGAATCCTATGATAGAACCATGATGAACATGGAGATGCTTTAGGTAAAATTATAACAAAAATAACTTTTTATCTTCGGGAAATGGCAAAAAGAGACATAAGCAACTTTTAATGGCATATTATGCATTATTTGAATTCAGAATTCGATACGGAATAATCATGTGCGGGCATTTATTTTCCAGGCACCGCATATTTGGCCTATCGTTATAGGTTATAGTTAAACAGTCCGAATTATTGCAAAGTTGTAATATACACCTATATTCGTGACGGAAAACATTCTTATATTTTCAGCTGTTTATAATTAGAACATCTGCTGTATATAAAATCACATATAGGGGAATATAATACACATAAGCATCATAACCATCACATCAGAACTAAAATTAATTTATACTATAAAATATAATAAAATATACTGTAAGTACTAAATTATTACGTGTTAAAATTTTATAATAAGCTCGAAAGTAAAAATTTGCAAATGGACTCTCATAAACTTTAAGTAAAACAATATCTATTTTCTGGGGTATGATTTAAAGGAATCTATATATTTATGTATACTGAGATAAATTTGCTAACAAATTTTGCTCTAGATATACAGATAAAAAAATTATTTATTTTATGAAAGTTTATTGGATTTCGTTCTTATTTATCACGTGGCGAAACAATTTTAATATTAAGGGTTGTTTTTAATCAGGCACTGATTTTTTTATATGTTTGTTCTGAGTATTATTATTATTTTAATGTATTTTTTTAGATGTTTAATTTTAATATACTTTTAATTTTTGATTTTAAATGTTCTTGTAACTATATACTCTGTATGCTATTTTTGACATGTGTAAAACTGTAAAACTGATTGTATAAACACGAATAAATTTATAAGTATTTATTTATTATTTAGGTAATACCAATCCTTTCTCCACTTGAAATTTTTTGCAAAGAATTAGACCTTAAACGTAATTTTACAATTCTTTACGTCTAGATATACTATTCAAATCAATCAAATAACTTTTATATTGGTAGTTTTTTTTATTGTGTAGTATTCTTTTGTAATGATAGTAGTTTTGATAATGCTTTATTTATTATTCATTTCTTTAATAAACCTTTTGTACTCCTTTTTTAAAAAAATAAGAGAAGATTTATATTACAAAATATGAAAATATACTTAAAATTTGAGTCAAAAGGAGGGTGAGAGGAGTTCACTTCATCGAAGGATCTTCCACTCAAACCCATGCATCTTTTTCTTTGCCATCTCGAGTAGCCTCGGAGCTACTCTAGCTTGCACCAATATGCAGCCAATATTTGTCTATATTCTGCCATTGTGGTAATCTTCATGGTCAGGCTTAGTATCTTATGAATTTTATTTGTCTGCTTAGAGTCTATATTCAGATTGCTTTAGTCTCTGCTCTAAATATTAATTATATTAGATATGAAATGATGTTTAGCTTTAATACATATATGATACGTTACGTTTTTCATGCAAAACTATCGGATTCCTCCCGATGCATATCTTGAACTGCATTGTATTTTCCATTTTGCCTAGGAGTGTATACTTCTGAAGGTAAACTGCCGTGCTAACCGTTTCGCACTTCGCTTAAAATGTAAGGTAATTGAAGGTCTCCAGAACGATTCTATTCTTATTCAGGTAGTTTAATATATTTTGATTAAGTGTTACAGTTCAAGGATTTAATTTAGGAATGGACTGTAAGATCCAAACATGCATTATCCTTAAAAATAATACTGCAATAATAAAATATTTTACTTTTATGGCTGAATCTTTTACAATGACATCACCACATTCGTCTTTTTCTCTACATTTTCTTTCAAGCTCCTTTTGCATAATGTTGAAAAGAGCGACGATTATCAAAAAAAATCTTTTTTAATGTTATTCCGATTAATACTCCATTCTTTATCGAGCAAGGACGATTTCTATTATTGATATAGGTATGTATTATAGAAACATGTTAATTAGTGCACTTGGAAATTTTTAGCAATCTCAAAATTTAACCACTTTTGCTGGATAATTGACCTATTTTTAGCGACGAAGAAAAGTACCCACAGTTAGAACAAATGGATCTATGTGCTCCAACTTAATTCTTTAATATAATAAAAACCATATTAAAGGATACATAAAAGATTCCCGATGTGCATAAGGATTGCTGCCTTTCAAATAACATGGAACAAGAAGGGTTAGAGTCGAAGAACATAATTTGTCACTATGCGATAGTGTAATATCAACAAAGTGAGTTTTACTTTATTTAAATACTTGTTGAAACATTTTGAGCTATTACTAATGAAGGTTTAAATTAATTTAAACCTTCATTAGTAATGGTTAATCTTTTTTTTAAACATCAGGACACTTGCTACGCAACTTATATATTTATTCTCCTCCTGCTTACTCTATCGCCATTTATGTCAGCAGTATTAACTATATTGTAGTTTTGTTTTTACTGACTGCATTAGGCAACAAGACTAAAAGTTTTAAACTGATTGTGGATGAAAATGTTTAACTGTAACATTATACCCTACTTATATTATATTAAACTTTCTATGTATGTTAAAATAGATCGCGTTTTTAGATCCGATGACTTTTATATTGTTAGTTTTCTTTATGTTAGAAAATTTCACTAGTAAAGAACAATAAAATCATTTGTGATCAATTTTGACTAATCCTTTGACTAGATTCAACATTAAAATTTGGTAACACATACAAAAAATCTCCATTACCTAAATAGAATATTGAACTCTGACAACAAAATGCATTCCTCGTGGCAAATCACAAGCGAACTTTCAAATAAATTGACCAAAACACAAAATATTACTCTACATCAAAACAACAAACAAGTTGGAAACCACCAAGAAGGTTGAAAAACCCAATTTAATAAAAAACTTTCCTGTAGTCGTATATGCTGAACAGCGTCAAAAAATTCAATTACAGTCGATATTTCTAAGACCCATGGAGGCAAACGAAGTACTAACTCTCCTTAATAAACTAAAAATTAAAAAAAGAACATGTGGATATGATGAAATGCCGGATTTTCTATTAGAATATTCAGCATATTACATTGTTAAACCGCTATAAATTAAATACTTCTTTCGAGAGAGGAATCTTTCCAGACAATCTGAAAGAATCAAATACAAAAAAGACGATTGGACAAATATAAAAAATTATAGTCCTGTAGCCCTAGTTTCAGCCTTCTTCAAAATATTTCAATTATGCCTGCATGCTAGACTAACTGAATAGCTAGACAAATTCTTCCTAATATCAAATACTTAGCATGGATTCAGAAAAAACTACTCGACACGCATTTATCATAAAATATTCGAACGCCTAGAAGCCAGTGAGCATCCTGTAGGTATGTATATCGTTTTAAGCTGCGCCTTTGACTGTTTGAATATTGACCTTCTATTGAATAAGTTATACGCGTTCGGCATCAGAGGCACTACGTATAACTGTTTCCCGTCCTACCTATCAAATAGGAAACAAAAAGTAAAAATAAGATACTCTGATAACAACTTAATCAACCGCTAACGCTCCAAATACGAAATTATTAATGTATGGGGTTCTACAAGGATATATCCTAGGGCCACTGTTATTTATTATTTTTATAAATGATCTTACTGACTACATTCCCTAAAGCCCAACATTTTTGTATGCGGATTATACCACTACTATTGTTAGTCATCCAAATAACATAGAACTTGAACGCTCTAATAATAAAACACCAAGTAAGCTTTTATCTTGGTTTGATCATAACAAGCTCTCCAAAAGCTTAACATAAGCTAATTAAATGAGATTCCACACAAGGCTAACCAATAAAGACCTTAATATTAATTTAAACTTGCATCGTGAACATACCAAGTTCCTAGGGTTACATCTCGACCCAACCCTGGATCTGACTAAACAGTAACTTATGTAGGTTCTATTTGGTGCCAATAGTAGATACTCAAAAATAGCGAAAAAATTTTGCTCTTAGATTAAATATGTCGCTCCATGGCTGTTAAAATTTTGATATTAAAATGGCAAGGTACTTATTTCTTTGGTTATTATTTTTACATCTTACCAATATTCTTGAATTATTTTTCAAATCTCTTCGAATCCGGTTTCTATCTTGATCGATCAACATACCGATAACATAGATTTTCTTAATATAGCAGTTACAGGTGGTCATATAGAGAAAGGTTTTTAAGCCGTTTTTAATTCCTAAGATAAGTTGGCGAATATATGGCAACTTGATATCAATACTGATTAATTGAAGTTATCTAAATTAATTATATGTTATGTATTATCTAATATACAAGAACGAAAAGCCTATAGTATTTTCAATATAACATGTAATCATGTAGGAATTCGTATATTATATTTAACAATTTAAAAAAGCCTTTATCCTCCTTTATTATTATTTATACAAAATCGCACGTACTAATTTAATTGAGTGATTATAATCTTAAAATCTCTTCATGCAGTTCAGCATCATTAATATTATCGTATCTAGCATGTATATTATGTGTAGATAAGTATTGACATGCGAGTCGATTATTTAGATGCGCACGTTTATAGAATGGAGAAGCAATTTAAGCTCTCGGTCGGAGAACTTGTTGGAATGCCTTCTATGGATGTATCAAGGGGAATCAAGTAGTTTGTGTCATTTATATAACTGGAAAGATCCTTAAAGTGCCTTCGGTTGAATGGGGCCATGTGAAAGCCGTTTGAATAACAAGATTTTAAACGTGCATCACTTTGGAGCGATCTCTATGAAAGGCCGCATGGAAAAACTTGATTAAGATTTATCTACGGGAACGCTAAATGGAAATTTGCTAGCGGCGACATCCGCATGAATTCTATTAAACATTAAATGTATTGAAACTTGAATAAACTTAAAATTGAATAATATTTGAAGAATTAAAGAGATGTAAATATATTTTAGATCGCTTCAGTAATTAGATAAATTATTAAGAATTGTCATATTGAGAATTAAATGTACATCCACCAGTTGCAAAGTAGGTGAACAAAGTGTTTTAATAATAAAGGATCAAGAAAACAAGCTGAATAATTATTTAATGATTTATTTATTAAAATTATAAGTCACGAATTATGTTATTGTGGTAGCATTATAATATTTGTATAGAAAACATTTATTTTTATATGATAATAATGTTGTTACTAATAACATATAATTTAATTAATTTGGTTAGTATAGAAATATTTACACAATATTACATTTTCATATGTAGATTCATTTTCTATTATTATATTATATATTAAAATGAATTTAAAAATTCCTAAACAGTTAAACAATAAATATATAATTTTAATAAGTGTGTGTACTAGTATTATTAATTAATAATAATAGTTTAGAATTTTTTGAAATAATATTGTTTTAGAGTTAAGAATGGCTGCATATATTGAATAATACTGAATTTACAATATATTTATTTTGTGTTTCATTGGTAAACAATTTAGACGCAGATTTAGGATATGTTTTTTGTTGACACTTGTAATTAGTTAAATTTCTAAAATTCCTGAACTATTTAAGTGAAATTAAGTAATATTAGAGCAGAGTTTATGAGCATTAATTTATTCATAATAAAGCAACCAGTTTTCGTGTTTACATAGTATGCAAATCGCAACTTTGTTAGGTAAAGTTGCGGATAGTTCCCTCTTAATTCATCGCGCATAAAACGGGACGTAATGCCCGCATAAACCGGCCCTCTCTTCTTTAATAACTTAAATAGTTATTAGATAGTTAAATTTGGCAGTTTGGCAAGAGTTTCAAGTCCACCTCCCGTATTCCTCCTCGAACCTCCGCCGCCTAATACACGTCGGCGTTGCATAACTGCTCGCGGATTATGGTAAGAATTAAAAATTCACGCCGCATCTGAACTCGGGAAGTTTAGTCGCCGTTTTCGGCACATTAAAAGTTACATTTTCCCGTGGATGTAATTAAAAAAAACGACCGGGGAGAAAGTTACAGTATGGGAGTCGTTAACGGTCGGTTTAACTTAAGATATGGACCCGTCAGGGTCGCTGATGATCTTTCCGGGGGCCTTAAAGGGGTTCCCGGCCTGTGATCGTTAACGTCCTCGACGCCCGCTTGATCATAGATGGCGATGAATAAAAAATGTAAATAGCATGAGGCCGGGCGTGACGGATTAACGTGATGAGCCATAAATATTGACAAATGTTCCAGGCGGGCCTCGAACGCCAGGAACAAAAACATTAAATAAATCTTTATTACCGTTCATCTATCATAAAGCTTGATACATTGCAGAGGGGACAAAATCCGAACGAACTTTAAATAAGCCCGCTACTAAATTGCCGATGCGAGTATTTCGATACCGTTTTAATATTCTTCAGAAAGACTCCTATATTTTCACGAAATATAAGTTTAATGAAACCACAATTCCACTGGGTGTTGGTTTTAAAGATGATATATGGGAAAATAAAGCTTTGACTCCTCACTATTTATCTGATAAATATAATAAATGCGTTACAAATATTTAGGGAAACAAATAAATTATACTATAATAATAACAATGAGCTCTGTTCAAAATTATATTACTAATTTAGTTGTTTTATAAACAATTGATAAAAATAATCACTAATATCGTAAATAAAAAGATTCATATGAGACCTATATGTGAACCTTGTGGCAGCCTAAAAGATATTTTAGTAATTTTTTGTAGATGTATTAATTCTCTTTGTTCTCTTTATGTTATAACATCCATTTGTATGGAAATTATTTTATCAGTTTTAGGTTACTTTACTTTTAGTGACTTTCTCAAAATTAATTAATATTTTCTAATTATTTTCTGGATCTAATGGAAGATTACTTTTATTATTAACTACGCCTAGATGTTCAATTTGAGTTCAAATAAGAAAAAAATTACATTTAGAAAAAACGTCTTTTTTGACGAAATACCTATCATTCCTTACATTTTAATTAAATCCAACGAATCACCCTCCCGAGGATCAATTTGCGATGGATAATTTCCATCCATCGAGGGGCAACATTAAAAAGCCATCAGTCTCAGCGTGATGGATCGCAGGGATACGGTGAGCCCCCTCTCGAAAGACGCCGCACAAGCCCTTTAGCCCTATTCTACGCACGTCAATATTTACGCTCTTGTTACGCTTCCTCTCTTAGACGTCTAATCAAAATTTACACGGTGCGTGTGAAATTAACGTCTCTTAAAATTGCATTAAAATTAATGCAGGATTATAATTCATAGGGCGACACGCTAATTTAACCTAATCACGTGAAACGAGAAACACGTTGCCATTAGCATAACGCCATTGATTATTTTACACATATTATCTAAGTATTTGTTCGTCTATATTAAGTCAATTTGTTATATAATTTCAGATTGCGCACACCAGTGTAAATACAGTACCAAAACAAAATTTAAAAAAAGTGTTTTCTCTAAAAATTATTTATAAATAATTAATATATTTTTATACTATAATTTGTGGAGATCAGCATTTATGGTGGATGCGCCTGGCGCAAACCACAGCCGTCATTATTAACTCCGTTTATACCCACGTTCAAGTATAGTTATACGACGAAGAAATACCACCGTTGTATAAAATTGAATTATTACGAGTATATTCCTGCTGAAGTAGAGGTATTTTGGAGCGGAAATTTCTTGCCGGGTGTGTATGGTGAATTGCAGCAATTTCGAAGTGCATATCTGTTTGAGATTCGGTACGCTCGTCTGCGTCCGTCAAGAAAATCGCGCATACATACGTTTGAATCTTGTTATTTCTGTCGCATATCCCATCTTGTCAAGCCGAGGCGGAGGCAGTCGTCTTAAGCGGACCCAGACATCATGTTCAAAAGCGGCCGGGCACCGAGCAAGCCCCCAGGCCCGCACAGACAGCATACTAATACGGCCAATCTCCAAAATCCGATATCCCGCCGAGGATCTTGGGAAATACACCGCACGAACTCCGCATGCCTGTCCACCGCCATATAATTTATACTTGGAAGTGGACGCCGACGTGGTCGCGGGTGCCACAAAAATTTTAAACTTTGCACCAGCTCGCGTAAATATTTTCAACAACTATAATAAATTATTGAGAACTGCCCGGCATATTTAATTTATACAGGGATTAAAATATAAGCTTTGCATTTATTATTTTGGTATAAATCATTCATTTTGAATAATGCGTTCGGTTATATATGGATACAGCGGTCCAATGAATAAGTAGAGGTTTACTGCGTGAATAGTACCTTCATTATTAATAAGGTCGATATTACAGTAGAATAACATACATTTTTAAACTGAAACCATAAATAATGCTCTCGTGTTATATTTGCAAATATTACAATTCTTGTTATGATATTAAATAAAATAAAAATATTCGAATGATTTTGTTATATTAATATTTATTATTTTAATAATATAAACATAATAGCTATAAAATCTGTAAGAATTGAATTGTTGTTATAAGTAAAATGAATATTTATGTAATGTTATTAGAAATGAAATATAAAAAAAATATTTAATAATTTATTGTATAATATTGAGACCTATTATTATTAATTATTTTAAACAGTTGCTGTTTATAATAACAAATAACACAAAATTGTATCATAATTACAATAATTAATTAATAATAATTATATTATAATATACGTAATTACGTATTCTAAACATTTATAAAGTTTGTTTATACCATAAATATTATTACATAATCAATAAAATGGTGATGTGACCATCATAGTACTTTCCCTATATTTTACTCAAAAACTATGAGGTTTATACAAAAAGGCTATTCCTAATAATTTGTTCTGTTTTGAATTCTTTACAATTATCTGTAATACAAGTTTCATGTAACTCTAATAGTTTATTAGCAATTGACAAAAAATGTCAAAATTTTTAATTTTTCAAGTTAAGAATTTGATGAAAAAAATGTTTTAATAAAAGTCGTTTATTTTCTCATTCGCTCTAACTATTGTTTGAAAAGTTTTGTAAGATTTTTCATATTTAAAAAAAATATCGACAAAAAACACATTTTCATGCATTTTAATGCACGAAAACATTACTATTCAAATGGTGATGTGGCCATCATAATACTTTCCCTATATTTTTCTCGAAAACCCTGAGGTTATTCTTAATAATTTGCTCAATTTTGAATTCTTCATAATTACTTGTTATATAAGTAAATTTCATTTTAGTTCCTATAGTTTATTAGCAATAAGCAAAAAATTGTAAAAAAATTTAAATTAAGATCGTTACAAAAAATGTTTCAATAAAACTTTTCCAGTTTTTCATTCTCTTTAACTATTGTTTGAAAAGTTGTCTTATTTTTCAAAATTTGTTTGAATAAATCTATTAAATTTTGCAAAAATGTTAAGTTTATTTACGTTTTACAACTTTTAATTAAAACCCTCGCTTATGTTTTACTGATTGGAGGGTGGGTTAGAGGTCACCCACCCACCCTACATATACATGTTAACTTTAATTACTGATCCCCTCGCGGTTTGCAATAACTTTAATTACAAAAATTAAATAAAAGAAAATTGTCAGAAGTAAAATTTTTGATAAAGAAAATGATTGCGTCCGTACCTACGTGGTAATTTATTAAAATTATTAAAATATTCGAGCTTCCAATAAAATCTTCACAATTTAGAAAGCGGATTGAATTCTTGAAAAAGTAAGTCTAGATTTTAGAAAAAAAATTCTAAAAAATCTAGGACTTCAAGAAAAATCTAGATTTCTACAAACAAATTTTCTAAAAAATTCTAGAGTCTCCAAGAAAATCTTTGCAATTTGTAAGATAAGAAGATAACCTTGAAATCTGTAGGTGAAATTTCTGGAAATTTTCTGAACCCTTAGAAAAAAGTCTAAATTTCTAAATGAAAATTTTCTAAAAAATTCTAGAGGCTCCGAGAAATTTAGAAGACCAGTTGAAAAAATATCTTAAAATCGGGAAGAGAAATTACGGAAAATTCCTATAACTTTCTCGAAAATAAGAATTCGGGAAGAGAAATTACGGAAAATTCCTTAAAATTTCTCGAAAATAAGAAATGATTTGTAGGAGAAAATTTTCTAAAAAATTCTAGACCCTCCAAGAAAAATGTCGCAATTTAGAATTTTCTAAATAATTTTATAGTCTCTAGTTGAAACACAATGTTGAATTCTAGAGAAACAATTACTGAAAATCACCTGAATTCTCGAAAAGAAGAGGAATTAAAAAAACATTTAGAGGCTGAAAGAAAATCTTCGCAATTTATAAGAAAAATTGAAAAAAAAATTAATTTGGTGAAGAAGTTATTGGTCGTTGTCGCAAACTTTTAGAAAAAAATCTAGAATGCCTCAAGGAAAATCTTTGCAATTTAAAAAACTTTGGAGAATAAATTGCTAGAAATTTCCTGAACCCTCGAGAAAATAATCTAGATTTTTAGAAGTAAATTCTAAAAATTCTAGAGCCTCAAAGAAAATTGCGATTTAGAAGACAAGTTGAAAAAATCGTGAAATGTGGAAAAGAAATTACTAGAAATTTCTTGTGTCTAGATTTTTAAATACAAATTTTCTAAAAGTCTTCAATTAAATCTTCGCAATTTACTGGAAATTTCCTTAAATTTTACACATCAAATTCAAATTGATACAATAAAAACCAATAATTCGTTATTATTATTTTTTTTTACTATTTTAGCTATAATTCTTTAAATAATAATGAAATTACGAAAATTTTTTCATTAATAAATTACCAACAATGAGAAGAAGTAAAAATGCTAAAAATTAGACATTTGATTTTCAATTGTTATTCAGTATTTTTAGAATAACTTTTTACAGCATGGACGGATTTAAAAAATTCTTTCACGAAATGATTTCTAACATCAAATACAAGTTCATTGACAAAATATCAAAAATTTTATTTTCAATTGTTATTCAGTATTTTTACAATTACTATTTACAGGATGGACGGATTGTAAAAATTTTTTTTCGAAACGATTGCTGACATCCAATTCAAATTAACAGAATAAAAATTAAAAATGTGTTTTTCAATTATCTTTTTTTATTTTAGCTATAATTCTTGGAATAGTTATGAAATTACGAAAATTCTTTCACCAATAAATTACTAGCAACGAAGAGAAGTAAAAATGCGACATTCGATTTTCAATTGTTTTTCAATATTTTTAAAATAACTTTCCATAGCAAGAATGGTTTAAAAAAATTCTTTTACGAAATGATTCCTAACATCAAATACAAGTTGATGGACTAAAAATCTTGAATTTTTTTTTTTGCAGTTTAGATAAGAAATTCCTAAAATTTCGAGAAAATTTTGTAAATTTCCAGAAATATTGCAAAAACATTCTAAAAGACAACCCTTAAAAAATTGCTTTGCTATATCCAAAACAAATTGCTCAAAAATACTATAATTTACAGACCTTTTTGAGAAAAAAAAACAACAAAATAAGGAAATGAATCTAAATAATTAACGGAAGAAACTAAAATGTTTGAAAAGATATTTATAGCGAATTCTAAAATCATTAATGAAATGCTACAACCTAAATATACAACAAATAATAAAAAAAATAGTAGAAATTTCTAGAACTCTACAAAAGAAATTGTTGGAAATTTCTAGAAACTTTTAAAAAATCTACATTTCCAGAAAAATAAAATTCTTGAAAAATCTACAAACTTAGCAATTTAAAAGATAGCTTGAAAAAAACAATCTTGATATCTGGAGGAGAAATGACTAAAAATAGTCTAGATTTCTAGAAACAGATTTTCTAGAAAAATCTATAGCCTCCAAATCTGAATATGAGTTATTGGAACTTTCTGAACTCTCGAAAAAAAGTGTAAAATTCTGGAAAAGATTTTTGTTTAAATTTTTGATCCCTGAAGAAAATCTTTGCAATTTATAAGACAACATTAAAATCTGGAAGAGAAATTACTGAAAACAGCCTCAAAGAAAATTCTAAAAATATTGAAACGTACTTTCTAAAAATCTAGAACTCACGAATAAGACCTTCGCTCAAAATTCTGGAAATATGAAGAAGATCAAAATTCTATGGAAAGGAAGATGCAAAATAGAAATTCCTGAAACTTTTAGAAGCCTCTAAGTAAGGTCTAGAAAATTAGAAGAAAATTTTGTTACGGTGCGAAAATGCACTGCCTTTTATTCTCCGTCTTATATCTTAGTGGTGTTACTTTTCGGCGCATTGATTTAATTCGATTAAGGATGCGTAATATCGGCAACCTCATTTACATATTTATAATTGATCTTTCTGACAGAGGGCACTATTAAAACCGTATTAGGTTCTCATTTCCGCTTCCTTTTATTCTTATTGTTGTTCTATGCAGTGGAACGCACGTGTTCATATAGTTTCAGTTTGTAATGAAATAATTAGCCGAAGTAGTGGCCTATTATATTGAACCCGTGTACTGGAATTCTCCAGCGTGGTGCGTTGTTTTTGGCATTGAATTTGGGTGCTGCGAGATTTCCATCGTCTTCGACGGATTTACTTCCACGTGCAGACTTAACCTAAAAGGAGCCGGGAGAGGAAGGTAGGTGTTGCATTTCTTGTTACATCCTTAATTGAATATTCAGGCGTATGAGATTCTAATATTGTTTTCGTCCAGGTTTTCCACCTGGCTTCTTTTCTTCCTTCGTTTCTTCATTCTTCAGTCCAATTGGATACCCGTGTTGATTACGGAGCCCGTCCTTCAGTTGGCCTTAGTCCACTGCGAAACGTCATTCCGCCAGGGGTGCAGACGTAATCGTAGCCTGTGGACCATATCATCGTGGTGTTCGCTCAGCTGATCGGAGGGATTGACAGACACGGCGGAAGAAGGCGTTAGCGCACTGCAGCTCTTCTATTCCGGGGACTGTATTTGGTTCATGTTATTCCGTTGCATGTTTAAAGTATAACGTATATCATTTATGCTCAGTTTACGTTTTCAGTTCAGTTAAGAACGTACATCATTTATGTTTAGTCTACGTTACTCAGTTTAAACATATGTCATTCATGTTCAGTTTATGCTATTCAGTTCAGTTAAGCATATATTTTTATTAAAGTTCAGATTAGTTTGACACTCAGTTTCAATTTAGTTACGTTAATCAGTTTTATGTTCATGTTATGTTATTCAAGTTGAGATTGAGTCAGTTATACGTTCGTAGTTGATCATTACATCTTATTACCGTGTTGATCTTTTAGTTAGTTTGCATATTATATAGTTACCTTATATTACTTAACTTAAAGTCACCAGTTTATCAGTAATTACACCGGCTCAGTTCTCGCGTTGTGTAAATTTTGTTGTAGGTAAACGACGTGGGATCTGCAGTAAGCGCTTGCCGCAGGTCAACGGATATTCGGTGAGTACGTTCATACCTTACTTAGCCAGTGTATATTGCAACCCCCCTCATATCAGGGTGGTGAGTTTAAGGGATTCAATATTTATTCCTTTTTTTTTTACCTAAGTGATCTTAAGTTATTTTTTTTTTTTACGATATAACTGACGTCAATATTCTGCGTTTGGAATTAAATATCTTATTTCTTTGGTTACTCATTCGTTTTATTTAACAACATAGGTTTCGAGCTTTTACCTCCCAACCTTCCTGAGAGTAGACTTTAATTTTAAGCTCGTGGCGCTCCTTTACAACTTTGAACCCAGCCACTCTATCGGCTGACAGCAGGGTAAGCCTACTTTAAGGGAGGATACCGGTTGCTATAACGAATTCGAGTGAACGTGATTATTTTCTTTTGTATTTGCTCTTTTTTTTTTAAATTTTATTTTGTCTTCAAGCAAATTTTTGTCCTTTGTAAAGCGAGCTCCAACGTTACTGCTCAGGGGCTAATCATTGGCTCGCGGTGTAACGTAATAATTTCCTAATAAATTGTAAAACTCTCGAATAAATTCTTTGCTAGAAATTCTGGAAATATCTATTTATTTATTAGATAAGAAAAAGAAATAACTGTACACTTTTAGAATCTTCAAAAAAAGTTTTATAAGCCTAAAATGAAATCTTGTGAAAAATTCTAGAAACCTCAATGTAAAAGAAAAACTAAGAGTATGGATCATCTGAGAAAATTATAGAAATTTAGAAGAATATTTTCTAATAGAAAAAGTTGAACAAAATCTTTCAAAATTTCTAGAATTCTCGATGAAAGTTCTTTGGAAGGCAGTTGCAATAAAAAACTAAAAGTATGGAGGAGAAATTACTGAAATTTCAAGAATCTTTAAAGAAAAATCTAAAAATTTTTCTGAAATATTTTTATAGTTAAATCTCACAAATTAAGAACTTTATGAAAAACATGTCTTTATAAATGTTGTTCAGTTTCTCATTCCCTTTAACTTTGGTTTGAAGAGTTATGTAATATTTTATAAATTTATATTTTAAATATTGAGAAAAAACAAATAAAAAACGCCTCGAGTAAACATCCACTTCCGGTTTATGAATGTTCATCAAAAGCTTTTCAGTTCCAGTTTTTAATGATAAAACATTAAGTTTAAAGTTTCATCTCAAACAGATCATCCTTTTTTGAGATACAGACTCCACAGACATTCTCATTCACGAAAACAATACTTTCCAAATGGTGATGTGGCCATCATAGTACTTTCCCTATATTTTTCTCGAAAACTATGAGGTTTACGCAAAAAGGCTATTCGTAATAATTTGTTCAGTTTTGAATTCTTTATAATTTTCTGTAATACAAGTTTCATGTAACTCTAATAGTTTATTAGGAATTAACAAAAAATGTGAAAATTTTCAATTTTGTTTTTCTCGAAAGTTAAGAATTTTATGAAAAAAATGTTTTAATAAAAGTCATTTATTTTCTCATTCTCTCTAACTATTATTTGAGAAGTTTTGTAATATTCTTCATATTTAGAAAAATATCGACAAAAAACCTTATTTTCATGCATTTTCATGCACAATACTATTCAAATTGTGATGTGGCCATCATAGTACTTTCCATATATTTTACTCGAAAACTATGAGATTTACGCAAAAAAGTTATTCTTAATAATTTGTTCAGTTTTAAATTCTCTATAATTATTTGTTATAGATGTTTCATGTAACTTCAATAGTTTATTAACAATTAGCCAAAAATATCAAAATTTACAGTTTTTATTATTTTTCTTGAAGTTAAGAATTTTATGAAAAAATGTTCAAATAAAACTTGTTCAGTTTATAATCCCCTTTAACTTTTGTTTGAACCGTTTTTAATTTTTTTTTTATATTTAGAAAAATATATCAAAATTTTCAATTTTTATTTTTTTTCCTCAAAAGTTAAAAATTATATGAAAAGTATGTTCAGATTTTCATTCTCTTTAACTTTTGTTAGTAAAGTTTTGTAAAATTTTTCATATTAAAAAAATTATCGATAAAAAACAAAAAAATGGCTGGAGTAAACACCCACTTCCGGTTTATGAATGTTTACCAAAAGCTTTTCAGTTCCAGTTTTTAACGATAAAACCTTAAGTTTAAAGTTTCACCTCAAACAGATTATTCGTTTTTGAGATACAGCGCCCACCGACAGACACACACACACACAGACACAAAAAAATTTTTTCCAGAAATTAGTGTTTTGGGTTCATGGGACCCCAAAACGGATATTTCCGCAAAAAAAATTTTTGAAAAAAAAATCACGAAAACAATACTCCCCCTATATACTACGTGTATAGGGAAAGTAAAAATGGTGATGTGGCCATCATAGTACTTTCCCTATATTTTTCTCGAAAACTATGAGGTTTACGCAAAAAGGCTATTCTTAATAATTTGTTCAGTTTTGAATTGTTTACAATTATAGGTCATACAAGTTTCATGTAACTCTTATAGTTTATTAGCAATTGACAAAAAATGTCAAAATTTTCAATTTTGTTTTTCTCGAAAGTTAAGAATTTTATGAAAAAAATGTTTTAATAAAAGTCATTTATTTTCTCATTCCCTCTAACTATTGTTTGAAAAGTTTTGTAATATTTTTCATATTTAGAAAAATATTGACAAAAAACCTCATTTTCATGCACAATACTATTCAAATGGTGATGTGGCCATCATAGTACTTTCCCTATATTTTTCTCGAAAACTATGAGTTTTACGCAAAATTGTTATTCTTAATAATATGTGCACTGTTAAATTCTCTACAATTATTTGTAATACATGTTTCATGTATCTCTAATAGTTTATTAGCAAATGGCAAAAAAATGTCAAAATTTTCAATTTTTATTTTTTTTCTCAAAAGTTAAGAATTTTATGAAAAATATGTTTTTACAAAACTTGTTCAGTTCTTCATTCCCTTTAACTTTTGTTTGAACCATTTTTTAATTTTTTTTATATTTAGAAAAATATCACGAAAAAACAAAAAACGCCTTGAGTAAACAACCACTTCCGGTTTATGAATGTTTACCAAAAGCTTTTCAGTTCCAGTTTTAACGATAAAACCTTAAGTTTAAAGTTTCATCTCAATACGATGTTTCGTTTTTGAGATACAGCGCCCACCGACAGACAGACACACAGATACACAGACACACAGACACACAGACACACAGACACACAGACACACAGACACACACATTTTTTTCCAGAAATTAGTGCAATGGACTCAGGGGGCCCCAAAACGGATATTTCCGCAAAAAAAAATTTTCAAAAAAAAATCACGAAAACAATACTCCCCCTATATACTACGTGTATAGGGAAAGTAAAAATGGTGATGTGGCCATCATAAAACTTTCCCTATATTTTTCTCGAAAACTATGAGGTTTACGCAAGAAGGCCATTCTTTATAACTTGTTCACTTTCAAATTCTCTACAATTATTTCTAATAACAGTTTTATGTAACTCCAATAGTTTCTTAGCAATTGGCAAAAAATATCAAAATTTTCAATTTTTTTTTTTTTCAAAAGTGAAGAATTTTATGAAAAATATGTTCGAGTAAAACTTGTGCAGTTTTTTATTCCCTTTAACTTTTGTTTGAACTGTTTCTTAAATTTTTTTATATTTAGAGAAATATCGCGAAAAAACCAAAAAACGCCTCGAGTAAACATCCACTTCCGGTTTATGAATATTTACCAAAAGCTTTTCAGTTCCAGTTTTTAGCGATAAAACCTTAAGTTTAAAGTTTCATCTCAATCGGATCATTCGTTTTTGAGATACAGCGCCCACCGACACACACACACACAGACACAATTTTTTTTTTCCAGAAATTAGTGTTTTGGGTTCAGGGGACCCCAAAACGGATATTTCCGCAAAAAAAATTTTTGAAAAAAAAATCACGAAAACAATACTCCCCCTATATACTACGTGTATAGGGAAAGTAAAAAGCATACACCTGTATTTTCTCAATAATCAGTTTTTGTTATGAGATCTGTAACCCTAATAAGTTATGATAATATTCATATTATAGTTACAAATATTTAACATTCAATATTTTACAAACTGCTAAATGAGTCGTGTATACAATATTTATACAATATTCACCTTGGCAAATAATCATCTAACAACGTATTACTTATTTTCAATAAAATATAAATTATTGCTGTTAATCCTTTAATATTTAAACTCAATTAAAAAGTAATATGAAGCTATTGAAAATTATGGTCTATAAAAAATGTATCTTAAAGTATACATAAGTTAACATATATATAAACATATTTTGCAGCTGATATTGTGTAACCGAGTTTGATACTTTGGCTTCTACTGAATACGTAGCTTTGGAAAAAAGCAATATCAGCAGGAGCCAGACCTATACTTTCTAGAATAGATAGGAGAATTAAGTGATTGATCGTACCCAAAGCGTTGTTATAATCTAGAAGGGTTAGTACAGCGATTTTATTAGCATCGATGACAGACAAGATTTTATCCGTAATAAATAATAATGCAGTAGTACAACTTCTATTGGGCATGAAGTCAGATTGATTATCAGGTATTATATATCTTTTAAAAATATACTCTCTAAACTGCCTATCAGCTATTTCTTGCAAAATTAGGATGCTGATCGGCCTTAAATTCATTTGGGTGCGACACTCTTAGACGAGGAATATCTATTGCCTTTTTCCAACTAAACGGGAATATATTAGTACATCAAACAAAGAAATGTACAGTAGTAACAAAGGGTAACACAATTTAATAATATTAATATTTAAATTATCTTGGCCAGAAGATCAAAATTGTTTTATAAATGTCATCACTATCTACTTAACTGAACATAAACTTATCATTATCTGTTAATGTATTGATTTTCTAAAATTGTATCACATCATTGCAATTAGTATTGGCAGCCGGTATAGAATACAGAAAAAAATAATTTATCTCATCTGCATGCTGCATATGTTTAAGTATTTCATTTAGTCCCGTATTATTAATATCCAGTGTTTTAAGCTCGTTCCAGATCTTTAGAACTTTCATAACAGAAAGTAAGCCTGTTTTTCCTGCTTAACCATCGTAGTAACTTTATTTCTCAAGGATTTATAATAGTTCCAGTGACTATTTAATTTTGATTTTTTAAATTTGCGAAATGATTTATCTCTTAAGTGCATGGCAAATTTAACATTAACAGTAATCCATAGAGACTTTCTTTTTGAAATTTTAACATGTTTCCATTTGATGATTATATACTCGATATGGAGGCTAGATGTGAGCTTAGAGTCTAGGAAAAAAACCAAGGTCTTTTGCCAAGTTGACTTGAGAAAGATAATTATCGAACAAATTATAATGACACGTTAATGGTTTTTTGGAACGTGAGAACAGCTATATACTGAAACGAAAACATTTTCAACTTTGTAATAAAGCTTTTAATCATCTGCGAAGAGCAAGTGGAGCATTGTAATATCTAATTTATATAAATAATGAACAAAAAAGCTCCAACTTGGACCCCTGTAGAACACCTGATGTAGATATATGATTTTGACAGATTAGACTCAATGTTTACTAACTGCTTCCTTTCAGATAAATATGCAAAAAAAAACCTAATAAAGGATTACCTAAACCATAACCCTGCAGTTTTTTTACAAGATCTGAATGATTGACGGTATCAAACGCGTTGCTGAAGTCCATATATATAGCATGAACTTCAGCAGTTTTCTCCAGGGCTACATGAATATAATAGGTATAAATAAACAAATTGGTTACGTGGATTTAGTAGCATAAAAACCGTGTTGTTTTTCTGCGATCCCTATGCGAAAAGCTTCAAACAGAGGCTTATAGACCACTTTCTTAATAAATTTTGATAATGATGATAAAATTGGCTTGAAGTTTTCTACATTAGACTCGGATTTATACATTTATATATAGATATTACGTATGAATCTTTCCACAAGCTGGGAAACACACAATTATTTCAAGACAACGAAAATATAAAATGTAAAGGATGTAGTAAAATATTCTGACAGTTATATTTCTAAGAAGAAACTTATCAGAAATGTCAAATTCACTTGCTGAAGACTAATAACGCAAATGATTGTTGAAAATATATTTGATATAAATAATACTGTAAAAAAACAAGCAACACAATAAATAAATAAATAATATAAAGAACTATAATTGATAAAAAAATTCAAAATTACATATTTTACAGATTAAAATTTATCAATAATAATAAAAACTTAAGGACAGATGATGTCTAGGTATATATCACAGACTAGAAAATATCACAGGCGAAATAAAGATAAGCAAAATTCGAAGTTAATTTTCAACAACATGCATTTTTAAAAATTCTTGGAAGCAATAAAACGTATTTTTTTTAATAAGACAGTTACAACTGCTCTCGTAAATTCTTTAATTGAAAATTGTTAAATTAGGTAATTTATTAAAACAATTTACTGTCGAGTAGTTGGTGCTATAACAGGATTTTAGGGGCCAAACGTGCTGAAAGTAGACCATATTTTTGTTTATAGTATCATGACAATGTGTATGAGTAGGGCATTTGAGGAGGTTCGTATATATATGAAGATGAAAGATAGTAACGCTAGTAATTTCTGTGTTATAAAACATGCCTACAATCAACCTTGTATTTGACTCTACCCAGTATATGAACTGCCTTTCTTTGCAGTCTGATAATTCGGTGTTGACATGACGCATGGTCCCATGTTAACAATCCATACCTTAATCGCGTCTCTATACAGCAAAATAAATCTATTTTGTCGATGCTGTCAGATACTATATCTATTAAGTTTCTCAGGCAAAACATATTTTTGCCAGAGATCCTATAAGATGAGATCCCACACGTTCATAAGTTAGGTGGGATCTGTATGTAGGCCAAAAAAGACTATTTTATTCGTTATCTTTCTTACGACAAAACATAAGTTTTTTGTTTTAGTTTCATTTAAACAGACTTTTTTGTGATACCCATGACTTAACTGAAATCTTTGCTAGAGCGTGTTTTGAATCATTGATAATAGTAGAGTCATCAGCAAAGAGTACAGCATTTTTCATATTAGTTTTAGAAGGAAGGTCATTAATGAAAATCAAAAATAACAGAAGCCCCAGGATAGAACCCTGGAGAACACCATAATTATATCTAGATGGCCTCGACTGAGTATGGGTATAGTATACAGTTTGTTGCTTGTTAGTTAGAAGACTTGACTAATCGTATGTAATTTGCAAAAATATAAGCTACTAATTCACGTTATATTAAGCTCTGCGTTTTGCACTAGATTGCTTTACTCAAATCAATTAACGATGCAATTGTTATTATCTTCTTTTCAAAAGCACTAATGATTAGATCACTGCGAGTAATTACAGCATCCGTTGTTGATAAATCTGTTCTGAAAGCAAATTGACTTTTTTTGAAGTAAATCAATATCCGATCCTTTAATATTGTTTCAACTATCTTGGGTTGTACCAGTAAAATAGGTATAGACCTGTAATTATTAATATCCTGTTCATTGCCCTTTTTGAAAATAGGAAGAACTTTTTGGCCAGTTTAAGAGCATCAGGAAATATGCCGATCTCTATTGTTTCATTAATTAGCTTGGAAATACTATTAGATTTAATATGGGCGGCAGAGATAACTTCTGGATAACTTCTCAGACAAGTGTTGGGGTTGTTTTAGTTAATATAAAAGTTAGAGAGCCAGAAATTTGTATTTGATGACTGATGACAAGTGTGAACTCATTACTGAAAAAATTTCACTCCTTATTTTTGGAAATATTATTTCTGGCTAAATGTATTAGTATTCATATAGCATTGGACCAGTTAGGAGCTTGATTCGAAATTTCTGGTTTGCTTTATGTTTATTCTATATGTAGGCCGCAAATTATTTAACCTTAATTTCAATTCATATTAAGAATTGGCTTTCTACATCTCATTTAATTTCATCTTATTTAAGATTTTGACGCATACACCTTAGTTCGTTTTTAAACCATTTAAATTTAGATATATTTGAATTATAGAGTCTTTCGGGAAAACAAAGTTGCATTTTGCGAATAAGAATGTCTACTATATTTTTCCAATTTTGATCAATATTTAGTCAGTCCTCTCCAATAAACATCCAGTTCGTGTTCGCGGTGCAATTGTAGAAGATAAATTTAACGATTTCAGTAAAGGGTCTTTCATAAATAGGTTCACCATTATTATTTTGATTGCTTTTAACTTACAGATGTAAAGAAATGCCACTATGGTCCTACCATAGTGGCATTTCTTTACATCTGTCAGTCTCATTCTTATGTGCTTTTATTTTAGCATTATTTATATTAATGAGTACATTATTGAAACAACTATTTTGCCTGGTGTTAAAAGTAATTAACTTATAAAGACCAAAACTTCTCAGAGTATTCATAATATATTATTTACGATATCCATCAGTGTTATTAAAGTCACCACCTACTATGATATCGCTGTTATATATATTAAGACGGCCCAGAAATTGTGATAGCACTATGATAAAATCCTCGAACACTCCTGAAGGAGAGCGATATACACAGATATTATAACAATTAAAATCATGAACATATATGTATGATATTTTATATAAATTATCAACTGATATTATCGAAGTTTTATTATTAAAATTTTTATGTAAAAAGTTTTGATCTGGGTCAATTAGTGATCCGCCATGGTTACTACTCTTAAGAACATATTAAGCAGTTGACATTAAATTGCTGACTAGAGGAATGTGGCATTCATTTACAGACAAGCGGTGTTGGGTAGCACATAAGATGTTAAAATTTAATTTATCGCATTTATTACGAATAGATCTTATATTGTTTTTAGTAATAGTTTTACTCAGAAAATGTTTTCCTCGCCATTCTTGCTACAAAATTATTGATTCGAACATCTTTTGGCCGAATATCAGGTTTCCCGAAGTCGTAAAAATGATTAGATGGAACCCTAACCTTAAAACATGAATATTCTTCAGAATGTATGGAATTAAGAGCTTTACATATTAAATCTTCAAAGCCGGAATTACAAAAATACGAAGATTTCATCTTCAGATAATTTTAATTTAAGCATAAATACGTAGAGATATTCCTATTGACAAAAACCTTTAATTGCACTATTTTTGATTTTACATAAATTGAACGTTGACGTATTAATTATTTCCCGCAGATAAATTAATTCTTGATTAATCTTCAGTACAGAAGTAAACAAGTTACCTTCAGATTTAGTTGCAAATGAAAGTCCAGGCACGATGGATGATAGCAATTAAGGCACTTTTCACAGTTTCTCTTATCCAATACAGATTTCTTACACCGATTACACTTTGAATCAGTAACAGATAGATTTAAAACAGTTGTAGTTGAAGCCACGTTTTGGCTTTGTGTGACCGACCTTCATGAAACTTAGGAGACATCCGTTATCATTTTAGAAACATAATAAGTAAACCACGTACTTCTAAGTAGATTTTATTATATCTATAATTTAAAAGATTTTTTACGCTAAACCAATTTAGATACATATAAAACTATTTAAGTTTTAACGTCCAATAATAATATATATCAGGTATAACTATTATCAAAATTATATTCATATGGTTATTATTAGAGTAAAATATTAAGGAAACTGTAAATAAATCAGGCATAATAGATACAGAGTTGGCGACAGTTTGCTGAAATATACACTGCAGCCTCGTTTTATGGACACATTTTGCATATTTAAGGGATGATGCACCCATAACAATGATACCGAAGTGCGTATACGTGAGATCCTAGACACATGTGCCCTTAGTTTTTTCTTCCGCAGGACGACCAAACGGGGACGCCCTGCGGGCATACAAATTCGATTTTTAAGTGCCGCAAATGCGAATACGTTTTCGCTGGTTCTTGCATCGCTGGAGATTCGAGAGGGGGACTGCGTTTGTTTTCCAATGTGTTTCCTATGAATAATAAATGAATGTACATATATTGAATAATAATTACTTTCCCTTTGTGCGGCATCGGCTAATTTCGGCACGTAATCATTCTACATATTGTAATTACCGGCGGTACTACTTTAAGCATTACCGGTAAGCGCACAATAAATCCGGGCGCGAGCATGAATTAAACGCATCGATTCTGTTTTAAAATTCAAATTTTGAATTTACGGCCCGATTATATTTCATGTTATAAAAGTTTCTCAGCGCGTCATAAATAACGGCGTTGAATTCTGCAGCCGGAACATTGAGATTTACTTGTATAAAGTCACTGCGAACGCCGACCATTTTTATAAATCGGATTTGCAGTTTTACATCGGGTACTGAAGACTGGGACAAGGACTCGGGATTTATATTATATAACGTTTGGAAATAAGAAAGCGAGCCTCGCTGTTTATTCTCTGTTGTACGACGTAAATTGAAGGGAATCATTTTACTAAGTAATTTATACACATTGCATTCAACCCTTTATTGTTCGTATTTATTTTAATACGTGTTTATATTGTTTGACTCATTTGTATTCTCTCAATACTAACAATAAAATTTTTCCAATATCAATATGAATCAATTTAAAACATTGATTTAGACAATATATGGCACACTAAAGTTATTAACTTGCTTAAATATGAATCATTTAATTTCCAAGCCAATTCGTTTATATTCGTAGTGAATAATAATTGTAAATGTAAAATAATCTTAAATACATTTGAGAGGAACTAGATAAATTGAAATTTATTATATTGCATCAATAATAACAGTCATGTTTGTTTATGCGCAACTTTGATTTGAGTCTTTAAGTAAAAATAAATAATCGCTTTAGATTATTTACAATTTGTCCTTGCGTAATAAAAGAAATACAAAACTACAATAAGAAAGTGCTGAAGAAAAATACATATTTTCTCTGTTCGCTGCTGAATAAAAGGAAAAAGATAATTTCCTGTGGACATTAAATTGCTTTTAACGTACAAAACGCTTTCTCCCGGAAACTATTAACAAAATAAAGCTAGGATTTATGTACGAATATATGTAATATTTATGTGTGGGTTTTTTCCTACGCGTCACAACCTCTTTTTTATATTAAGCAATAATTCAACAAGATGGTAATGTTTAATGTGAACATTAACAAACAGGACGGAAATTCCGGGATAATGTGGAACTACGAAAAACCTCAAAGAAAATAACTAAAATGACACAAATATCATATCAATTCCCCGCGGCAAGCTTCTCGATTGTAATTCATGTGTTATTCATGAAACTACATCTGTAATTGTTTATAGGTAATACAAATACCTCAGGAGAGTAATTTTTGGTATTAACCTATTCAATTTAACTACTGCGCACGCTGTCCCCTGGTGATTCTCCTTAGTGCACTCTAAGTGGCTGGTTGGGGGGATTTCTAAAGGAAACCTATAATGTGCACATGATAAATTCTGTTTGATATTGCGATTGCGATGGCTTACGAGAGGAGGGCCATTGTGTGGACACGTAAATGGCGGAGCGTGAGGAATTCAATTAATTCAGCGAAACAATCCCGAAACTCACGATTACATTATATACGGGCACGCTCCTCCTAATTTGAATTTTTAGCATATTTACTCTGACCGCATTCGAACGAAAGACACACTCGTTGCCCCAACGGATATTAATATTGCATGAATTATTTTGAATAACAACTCACCAGCCTTCGCCATGCTCCAATGTACCATAATGTAACTCACCTGAAACAACAAACGAAAACAAAATTTTAATCATTTTCACAAATTTCCATTATATTAAATAAAATCATATTTGCGTATAAATAAACACTATATGGTATGTATTTGACTTTTAAATGAAAGGGTGATAACTCAGCTGCCAGAATTATATCAAAAATTGCATGTATTTTCGAAATTTCTTAAGCTGCTGACAGTTTATGGTATGAACAATTTTTATTTATTTATACAGAGTATTCATTTAACATACGGCTAAAATTCAAATAGTTATTCTCTTGACCATTCTAAATTTGTTTGTCCCTTAATGGTATTTGAAAACTCGCTTTATTTCGAACTTATGGCGGTAACAAAATTTATTAGCAATAATTAAATATAAAGTTTTTAAAATATACAAGAACTATTGAAATTAACTAATTCCAGTTAGGATCCAGTAACACAATTTTCTCCTCATTGACAACTGAACTCTTTCTTATTGTTAGTCCAAGCAATTATCCGATTTCGCAAGTCTTTGATATTTTCCACTCGAGTTATGTAAACTAATAATTTTAGATAACCCCATATGAATTGATCCAGGGAGTTTAAGCACAGGGATCGATTGAGGTACACCTCTACAAATCCAGCAATTTTAGTATGATACTGTTAAAAACTCACGAGAAACTAAATTAGAGTTTGTTTTAAGAGTTGCGATACACCTTGCCTGTAAGTCTTTCTAGAATAAATTCCAGCTCAATTAGCCAGTCATCTACAATGCCAACGCAAACGTTTAATTAGAACTGATTGAAAATGATCTTCAAGTATCTCAAGTGAATTTTTTAGGCCACACAATGTTATTATGAAAATTGCTGTTTGTATTTAGTAATAAATTTGCTTTATCGGTAAAAAGAATTAGCGTAAGTATTTTAGGAAATTGAATGTGTAATAAAGCCATTGAATGAATGCAATACATAGATGTTAATCAGCAAGAAGAAGTAGCTAAACACGTTGTATGGAATATGGGCACAAAAATAGTCTCTAAAAAATTTTCAAACAGTCCCAGTCGAGTAGATGTACTTGGATCTTCCTTTATTATGTCCAGCACAGTTTCTTCCATTTCTACAGTTCTTATTGTCATTGGCCTTTCTGGTCCTACACTTCGTTTCAATTAGCCTATTTCCACGTTAATTTTTTTTTTCCATCAGGAAAATAAATTATCAATAAAGAGACGTATTCTTTTGGATGGCTGCACTTGCCTGCCTTAGATAAAATCCGTGCTTAGTAATTAGAAAGTTAACAATGTATTATAAAAAGATATTTCATTTAGTAAACCGAGAGTAATGTAGTTACTTGAGTTACGTGAATATTTATATCACTTAATTGAAACCCAGTTATATTCCTTTCCTAATTTTTTATTTTTTACTTCATTATCAATAGCTAATGGTTAGCTATTGATAATGGGTACATAGTGTCAGAAATGTACATCTAGATCATTTTATTTTGTCTACATTAATAATTTTATATAAATAAATTTTATTCGCCCTGTATCTTCGAAGCAAAGATATTCTTAAAATAGCTCAGGAAATTACATTTCAAATTTATTCCTTGTTTTTAATTTAATTAAATTATTTAGATAACAGAAACTAATTACTACAAAAAAAAAGAAAGAAAAATTAAATATACACATAACATCACACACTAAAATTATTAGAAAATAAACGACTGTATCCGAAAGAGAAATTATATTTAAGAAAATATTCTAAATGAATAAGTAAATAATATTTCAAATGAAACTTTTGAGTATGCTTAAGTAATTGTGCATGGGTCGAAAAACCTATATATTAATGAAAAGAAAACAAATATCAAAGGAGAACAAAAAACTGTGCTATTGTATCAATAAACTTAAATAAATAAATACAAATTACTCTTAGATATTTTGTAAATATAAATTGGCGAATATCAATTATTATCATACTTCCCAATCACAAAATATAATCGCTACTTTAAGAAGAAATTTTGTAGGAAAATGTAGCATACTATGGACGTATTCCCAAACTTATTTGCTATGCCTGCATAATCTTAGCCTAACCAATGAATATATTTCATAATACTTAATTACTTAATGGTCGCATACACTCGGGCTATGTAATATATTTTTAGAATTCGTAGCATTCGCTTATTTATTAATTGGCGTCCTCTTAACTTATACTAACACGTTTCTTTAATTCTTGTAGACGTAATATTTTATCGGGTTTTTCTATCATATAAGAATTTTGTTTTTAAATAGGGGTAAAGTTTGCCGACATTTCAGTAGTAGAAGCTTTGGTAATTATTACAATTAATACAATTTCGCTCGAAAATCGCTTTAGCATAAGTCCAACATGAAATTGGTGGATGTAAAAAAGTTACATTTCATAAAATTCGTGTTATTTTTGTCAACATAATCATTTTTCTCAGACCACTATTAAAAAGTCGAAAAATTTGAGTCGACAGGCTCGGTACATAGTATGCCAACACCAATATGTGTTCCAACGGGCATACAAAGTGCATCTAATGCCAGAATTGAAGTCAGCAGACTATTCATATCAGATTCGCTGAATTCATTCAAGAAGAACCCGTTGGTTTTTCTGAAAAAATCATTTTTAGACGAAGCCCATTTTCATTAGTCTGGATCCGTTAACAAGGCTTTTAGATAATTTGGCCTTCTGATAATCCAAGAGCGATTGTTGATAAGCCTTTACATACTCAACCTATCACTGTATGGTACGCTGGTCTGGAGATGTAATTGGGCCGTAATGTTTTTAAAAAAAATCTGCTTGGAATGCGATTACGATCAATGGAATGCACTTTTGAGAGATAGTAACAACTCAATGATGGCCTATTACTGATGATATATATCACTGAAATGTAGTTTCAACAGGATGGTGCCACAAGTCACACAGCCGCCACTGAAATAATGAATTTATTAAAAACAAAATTTCCTTATGGCATAGTTTTACAAAATTCAGCTGTTAAGTGGCGCAATCATGTGATTTATTTTTTGTCGGTTATGTTAAAGACAGAGTCTATATACGAAGCAAATCGAATTGACTGATTGATTGAAACTCAAAATCCGTGACGTGATTAACGAAATAAACCACTAATTTTGCAAAAAAAATTATGAAAATGTTAATGAAAAAATCGACACCTGTAACAATAAAAAATCATCATTTTCATCTAAATCCTTGGTTTTGGTTTGTTTTAAGAAACAAAGTTCTTGTTGAAAAACCCTATATTTTATTGTATTCTTTTAATATCAAAGAGAATTAATTTAACAATATAGTGCCAAAAGTCACAATCTGTGACTGAAAACAATTTTGAAAACTCGTATAAATATTTCGAAACTTGGTTGCATGTTATTAAAAATTAAAACTACTTAAATAAAGTAAACAATTATGGTACACATAGTCGACAAAAAGGATAAAAAATTAAAAAAAAAAAAGGTACTAATCGGATTAATTTGTTAAAAATAGTGCGAGAACTACAAACAAACAGTCTTTGTGACTCTGATGGATAGGTTTTGTTGTAATTGTTCATATTTTAGCACAACTATGCTGATCGTAATTTTTTTATAACGATATTTTATAGTTCCATAATAATTAATCAGACCAACCAACTTGGTAGATAATATTGATTGTAGTGACACGTTTATCTAGTTTTCAATATCTGTTTTATTGCTAGTTTTAAATATTGCTTTTCAGTTGAGAGGCATAAGCAAAAGATTTATAAACAATGGTTTCTGTACAGCAAATTTACATTTCTTTAAAAAGAGCTTGGGTTGCTATCAGGACTAACGCCACTGGAATAACTTAGATTTAAAACATTGAAAACCACTGAAAGAGTAACATATAAAAAGGTTAGCTGTCCAATTTAACTGAAGGCTTAGGGAAGCATTTGAATAAAATTACTTATATCTGGATTAGAAATATTCTGCAAACAAAACAATTGCATCAGATAGTTACGCTGACGATTTATCTCTTACGAATAGATATTTTAGGAAACGCAGACGAGTTTTGGCAATGAACGACATAATTTGAAAAAACACTTTGAATTAATATTTGTACTTGTTGCAATTTTACTGATATAGTGATGATATTGTATATTATTACGTTGTTCACTTTAAAATTGTAGTTCTTGGAAGCATATATAATTATTATTATATAAATCTAACTTTTTATACCAAGAATATGCTCTCTATTTTTTTCTTCTTTGTCAACTTGATTAATTTATAATTAAATCACTAATTTTAGTTTAAAAATTGTTTAATTACATTTATAATTAAAACGTTAGAAATTATATTCATAAATTGGCCTACTATTTCATCGACATATTCTTTACACATCAATCTGTGTGAAACGTATCTCTATTTCATTCCCTAAAACTCTTAATTCAATTTCCAAACAACTATTGTTTTTAAATTTTGTCTGTGAGCTAAAATATAACAAATATTGAAATGTAGACATCGATTGTTGATAAAGTGGCAGATATTAATACTAACAATAACATCTAAGTGCCGCAATTAAGGGAGAAACATTGATAATTGATAGCGAATCCTTTAAACAATCAGAAAAATAGGATATTGTGTCTGATACCGAATTTTAAATATCACTACCTAAAAAACCCGCTGGTACATGACCGACACCAACAATAGAACAAGATATAAAATTAGATAATACAGATAATAGTAATAATATATATTAACTAGCAATTAAAGAGACATTAAAAGCAGCAAAACATAGCCCAGAGAAACAAGCTAAACATACATCTGTACAAAAGCAACCCGCTATCATCAAGGATATACCCTCATCGACAAATCACTGATTCAATTGGTAGTAATACATCTTTAAAAACAATATTAAATTTGCAAGCTCTCACAAACAAAATTGCAATTTAATGAATACTTATAATAAAATATATAAGTCCTTTACGTTGTAGAAAATTAACTAATAATTATAAAAAACACGAAAATATTTCGTAAAATCTACAACAAATGAGTCTTATTAAGACTACAAGAACAAACCACTTTTGAAACAACTACTTCTCTAGCTAATACTTCGACAGACATTGAATAATACAAAAGTAATTTGCGTGTTACAAAATAGTAAGGCTATCAAAGCAACACTAGTTTGAACGTATTTCTTTCTGTAAAATGAACTAAAAATGATTGAATGTACGTTAAATAATTTGTATGTGACTATATTATGATAAATTTGGAACAAAAAATTAATTTAGGTGGATGTAATTTTAGTAAACGTTTTTATTTATATTTGAAATCAATTTTATAATAAAGCTGTACTGAAGAGATCGAGAGATCGAAACACGTGTCTGCAGATGGTTATAAACTGAGTATTGAATTATTTAATTGCTTGCTAATTTATTTTTAATACATCAACCTAAATTAATTTCTTAATTTTATAAGGTGACAATTTAAGCAGTAATTCCTTAATGGTACCTTTAAATTTATTAAATGATAGATTACGTATCTTAGGAGGCAATTTGTTAAAAAATAACGGACCATAATAATTTTTTCCCGTCTGAGATTTGTTAAGCTTAATTTGAGGTAGCTTTATGTTATTACGATGTCATGGTGTTCGTGCGTCTTATACGTGTGAAAGTATTGTTTGACGTAGCAGAGACATTCTAATATAAATACAGCTCGTAATGTAAGAATACGCAGTTTTTTTAACATTTCTCTACAGTCGTCTTGGTAGCCAAGTCCACTAATAATGCGAATGGCTTTACGCTGCAAGATGAAAAGTCTGTGGCGAGAAGCCGAGTGGCCCCACACCAGAATTCCGTATTAGAGATAACAGTGACAGCACTCGTAATATACCGTTCTGAGTATCCACCCAGATACAGAATTTGTAAGGCTCCTTAGCCGATAAATCCTCCAAGACATTCGCTTTGCCACTGTAAAGTGTTGTCCAGTTGAATGCCCAAAAATTTTGTGCTCGTAGATTCTGCCTTATCTGTTTTGTTTAAAGTAAAACCCATGTTTACTCTTTTGGATGGATTAACAGTAAGCATGTTATTATTGAACCATTGTTCTGCCTGGAGAATCAATGTTTTGTTCTTATTTTGAACATCAAATGAAGAAGTTCCCACATTGACAATTGTTGTATCGTCAGCAAACAGATAGATGTCGCAATTGTCCAGGTATAAGGGGAAGTCATTAATGTAAAGAAGAAATAGTAATGGACCCAGAACAGATCATGATGTACCATGCTTAATTAGCTGCAAGCTAGATGATTTATTGCGAATACATACCTTCTGTTTGCGATCGGATAAATAAGATTTAATTAAAATGCAGCTTGGACTATCAAAACCATATTTGTGAAGTTTCTCAACTAATATAGAATGTTTAACGCAGTCAAAAGCCTTGCTTAAGTCCAAGAACGAGGTTAATGCATATTGACCACTTTCAAAACAGTCCAGAATATTATTAACAAAAGCTTGATAAGCCAGTGTTGTGGATCGATTTTCTCGAAATCCAAATTGTTCCTTATTTAATATATTTTCTCGATCAAGAAAAATCGTTATTTGTTTCTTCATTATTTTTTCAATAATATTAGATATTACAGAAACCAGCGATATGGGTCTATAATAATCAATCAGTGTAGAATCGCCCTTTTTGAAAATTGGAATTACCTTTGCTAGTTTCAGTACATCGGGGAATATGCCGGTACTAAGTATCTCGTTTATTAATTTAGTGAGTGGTAACAGAATAATGTCCTTCACTGATTTAATTAAATCACTGGAAAACCCATGAATATCCAAGCTTTTGCTATTTTTAAGATCATCTATTGCCTCTCTGACACCTATTGGTGAGGCCTCTTTGAAACTAAATGTATTTACCATGCAAGGTGTACCTTGAGAAGGGTCACAATTATTGTTAGATAACTTACTTACTAAGTGGTCCGCTATGCCGGTAAAAAATGAGTTAAAGTCGTCACAGGAAATATCACCGTCATTATCACATCTGTTTATATTTTTGGGAATATTAATAAGTGTGCGTAATGCATTTTGCTTGGTACTTGAGGTTGAATTATTACAATATGATAACTGGGCATATTAATATACGTTCTTATTGTTTAAAATAATTATTTGATTCTCAGTACCCATGACTTCGAAGTTTTCGCTGTGAGAGAACATGGATATATAGCATTGGAGATAAGTTATATATATATATATATATATATATATATATATACATGTTTTACGATATGAATTTCGTCCATAGTCGATTTGTCTTGTACGAAACCGCATTGATATTCTCCGACAATATTCTTTGAGTATTCTTTTAGCCTTTTTTGAATCATTGTTGTTAATATTTTGTACGTTGTACATAGTAGTGTGATTCCTCTATAATTTTTACATTGGCTTCTGTCTTTTTTTTATGTATTGGTACTATAGTTCCTCTGTTCCATTCATCCGGCATAGTCTCAGCTTTCCATGTTTCTATAATTAGATTTCCTATCTGTTCATTTACAAGTTCCCCACCATACTTTATCATTTCTGCATTAATTTTGTCTTCTCCAGGTGCCTTTTCATTTTTATATTTTCTAATTATTTCAATTATTTTCTCCATTGTCGGTTCTTCTACCATAT
The DNA here is from genome assembly GCA_963969525.1 of Ontholestes murinus. Lineage (NCBI taxonomy): Eukaryota > Metazoa > Arthropoda > Insecta > Coleoptera > Staphylinidae > Ontholestes > Ontholestes murinus. The sequence goes on along the minus strand of OZ018392.1, from coordinate 24,732,518 downwards.
TAAAGTATTCTTCTGCTTCCTTGATTTATTATATTTGTGTAGTATTATTTATAGTTGTCAATAATTCTTTAAAGTGTTCTTCTCATATAAGTTTCTCTTCTTCTTCGTGTTCAACAATTTTTCCTTCCTTAATAAATAAAAAAAACACAAAAATATATTCGTAAAATCTACAACAAATGAGTCTTATTAAGACTACAAGAACAAATCACTTTTGAAACAACTACTTCTCTAGCTAATACTTCGACAGACATTGAATAATACAAAAGTAATTTGCGTGTTACAAAATAGCAAGGCTATCAAAGCAACACTAGTTTGAACGTATTTCTTTCTGTAAAATGAACTAAAAATGATTGAAATTTACAGAAAGAAATACGTTCAAACTAGTGTTGCTTTGATAGCCTTGCTATTTTGTAACACGCAAATTACTTTTGTATTATTCAATGTCTGTCGAAGTATTAGCTAGAGAAGTAGTTGTTTCAAAAGTGATTTGTTCTTGTAGTCTTAATAAGACTCATTTGTTGTAGATTTTACGAATATATTTTCGTGTTTTTTCTATTTATTAGTGAATTATCTACAACGTAAAGGACTTATATATTTTATTATTTTCCTTCCTTATTCTTCATTCCCAATGTTTTCATTTTGTTTTGTTTTCGTTCATTATTTATTTGTTTGTAAAACTCTTTAGAGATATGGTTTTTGTATTCATTTTCTATATTTTCCATCTTTCATTGTATTCATCTGTGTTTTGCGTGCCGTATCGCTTTATTGCATTCTTTTCGTATCTTAGCATATTTTTTTTGCATCTTGGTCGTTGTGTTGTAACCATTTTTGTCTGAATTTATATTTTTCTTCTATAAGTGTACTACACTCGTTGTTCCGCCATCCATTTTTGTATCAGTTTTTTATGGTTCCAATTTTCCAAAGTTAATAAGCATTAATGAGTACAACCTTCTTTTATGTGATAAAATAGTGAAACTACTTAGAATTATTATAAATCTATTCGCAATTACATTAGTATTGCAATAAATATACAAATACATTCTGCAAATCCCAAAAATTATTGCACCGAATAATGACAATTTCAATAAAATTCCCACACTTGAAAACCCAAATACTATTAATTATTTTATAAAATTCTAATAGCAAGACTATAAATTATTAAAAGAATAACACTTTTACTAAATTTTCTTCACGATTTAATTTCTCACTGATTGAAAGTACGGATATTAACAAAATTAAATTAAATTGACAGTATTAAGTCAACAGCACGGGAAACAGATGGACTAGATAAGATAAAACTATATAGTTACTTTCAAAAATATATTGTAAGAACAATTGTAGCGTCTTACAATATATTTTTGAAAGTAACTATATAGTTTTATTCATAGTGAAGATTAACTTTCAACATTTATCAGCCTCATCAATCAATTACTAGATAAGATATACGCATAACTAAAATATGTTGTCCATTATAAATATAATTATTACCTGTTTAAAAGAAGGTATATTTCCAACTGCTTGGCAGAAGGCTTTAATTATTTCTTTGCGTAAGAATAAGAATCCAACATAGTTATGTCATCTAAAATCCATCCGTATCCTCCTTATACTCTCTAAAGTTCTAGAAATTCTTATAAATAATGAGTTAAAGCATCATTTATCAAAATAGAATATTATGCAAAAATACAAGATAATATTTGTACTAGAGCACTTCTGACGGATGTTGTATAACAGCTAGTCAAAGCCTAGTTACTACCCTAAAATTTTTAGTCTCTAGTAAAGCTTTTGACACTTTAGATAAAAAATTCTGCTATAAATATTTCACTACATAGGGCTTGGCTATTAATTTATTTCAAAATTATTTAATTGGTGGGCAACAGGCCGTCAAAGTTGGTTCAATATTATTACATTTTAGGCTTCTGTTATCAAGTGGCCCTTAGGGATCTGTTTTGGGTCCTGTTTTGTTATATTCACATTACAAATTGTGATGCACCTCCGTTATTGTTAATACCACATGTATTCAGATGATACATAATTATGTTTGTCTTTCCAACCGACTTATGTTTACGATGCGCTGGAAATAGTTAAGCAAGATTTAAATCTAATATACGAAGTATCTGAGTCTCACAGTCTCAATCCCTTAAAGTCGAAGTATCTTCAATTTGGTCCAAAAAGAAAATACTCTCTATTAATTAATATTTTTAAACCATCCATAGTTGTTCTACCCTATAAATTTAGGGATTATAGTAGGAAAAACTTTCAGGTATCATAGTAGCATACGATTGATTTATCACACTTAATTCCTAATTAATTCGTGCTTGGATACATATATAATATCAAAAATTAATTAAAATTAATCTGTAAAATCAGAAATTATGAGAGAATTTCGCATAAACTGTGATTTAAAATGGTTAAATGTGAACAATCGTCGTATTTTGCAAAGTTAGAATATTTTTAATGATATTTACAACTTAATAATTTATTTCATTTTTTTAATATGTTTAATGTTTAATTTATATTCCAATATTATAGGCTTTTAATAAGAGTGTTATTTACTTAAGCATTTAATATAAATGTCTATATATTTAAGATATAAAGGAAGAACAAAAAGGGTTTTATTTTTATTTATTGTTATCTTATTATTTTCCTCCTAAGGAAAAGTAGGTAATTTCTAGATTGGTTGGTTTCACTTATATAGGGGAAATGTTAGATATCTCTGCTACATAACACAGTAACAGTCATTGCATTAGAATTACAAGATATTAAATAGAAGTAGCGTCCCTTTTTATTAGGTTAATAATTTATCTATCTTGAATTATAGGAATCTAAGAAATTTCATTTAATACTCGGCTTCCATAAAATATGTAGCAGTCTTTATCAAAATTTCTACATATTTGTTCAAAAGCTGAATAATTCTTTTCCTAACGTTAAGAGTTTTGTATTTAATTTTTATTTATTAGAACTAGCTGGGATATAGGTCGAAATAATAATTAACTTTCTACAAACTCTAACAAAACCAACCGATTAACAAATATCCTTACTATGAATGTTTTGTCGAAAGTTAAACAAAATGTCACATCATCTATATTATATAGTATATGAGTCTGAAAGATTTACATTATACAGTTCAAAATCTTCGAGACCAAGTTCAGAATCATTAACTAATTAAGCTATGTCACAACCAAAACAATAACATTATAAAATGAATCATTTATATCTTCTATTTGTTTTTCATTAATCACTTAGTGAATCATTATTCTAAAATTAAACGATCCAAGTGAATTTTTAATAAACTATCCATTATGAACAATTTATATTTAAAACTAAGTTCCGTTCTTAAAGTGCCAACATTTTGAACATTTTTTTTATTACTTTGGGTGTTAATATTGGATTATTTATATATTTAATTGTAATATTTGACTCGCTCCTATACTTACAATGATCCAGAATGTAGGGTAATAAATAAGTATTATTATTATTATGAGAATAAGGAGATTCGGTAACGATCCCAGATTGTCATGTTTAGCGTTATTTTAGGCATATAACGGAAACAGTTCAGACCTCGCTCCGGGGGACAATTACAAGGGACGCTTTTGCATAATTGCCAAAATTTGCAGACCAAAGCGCTTGATTTCGGACTGGCCGGACGGCTTAAACGCATCTTGCGTAAATATATCAACCGCCGTAAACGCCTTCATTTCGCATAAATTAATTTCCCCGCTCGTCCCACAAGAATATTTCGCAATTACCGATCGCAGTGAACTGAATAGCACGAAACCCACATCAAGTATCCAATTATGTAGCACTTATTCGGCCAGGATAAAGGGGAAGGGCCCCGGGCCCCCGGTCCCCGGTCGAATTGTATAAAGCGACGATGACAAGGGCGCAGGGCCGCGCCGGACCCACGATCCCGCTCCGCCACTTTGTGATCCCAACACGTACAAAAGTTACCCTCTTGATAACCGCCTTTGACTATCTAAAGTTCTAATAACCGATGTGTAATTACGCACAATGGACAAAAATAACCGCGGCGACCCAATTAATAGCGTTCGTGATTTCCGTGCAGAAGACATTGTGGAACCACGGGTCCCCCATTCAGGGGTGTGCACCTTTCGCGCACAAAAGTATCCCGAAACATTAATTTATACCAAAAATGAGTTTTCTATAGCAGGATGAAAGCGTTTCCGCGGATGGTATCATAATGCCGCTCCCAGGTTATATTTCAAAAGCGGGGAACTTCCATTATGATAATTATATAAGTAAATATGTATTATTTGCAAAGTTTATATATCAAAATGTAACATTCCAACGATCGTCTAAATACTCCCTTAACAATTATGTTTGCAGATAATTAACACATTTGTTTTTTTAAACCAAAATTAAGTGTTTTGTCTTCTATTGTTTCTTCTCTGTTAAAAAACAATCTTTGAACTGCTTACCTTCTTTTTCATTTCAGGATTCTATCCATTTTGTTTGTTGAATTCGTTGTTTTGGCTATTTCATATATTATGTGTAATTCTCAGTTGAAGTCATCTTCACACGGACTGTGAATGAATGAATTTTGTGCAGAAGATTTGATTTATTCTGATTGTTATGAAGTCGCAGGGATAATTGTGTCTATAATAGTAGGTTTTCTGTATATAGAATATTATTACCTACTCAAATTAAACCTTTAATGTTGATACCAAATATTTATTTATTTACTCAGAACAATCCATAATATCATCCTATTCTTTTCCAAGAACCTGATTGTGTCGTTACAAAATATATATTACGTTTACGTTAATTAGCAGTTGTTTATTATTAACAATATGGTAATGCATCTAATAACAGTGTCTCACTGTACGGGCTTAAATATTAATTAGGAGGATTGGTTTAACAAGCGCCATTATTTACAATTCCACGGCACTCTAATTAATATTCTAATTACTTGATTGCCGTCACGCGTGATAAGTATTTTCACGGAATTAAAATCGTTTTGTTTGCGGCAGTATATTCGGGTTCGTTATGTTGTTTTTTTTTTATAATATAAGCTAAATTCGTATTACATACAATTATCATGAATGCAAGAAAAAACATGTTGCTTAAGTAATTGGATATCGACTAGATTTGTTTAAACTTTACAATTTTAATGCCGTTTACTGATTAAAGAAATATTCAATAATTTAATAACTACTAGCTTTTGTATAAAGGTTTTTATATATTACAATGTTATGTGTTAAAATTTGTTGTATACATAGCACATTTTTCGGTATGGAAATCAGTTCTGAGTGATATGAACGTTTTAAGAATATCTATCAATTAATTCTTGAATTTTGGAGGCGTTTACTTCGTGGTACATTTTCGATTATTAAATAAAGAAAACACTTAACTTTTTTATACCACTTATATTTTTATTTCTCGTCGAAACGAGAAATAAAAATATAAGTGGTATAAAAAAGTTAAGTGTTTTCTTTATTCTATCAATTAATTATAGACACCAAGTAGACTTCAACAAATGAATTGAGATAAGGTAAAGATCAGAAATATACTGAGGATAATTTTTATGAAAAGCATATTTTACAGAAATTGTAGCACCTAAGAAAATATTACATTGTTTATTAAAAATTTAAAGGCCCCAACACATAAAAATATGAAAGTATGAAAAAAGTACTAATAACAGACTCGAGAAAATAAAACAAGAGTTTTAAACAATCTTAATTCTTGTAGGTGATATGAAATCAAAAACGTACTTTTAAAGACAATTTTGATAAAAAAATAGTGTCATACTGTCATTATATTTCCAATTAATAATACGTAAATAATTTTCAAATTTTTGTCTCACTCACTATAATTGTTTCGCCACACTGTGGCTTCTTCAGGTGAAGAATATATATAACAATATGGTTTTTGAACTAAGTGCCTCATCAATCAGTTCATTATTATTTTTATAATTTTATTAAAAATTACTTCATAATTTATAAAAAAATTATTATTTGTACATTTTATTAGTACTTAGAACTTCATTAAATTAAATAATTAAAAAATAGATTACTCAACATTTTTTATGTGAAGTTTTATAATTTAAGCTAGTGTTTTAAACGTAATTCTGTACCATTTACAATAAAATCGATTCGATTTTATTGTTCCACTACGTGTAAGCGACATTTATTTTTCATATCGTTGTGGACGCGTTCGGTTTTTTTGTTCGATTGTAAACGCTTTATTTGAAACAAATCTAGTTTCATTTGTATCCAAATAAACAATGCAATGCTTATACCAGAACATTTAATTTTGAAATTTTCAGTTATTTTTTAATTATGGATTACAGAGTAACTGCGGTACAACGATACGTTATTTTTATTTTCATGCGCGTGCTAAATATTTTCCAAAGGAATTTATTTATTATATTTAATAAATGAGCTTGGTTTCATGATTAATATTTCATCTAGCGGAATTTAATATACGATCGTTTGTATAATCAGATTACAAAGTGCTTGTAAAATAAATTATGTGGAATTAATATCTGTAATAATATAGTGACACAGCGTGTGTGCTTTAATTCCTAGCGCCATATGTTCTTTTTTATGAATGGTAACCATTATATACTACCTTAATACTCTAGAATAAAGGGTCAAACCGTGGTGAAGTCGCACACCGTTCTCCCGAGATTGTCTGTCGAGCTCGTTTCCAAAGGATTTTTCAGGCGAGAGCTAGCGCTAATGTGGTACTTTTGTAAAATGTAAATGGCAGCAGCGAGTCTATTTCATAGGAGCTTAACTCTTACCACTTAAGACAAACGACTGCACATCGTCGCAATATCTACCTTCTTGTGAACTACAGAAACTACTTTGACGTTCAGCACTGGCTTCCTTCGGGGAATTTTATACAACACTTGACAGTATACAATATACGAATCATATTAATATGTACAAAATTTATGTTCGAAACTGTACAGTCAGTTCGCAAACTCGGCAGAACTCGCTGCGAGCAGAGTTTTGTTTGAAACTCTTTCGTATGTTATTGTTAAGTTATTAATTTTTTTTGTGCCATCGCAACCGTCCGTTTCGGAGCGTGTCGCTGACAATGCGGAGTCTTTGTGGATAAAATAAACGATTCTGAGCAGGGCCGGTGTAGCAAGTGGATGCACTCGATGGACGATATTGGAATTCAATATACATTTCAAACAGCCACAGCCTCGCTTTGAGAGCGCTGAATATAAAGCACTAATCAAAGTTTTACGTCGAACGATACAACTTTTGAATATTAATGCGCCATTATAATAAATAACTGTAGTAAATAAATACAATCGAAATACCCTTAGGGTTGCGGAATTTTAATTAATATAACATTTTTTAAATGCTATTGTATTATTACTACATTTCATTACGCTTGAATTATTAGAACTTTCAGTGTACTATAAGAATAAATAATTGAGCATTCTATACACATTACTAAAATATAGATTTGATAATTTGCTTATAGAGGCTTTTTTAAATATATATTTCAGATATGTGTAGTGGCGTGATGTCATCTTTAAGTAATAATTATATATAAATAAACTGCAAAATTTAATATTTCAGCTGACGCTGATTACAATAATGTGAATAATCTGACAGCACCTTTTGCTGATATGAAGTTGTTTGTTCTTCCCAAAGCTTAATTAAGTTAGTCAAGAAGCCTCGCGCATGCAGCCGCTCGTTCGCTCGTCGAGCTAGTTCTAATTACAGCACAAGCAATCTACCCCGTAATTGAATTACAGGTTAATTAATTACCTGTGTCTATTGATGAATATACCCAGTAATAATTAAATAATAAAGTGAAATGCGCGCCGATGCATCCAATGTCAGGCGACATTGTCGCCCTTGTTTGTCTCGATAATTAACTATTTGCTCTTCGTCGGTCGGATTTTAACGGCGCATTTCTCTGATTGCATTAATTTGGTTTCCATTAATTAATTAATGCAGTGTTCCGCCGTGTTTAAACCTACGTCGCAACTTGCGGAACTGCTGCAGTCTTACCCTCTATGCAACTGCGGGTTATTATTCGCAAAGCGATTAAAACATCGATACAACTTATGTGTTTACCGGTGCTTGGTACATTAAATACACAATTTATTTATGTGTCGTGGCACTAATAATTTCATCATTATAGTTTGAATGTTGCTAAAGATCTAACAATTGTGATTTCACGCTATTTTTTTGTGTATAAAATAAATAGAAGGAGATTAGACAAAAAATCTTAACTAAAATATATCTTAGCGCATTCTATATCTTAAACAGACCTAAGTATTTCTATAGATTTTATTTGCAATAATAATAATATCAAAATTAGAAAGATAGTTCAAATGATTAACTAAATTCAAACATATGTTCAGTGGGCTATTAATGCTATAATTAGTTTTGAATGAGATAATCTAAATAGCAAGTTACTACAAGTATTCACTAACATAGGATTTATATAAAAATCCAAGGAGGTAACAATAATTTTACAATTTATACTACGGGAAATGATTTTGAGTAACATAATAAGATCACTTTTTAATCTACGTACTACCAATTAAAGCCATTTAAAGAAATTAATGTTGCACGCGCTTAATCTGTTCCAAATAGCAATCATAGGAAGGACACTATATTGTTGATCATAACCTCCACAGTAGATCAAACAATTGAGAAGTATAAGAGGTTTAATGTATTCATGCTAAATTCCTTACAATTTCATTTTGTAATTCCTAGGTTTTCAAGAGCTGTATTACAAATAAAATTGATCAAAGACATTAAGCTTCGAATAAAAAAACACTGAATTTTTCTAGTGACAAAACATTGCATTTCTTAATATTTAAATCATTTTTATTCACGATCTCTTGAGGAAACGTAAACTTAACTTAAGTTCATGAGAATCATGGGAATTGTTAAATATTCTAAAAGAAATTAATATCATCCTCAAACAACAACAAAAAATTGGACCAATTCGTTAATCCGGCGGCACACCGGAATAAATAGAAATTGGTTCAGACCTAAAATTTATGTATTTCGCAATTTGGGTTCTACTTTATACATATAATCTTATCCAGTAAATAGTATGGCGATTGAAGCCATAGTCCTCTAGCTTAGCTATTAAAATATTTTTATTAACACGATCAAAGTCCTTAGATAAATCGGTATGGACTGTATCTAGTTGCTTTTGCTTCTCTAAGGCCTATCAAACTATCAAAATGCAATAAATTAGTTATTTTTCATCTACCTGCTGATATCTGGCACTTCATGATAATTGCCAACAATTTATCTAGTATACACTTCTACAGTTTTCAATATTATTACGTTTACCTTTTTTTTTAGAGAACATCGTAAATTTTTATAAATTGGATTGTTCAAGTGAAGTTAAAAATAAATTATGTAATGGTTTAGTAATGGTGAAAACAGTGTTGGCCAAAAAATAACCGGGTATGCCATCAAGACTATAACTAAAATTATTTAACAATATCGAAATTTCGTTAGAACAATCTTATACAGATAATACAAACTTATCTGACTTAACAAAATTATAATTACAATTAAAATTATTGTTATTATGCTTAATATACACTGATGAGAAGAAATTTGCAAATGAGTTTACTATATCCAGACTATTTTTCAATGGGATAGGATTGTTACTTGTTTTACATTATGTATGGACTGATCGCTTTTAAATAGTAAGATTAATTAACGAACATGATTCAATTTTCATCATATAAACATATTTCAAGATAGCCAAGTTACCAATATTATAAAACTTTTTAACCAATTTATAAATATTCATATTTAAAAATAAATTATTAAAATTAATGCTCGATACATTTATCTGTACTTTCCTTTTTAAAATTATATAATATCATATGGTGTAATTTTTTATCAGTTATAGAAGTAATTAATTCTAATTCATACGCATCACGATGTATTGAGTTTCTGAATAAATTATTACTCGAAATTAAAATGTTTATATTAAAAATAGATGAAAATATAATATTTAATAACAGTTTAATTGAAACAAATTTAGAAAACTAAATGAGTGAACAATAAAATATATACAATAATCTTTATTTGGACAAAACATAATACACAACAAATGGTATTAATAAAAGGATTAAATAAGCACTTGGTTATGTTTCACTATTTTTATATTTCTTCGACTAGTTTTGACTGTTGGTCATTCTCAAGGTGTAATGTTCTGGGATGTAGGCCTGCCTTGAATTTATTAACCCATGGATGTCTATTACTCCACTCGTTCATAAAACTGGAAATTGGTTTCAACAATACATTTTATGCATTATAATGCTTGCATTTCCCAAGTTTCTAGGACATTTTTACAAAGATTTGTCACTTTGACAAATGTGACATATATGTATCATTAGTTAAATTCGCACGAATTTTGATAATAGATGAATTACTAATAAATCTATTAAAATACTTTTTGGGGCCAATATTATCATTATAAATGACATTAAGAGGGTTTGTCAGATATTTTTCCTAATTATTTATTGTTTATTGTTTATTGTGGTGCTTTGGATTACCTGTTAACAAAATACATAATAATAATATACACATAAAAAAATACACTAAATTTTGAATCACAGGAATCACAGGCGGACTTCATTCTTCGGAATGTTCTTCCAGTCAAACCCATATAGATTGTTTCCATTTATTGGAATTCTGGAGAAATTCTTCTACTTCTATCTACAACTGTAGATATTTATTTTATTTTATATTCGATGTATTAAGCATTTTGCTTAAAATTTGTAAAATTTGTGTAAATATTTGATAAATGTCAACATGACATGAATTATTTGAACAGTCGCTATTTTCTTCTATTTTTTTTCCTTGCATAAATTGGTAAGAGCAAGTAAATCGTTCTCAATGGGCATATTTACGGTTGATGTTAATTCCTCTAAGTTAAATATTAAATTATTATTCGACTTGGCAAATGTTTCTATAACCTCTTAAATAATGGAAAACGCATGACCATTATTTTTAGAGCAGTTTTTAAGTTTATTGATTTCTTTTCTTATTTCAACATGTTCTATTTCTAACGAGTTAATTTTATCTGAAATATTATCAATTATATCAGCTAGAACATGTTAAATAGCAATTTTAGATGTAGAAAAAAGTTTTTTAAGGGCGGATATAATAGCATCGGATGAATTTGTAATTATAGGTTAATTCAAGTTATTAATCACATTGATTTCGCTTCGTGATACAATGGACAGGGCATGTTTTACTGTTTCTGTTTTTTTTAGAAATTACATAATTCCATTTAGCACTATTTGATTTCTTTTTTTCGTTATCATAAAATTTAATTCCGTAGAAATTAAGTCAAGACACACAGCGTGAAATCATTTTTGCAATACCCATTTTATTTAATAACTGTATCCATTTGAGAACTAGAGAACTCTTTGCAGACATTATACTGTACCATCATTGAATATAGCTTTTTATTTTCACGCTGACAAGTCTTATAAAAAGGTGGTGATGTGACCATCATAGTACTGTCATATACTTTTCTCGTAAACTATAAATTTTTTGCAAAAAAGCTATTCTTAACTTACTAAATTTTAAATTCTTTATAATTATTCGTTATGTTATGTTATGTTATGTTAATTGCACTTTAATAGTTTATTAGCAATTGGCAAATAATATCGAAATTATTTTTTCTTCTCGAACGTTAAGAATTTTATGAAAAATATGTTTTTTACAAAACTTGTTCAGTTTCGCATTCCCTTTAACTTTTGTTTGAAAAGTTTTGTAATATTTTTCATATTAAAAATATATCGAGTAAACGTCCACTTCCGGTTTTTGAATATTCACCAGAAGCTTTTCAGTTCCAGTTTTGAACAATAAAACCTTAAGTTTAAAGTTTTATTTCAATAGGATCATTCATTTTTGAGATACCGCGCCAACCGACAGCCAGTCAAGACATACACAGATACAAACATTATTTTTTCAAGAAATTAGTGGAATTAGTGGAATGGCCTCACCTGAAATCGGATATTTCCGTTAGAAAATTTTTTGTTTCTCTAGTGATATATCCAAGCTAAAATAAATACCACTATGTTTCAAACACGGAACGAATATCGGTAATGTATTACAGAGAGAATAAATTGAATATATAATCAGTAGATCACATATCAAACAATTACTTTAAAAATCTAGCCCAAATACAATTGTCATTATATTCTAATATTTCTTAGTAGTAGTAATGTTTGGCTATCGACCAGGTGGTCCTTCCGCTGTGTTATTTGTTTGTGTCTGCACCACAACTGGCATGTTAATATTTCTTATTTTATTAATTTAAATCTAATATAATGTTTTATTTTTTAGTAATTGAAACAATTGAAATAGTCAAACTATTTTATTATAATTGACTTTTCGATCTATGGTAATGCCTAGGTATTTTATGGATGTAGAAGGGGAAACGGTTGTGTTGGAGATATGAATATTGTGTGCAGGATTATTGATACGGTGATAGGGAATTAGGAGCTGGGATTTGTGGGGATTGATTTTAATTCGCCATTTAGCAAACCAGAGTTGCAGGGTGTCAATGAGCTGCTGAAGGGATTCAAGAGGTTCAGGTACGGAGGGTGCATGGGAAAATAGGGCTGCATCATCTGCAAATTGAAGAAGGTATTTAGAAGGATTAAAGTAGAGAGGATCAGGGTTGTAGATGTCGAAGCAGAAAATGTTGTAAAGTAGTGGAGATAGAGGGGATCCTTGGGGTAGACCTTGTACAGGAGTAAAAGAGGGGGGAGTAGGAGTTGTTGATTTTGACCTAGAAGGATCTGTGTTTTAAATATTATTATCTTGGATTTAATCTTCGAATTCTAGCTTTGTCAATTTTTTTAAACTTTAAAGAGTTTATTTATAATATTCTGATATTTTTTTAATTTTATTAGCCTAATTTTGTAAATTTTAATAATAATAGCTTTAAAAAGCTGCCAATGTTTGATACTGAGCATTTTTCAGTACATAATAAAAAATTTATAGGTTAATGTAATTTTTATTTTAAATTGTTTCTATTTTCTGGAGGTTTGCACTTTTTCTCATAATATTATGTTTTATTGCATATTTCTTGATTTAAAGCCAACAACTAAGAAGCGACATTTTCTACAGTATAAAAAGTCCCAAAAGATACGAGAATGGTCAGAATATTCAAAATATTCTAGAAGTTTTTGTTTCTAGAATTTGAATAAAATTTTGGTTTTAGTTATTGGTCTATATTCTAAAATGAAATTTTCATAATTTATTATTTATTTTTTATTTATTTAAAGTATTTGTAGTTTTCTTTTCCATTAATTATAAAACCAATAATTCTTATTTTTTGCTTTTTTTAGAATTTATTGTGTTTAGATTTTTATGAGTTCTCAAAATATTGTAATATTTTTTATTTTACTAGCGTAATTCAGGAAGTTTTAGTAATAATAGCTTGAAACAATGTCTATTTTGTATTTTTCTTTTAAATCTAAAAACTAAGAAGATCAAAATTTTCTACAATTTATATTTTTTGGATTTCTTAGTTTTTATTTTTTACAGCATCCTGATGAACATTTTATTATTTTAGTTCTTGGTTAAGATTATTTATTTTTATTTTAAACATCTACTGTTATAAAATTTTTGTAATATTTTATATTTGTTTTTTATTTAAATTTTAAAACTAAAAATTTCATCACTTTGTAGAATTTAGATTTTGTTTCTAATGTCAACAATTATCAAAAAATTTAAGGTGATCTAATATCATATAATATTTACTTAGTTTTTATCTTGAAACCTAAAAGCATTTAATAAAATTCTAGTCTATATAGTTTTCAGATTTTCTAGATTTCTTTTTGACGCTTTTATTATTGTAAATTTTAACTTTAAGCAGGATATAAATTTGAAGAAAAAAATTATATTATAAACTACTTTTTTCTTCAAAATCCTGTGTAAAGTTAAAATTTACAATAATAAAAGCGTCAAAAAGGTTAATTTACTCAGAATTACATTTTTCAGCCTTTTAGTTCATTTTTATTTACTAAAGCTTCTTAACCAATTCTTGCATTTACAATCAATAATAATATTAGTATTATCTATGTATCTGTAATGTAAAGTTAGAAAATAAATAGAAAACAATGAAGGTTTACTACATATATATGTGACATATTAATTACAAAACGGAGAAGAAAATTTAAATAAAAGCTCTTAGAAAAGTGGGGTTCCAAACGAACGAATATGAAACAAAGTACATACTTTTGAAACCAAACACAGACCGAAGTAAAAGCACACGTTTGACAATTATTCTAGGAAATTACATAGAACGTAACTCTAAAAATGTGAAATTGTGTCTACATTTTAGTTTCATAATAATAGAAAGGGAAATAAAACACAACATAAAGAAAACATTTCAGAAGTATCGATATTGAAATCAAACTACTTTGATAGAAGGCAGAAACAAATTTATAAGACAATATTTAAATCAACATTATTAAGATTAGTGAAATAAAGTCAATAAATCATGAATTTAAAAAAAAATACCAAAAGTAGAAAAGTAGAAAGTGAGAAATAATTTATGGATAACGCATAGATGTCATGATGTCTCAATGGTATTAACTTGCTTTAGGAATACCTGAATATTTTAAAATTTTAAAGTCAAACTCCATTTCTTTGTTTCACAAATCTAAGCGGTCATTTGAGATCCGATTGGACAGATGGTCCTGGACTAGTCATAACAGCGATTTTAAAATATTTCTATTTGGTATGAGCCCGAAACCACCCTACTTACAAATATGGACTTCATTATGGACTTCCTCACCTTTTATAAAAAATAATGTTTTCTTGTCTTCAATTGCACTATGTTGTTGAGATACAAAATAGAAGAAAACCGATTTGTGGCTTATGTTAACAAGAAATACATAATGTCTATACTTCACATACTAATGGTATTAAGCTAAGCTTTAGTATCGAAACATCTCCAAAATAAAATCATTTCTTAATATAATAAATAAAGCTTACTACATATGTAATTTAATTTCACCAAACAACTCCTCAATCCGAAATTTACTATTTCTTTAAATTTAGACTATGCAAATAATTTATAATTTAACTGTTTTTGTATATCGAAACATTTCAACATTAATATCATCATTTCTTAAAAATTCTCTGAAGAAAATCATATTTCATTACATTAAACGTCTTTTAAAATATCGTGTATTAACTATAATAAGACGTTGAAAGAATGATGAATGCGTGCGTTCTGATGGATCATTGCCTTGCAATTAATAAAAAAACGATTTACAAGATCCTGGGGTAGATATGCAAAACGGTTGCATTTCCCTTTATGGTAATAATTTAAATACCGATTAATTGCATCGCGTTATGCCATTATCTTCCTGATTTATAACGGTGCACGATACAAGATTATACCTTGCTTGAGTAATTTAAGTGATACTTGTAGTGGTATAGTGATTATATTCATTAAGTTACGACTAACTAGTTGCCAACTAAGGTAGTCTTCATCTGTTTATTCACTTTTAATAGCGAAAAGTAAGTAATTAATCGATTTACCACACTGTTATATATCCAACTAATGAATTAACATAAATTATACGATGTTTAGGTCATAAAATTGTTTTACTACTAATTTGAGTACAATTTTAGACTCATTAATTAAAGCCAATTAAATTTGTGTCGTATAATTGCTAAAATCTATTTAGCAATCAATTTTGTTTAACATGTTTTATATATTAATAGTTTCCAATAAAAATTTCTTGCTGGTCAATTATTTAGATAATTGCACGATAAAATAAAATGCACTATTTTGAGGAGCCCTAAATTATTTTGAATTTATAATAATGAAACCATTTAGTCAAATCAAAGATGTCTGTAAATATATACAGCTGCCGTTGTTGGCTGCTTTTTACATAATTTTATGTTTAATATATTTTTCCAATTATTGAATAGTGATATTCATTTACTATAGCTTTTGTAACCTATATCTATGGTTACAAAAGCTATAGTAAACGACCTTCAAAAAGTTTCTAGGTCAAATATATGAACAGTATATGGTGGTGGCGGCTGTTGTGGAAATTCATGCTTTAAACACTAAACAAAACCACATACTATGTTTTAGCACTAGAACTTTTGTATGTGGTTTAGTTTAGTGTTTATAAAAAATATAAATTTATCTTTAGCGCAATAAGATTAATTAGTTAATAGTCCATCTACAAATCTCAATGATGATTATATTATTATTGTATTTATTATTTCTTATAGGAAGTCTGCAATTTCAAACTAACAATTTAAGAAAGTACTCATTTATATATCATTTATATTTATAATTATACAAGAAGTATATAAATTAATTTTTTATGCTTTAACCTATTTCTTTTGGCTAAAGTTAACTTCAATGAAATACGGAGAAAAAGTAAACGACCAATTACAATTTATATATGTTGATCACGAAACTCAGTGCTAAACATTTCGCTCCTACTTGCAAAAATTCTCGCATGCTATCCTTGCTTATTTTAACAGGCTGCAAATTACGCAGCCCAGCTGTGTAGCACTGGGTTTATCTCTGATCTCTAAAAAAAAGAGAGAGGAAGAAGGAACGAGAATTTTTCAAAGCTACCCCAACGGCACCGCCGGGCTGTAAAAGAGTGGATGTAAAAAAACTGCACGTAATAAAGGCATTTAATTAAGGCCCTGGTCGGCGACCGATCGCAAAAAGACGATGTCGATTTCGGGGAGGCGCACGAAAACGAAAAAGCCGTAGTGGAGGAGATGCCGTTAACAACTAAAACAGGATTTTAGAAACGTGTCGGCGGGCATTAATTGCCGGCCCGAATAAAACGAACGCGAAAAACTAAAACCAGATATTGGCAATCGATTGCCCTACTCCAACTGACGTCGAGTTTATCGAAAACGTGAATTTTCAACTTTATCTATCCGGGAAACATATTTACACTCGGTTAGGTGACTCAATTAGGGTTGATAATCTTGTAAAAATGACGGAACGTAATTACCCCAGCATTTTATGAAATAAGCGCACCTGGCTGCTACTAAAATTCCAGGAGTCGTATAAATCGAGGCGGCTTAGGGTAGAAAATACGCCCCCGTGTTCCGCACGACCCCTGCACTCGAACCGAGGAGGCCAGATGGAATTTCCGACGGCAAAACAATGTTAATATTTGCTGCAGGACGCTACCGGTGCATATAAATTCTTCCGGGATTCAACATTTAAATTTCAAATGTTATGACTGTGCAGGAGTTTACACGTTGGCCGATTTTCAATTGCTATTTACACTATCAACATTATAAGTCGGCCACACAATTTGAATAATTGAGCACCAACCAAGAAAGTTTTCATACACTATCTGCCCATTGGATTAAATATTGATGGCCGGGCCGGCCTTTGGACAAAACATCAGCGACGCCGGTTTAATATTAAAAGGAAAAACTGCGGGGTAAACCTGTGGGTAGGTCACAATTCTCTCGCTTTATTACACTTGTAGGTAGACGACCGCGTCTCGACGGGGATTCCCCGGCGACTTCTTCATTATTTAACGCGACGTATAAGAGGAGCTGCACGTGGAAACTTCGACCTCATCACATCCTGGGAAATATTCCCCAGGAAGGGAAATATTAAAGGATTTCCACTTTCGTCATGTACGGCGTTATGTTACATTTACATTCCTATGAGGCACTTGCCGCAAAAGAAACAACTACTTGCTTGTGTACTCAGCATTAAGGCCTTAGCGTAAATTGACTGTGTCTCGAACATAATAAAAATGAGATGTTGTCCTACATATAAAAGTACTAATTCCTTGGGTTTCTTATTTATTTAATACACAATGAAAAAAAACTACGGAGTTTTCTTTATAGCATGTCGAAATTGAGGTACATAAAATCTACTACCTACTTAGGTTCTGCTTGATACGATTAAGGAAACATTTTGTTGTGTTGCTGTATATTTTATTCACCACCAGGAATTAAATATTTAAATATTTATCATCGTTAATGGCTGAATGGTTAGCGTCTATGCCAAAATCAAAGTTTAAATCATTTACTATTATACACTGTATAAATAATACGTTAAATTAAAGTTTTAGCCACTACCCCATGAGTGGCAGCTGTACCTTCTTCTTGGCACAAAGCTGTCAATATATTCCATACTTCAATTACCACAAATAGTTCCAATTAAATTGGAATTAGTTTATTAGTATGTTTTGGAGATCTATAATGTATTCATGCCACATATTGCGCGAGTAAACGTTATGAGGAAGAAAGGAATCATCCCAGGGCTACATCTCCATAGAATCACTTTTTTTGTTAGAAAATATCCAATCCTGTCAATGTAAAAGTATAGTGGATCTAAATTTAAATTAAATATATAATACTAAACATGCATTGCATTAGAATAAAAAGAAATATATAGAGTAGAGTATTTTTGGCATCATGCTATCATTATTAATAAATCAACATGAATGACATTCATGCATGTGTATAATTATTATGTCTTCTCGAAAAAAAGGATGAATGTTTATTTCTTTGGCACCGCTTTTAACGATTAAATCTACTAAACAAACATTTATATTACTTTCTTAGTTAACGTGGAAAAATATTTGTTAATCTTTAATGTTTATTCTTAATATAAATTACAAATATGAAAACAATATTGTGAGGCTATTTATTTTATTGTATTAATTGTCACTGTTGATAGTTCTCTGTAATTATCGGTTACAAATGATTTCTTCTAGGACTTTTAATAATATGCAGTTTTTTTCTGACTAAATGTATTTCTCTTCAGTGCAATTTTTTTCTACCAATTTAAAAGTTTTTGCAATTTTCCAGAATTTTCGAGAAAAATTTTTACCATTACAACAAACCGATTTTTTCAGCATTTTTTCCTCTAAAAATTTGTTCGGAAGTTCAAATATATTTCAATTATTATTATTTCAATTTATTTATTTGGAATTCTTAAATTTCAAAATAAGTTTACCTTTCAGGTTGCGATTTTTCGTCACAGTTTTTAAAATTTTGCTTTCACAATTTTCTACTAAATCAAGAGTTTTTTTCCAAAAAAATCTCAAAAATTTTCAAAAAAACCTGTTAATTTTCAGTAATTCCTTACGAAATTTTTCAATTCAAATTTCTCTTCCAGGTTGCAAAATTTTAGCAGTTCAGATTTTTGAAATTTTCTACATATTCAAAAGCTTTATAATTTTTTGTCAATTCATTAAACTATAATAAACACAATAATATCTTAACCTTATAAATTAGATTATTACTTATTTTATCGTACCTTTGACCTACTTCAACAAACAATGTAACAATGAACTCTCGTACTTCTAAGCCGCCCGAACAAATTATACGTTGAGGTAGGTCAAGAGTACGCTGGAGTTTAAGCGGGAAATAGCGCCTATTTTCCCGCTTTAAGTCCTACCTTAACGCATAGTTTATTGTCGTAGGTCAAGAGTACGTTCGGTTAAATTTAAAAAAATAATTGAAAATTATTTGAAAATTTCTGAAAACATATTTAATAATACAAAAGTTAGAATTTTCTATTTTTACTTGATTTAAATAAATTTAATTGTAGGAATCCATTGGTGCAAGATTATTATTATTATTATTATTATTATATTATTGCGAAAATTATAATTGAAAAACTGAAAAATAATTGAAATTTTTTCTTAGTTTATATAATATATATTTTATTGTATAATTCTATTGGTGCAGGAGTTTTGTTAAAATTTGCCCAAAACAAAATTCAACTGTTATTCCTAAGCAAATAATATTTATGTTATATTTATTTCTTAAATTTCTTTTGTTGTTTTAAATATTAGACTAATGTGTATTTTTAGAAAGTTTGAAACTCTTTGAAATAAAATTCCATTGGTTTTATCTTATTTCAACTGTTTTTAGCTGTCATTTTCTAAGTAATTGTAATTTATCAGCTGATTTTCAGTTGTTTTTTTTGTTCGTGGTAAAATTAAAAAGTTTTATTAAGGAGAGAATGATTTTAACATTATATTATTAGCATTTTTTCTTCTCTAATATTAGCTATGCTTTTTGGATCAATTTTTTCTCAAATTCTTCTTTGTAATTAGGCGTATTTGGACTGATTTTATAAAGTAATTTAAATTTTTTTTTAGTTTAGTCCAATTGTTTTCTTAATCTGAAAATTTTCAACTGTTTAGTATAAAATTCAATAGTTTTCTTTTCTAAAATTAACTTGTTATAACAGAAATTTGTAATAAAAAAAATTCTTTAACTTATTTAAAAATTTTTTTTTGTTCTTCAACCATTTTTAATGTTTTAATTTAAACTTAGGTAAATTTTATTTCTCACCCACTTTTTTTAATTTATAATGCTGCGATTTTAGTTTTCCTAAAAACTAAAGCGTAGTTGCTATTGTATTTTTAAATTGTGTATCAGTGTTTTAGGTTAAAGTTTAAATGTATATGTAGGGTGGGTGGGTGGCCACTATCACACCCTTCAATTTTAAGCACATAAGCAACAATTTTTTAGAAGGGAAAAATTTTAAACAAAACTAATTTAAATAATAAGTCGTTTTAGAAATAAGAGTACACTTATTTGTATTTTGAGAGTGTTTTAAAGATTGGAGGGTGGGATAGAGGCCACCCACCCGCCCTACATATACAATTATACATTTACACTCAGACTTTTAGTTTCCTAAAAGCTATTGCAGTATTAAATGAAATTATAAAAAAAATTTTTAAGACAAAGGTTATTTTAAATGTGAATTCTGTAATATCTGTTTACAACTTAAGGTTACGAAAGGGAACAACCACCTACTTTATATATTTTTTTGAAATTATAATCATTGTTGTTATCATTTTGTTTTCTCCAAAAGCTCTACCGATTTTGCTATTGTTATTTTTAAATTATAAATCAGTATTTTAGTTTATTATTTTAGGGGGGATGCCACTATCCCACCCTTTTAAACATTCAAACAATACATTTTTGGAGGAATAAATTTCAAACAAAGCTTATTTAAACAATAAATTTGTTTTAAAATGAATGTACTTTCATTATAATTCTTGGGATTTCTTAATAATGTTAAGTTTTTAATTCTCTACAATTATTTGTTATATAAATTTCATGTAACTCCAATAGTTTATTAGCAATTGGCATTTTTTTTCTCAAAAGTTAAGAATTCTATGAAAAATATGTTTTAATAAAACTTGTTCAGTTTTTCATTCCTTTTAACCTTTGTTTAAAAAGTTTTGTAATATTTTTCATATTTAAAAAAATATCGGAAAAAAAACAAAAAACGGCCTCTAGTAAACATTCACTTCCGGTTTTTGAATGTTCACCAAAAGCTTTTCAGTTCCACTTTTTAACGATAAAACCTTAAGTTTAAAGTTTCATTTCAATTGGATCATTCGTTTTTGAGATACAGCGCCAACAGACATTTTCACCCACAAAAAGAATACTTCCCCTATACATACTATATAGGGGAAGTAATAAATAATATTCATCCAAAATTTAGATTGCACGAGAATTGGGCAGAGTTCATCCTAGATGATCTTCCACTCGTACCCTGAAGTAGTGAATTCTTCTGCTGACGCTGCTGTCTTAAGTTACAAGAAATATACATTGCTAATTTTAGTCTAGTCTAAAGTCGGCATCTCGTTTTAACAAAAATACAATTGCTATACGTAAATTTTGTTTTTTCATAGAACAATTGCTTTTCGTGAACTTTGGTTTTCTTGTTATTTTTGCAATTCGTACAATTGCTATTTAGAAGGTCGATAAAATTATAAATCAAATAGAAAACAAAATCTAAGAAATACGGCGTGTCAAATCTTCCATATTCTTATAATAAATATTTATGAGAATAATATACGACCTAACCTCAACACAAAACATTTTTTTTATTATTTCCGTGTCCCTGATACGATTTATATTAAGATAGAGAAAACATGAAGGTAATATTGGCTGGATATTGAACTGATTTCACCAATTAAGCGGACAAACCATTGACAATTAGAGATCTATCAAGAGCGACAATTAACAATAATAATGTTAAACAGTTGAACTCTTGTTTTCCTATGAGCAGGGCTGCTACATCTAAACGGAGTATATTACTCGTAGCTATATTAACTCGATATTTTATAACATTTCATTAAGACTGGCGTTTTCTTAATTATATATTCATATTCACTTTAATTTACACTACAAAGTTGCATGATACTAAATATTTATCGATTGGTGAATAATCTACATGAAGTATCTTTTAGTTAAAGTGAAATATTACCTCGAACTACATTAATTAAAACAAAAGAAAATTATGATTTGTTGCAAAGGTTCACACATTTACGTCAATAAAAATGTGCTTACTAGAGAAAATGACAAATAAGCTTAAACGTTATATTTTTATCAAGTTATATTGAATATATTTCATACAGAATTTCGCAATGACAGAAACAGGAATTGAAGATTTCGAATTAAATTCTCATATAAAATATTGTATACATTAGATGTAATAATGATGTATCAAACGTTCCGACATGAATATTTAAAATAAACTTCGACGCTCTTATTTGAAAATATCTTGCTCGAATAGTTAAATGGAGCTTATTTTGAATAAATTGCTTCCTTTATTTCGTGCGCCTCCCAAAATCCTCTACATAAAGGCAGAGCTTTTTGCTAACTTGATATCGTTTGCAATTCTGACAAACATTAGTTGCTATAATGCTCTTTTGCATTATCAAACTATTAGAAATTTTCTGTAAGAATAAACTAAACTTTAATTTTCATAATAAAATGAGTATTATTGAATCCAACATTGCAAAATGTATTGATTTAGGTATTTCATGTAAATTTTATTTATGGTAATAAGCATACAAAACTTGTCCAACTTGAAATAAATTGAAAGAAGAGCGAAAACTCAGCTCGTAAAATATCCGTCCGCCTCTTATAATAAATAACTATTTTCATGGCCGTTCTCAAACCTATTAAATGAATAAAGCTTTCAGAATAATCGTCCGACCTTCGTCATCGCAGCTTTTTTGTAGCCCTTTTGATGAATTTCGAAAGCCCTCTGCGCTCTTTGCAAATTAATAAAATCAAGCTGAATGGGGGACGTTTCCGTCTCGTTACGATTGTTGTCCTCGTTTTCCCATTCAACGGATGGGACTATTTCCCGTCACTAATTAAATTATGCAGTGCGATTGCGCCGATTTGCCCCGACATTATTATTATTATTATTATCAGAAACCGATGAATAAATACGGTACGTGAATAACTGGAGGGCCATTCTAAATAGATAATAAAAGGTGGCGGCGGTTTTGCTACCATGGCGGGCACGGTCTTAAGGAGACTTGCTAATATGAACGTTACGTAACTCGCAGTGCTCCACTAACCGACCCTTTACGAGTTAATAGTTAAGTATGATTACGTAAGATACCATCCAGATGCGAATTTCACCAACTCCTATATTCTCTGTGGAGAATGAAAGGGGAATATTCAGCATTCTACAGTATTACAAAGTGCTTCACATAAATTAAGAGCATATTCATTATTATTCTAATAACATTACATAAATACCATTCCCCATTAATAACCGACTGTATTACAGGGCTCTCTGCAACCAAGAATAGGGCGCCCGCATACACGCTGCTAACTACTGCTAAATTCGCTCAAATATCCTACATTACTAGTTTATTTTTCACTTCCGTCTTCCGCTTAATTAATATCTTTGAAGTTCGAAATTATCAAGCATGCACATTATTTGGATTAATAACGTGCAAACACAAAACCGTAATCATTAATATTTCACCTATGATGGAAATATGTGCATATAGAGTGCACATCAATTAATCTGATCATTGATTATTACTACTATTATGGATTTAGGGCTTTAATTAGATAACTATTTACAACGCTTCAATATAATAACTATAGTATATACATTTACCTTCTCTGTCGAATGAAAATAACCAGTTGTAGATAGATACATATCAATTTTTAAAAGAAAAATTGTGTATGCGTCTTCCATTCGTGGAAACGGTATTGCAAATAAGGTTAGGAATTTCAAAACTGAAGTTTTATATTTAATTGCATTTTATGTAACAAGATCTTGGGATATAATTCTTATATGATCTAAATAACATACGAGAGACGATACTATACTCATCATTGACTATGCTTAATGTATCCCCCAAGTTAAATTACATACGAAATTTCGTAATTATCATGGATTTAAAGCAATACAACCTTGTTACTGATGCTAATAACAAAATACTTAATAATTTCAAATATAGCTGCCAAATTTTCAATCAAACATAAATATTAAGTGGTTAAGTATGAAATAGAGCAAAAAACACAAATAATTGAATTCGATATTTTTTCAATCAAAACTTTTTATTTTTAATCAAAATTATGCACCCATATTATAGATATACTTTGTCCGTTTTAGGGGTAACTCATTTATCCCTTTGCTACAGAAGCCTGGATCATGGGAGTAGATGAACTCTTGAAACGCCATTTTGAGAACTTATGCGGAATTGAATTTTTATCCAGATAAAACGTTGTTTAAATTTTGAAAGAATTGATAGTCACTTGGGGCAAGGTCGGGCGAGAGTTTCCAACTGCAACTCCAGTAGCTTTGACACGGTCATTCGTGGTAGAGCGTTGTCATGTAGAAGGATTGGAGTCATCCCATTAACTAATTTTGGCTGTTTAATCGCAAGATTTCTCAATATTTCTTCTACATGATAAGAGTGATCGATTGGTCAGGTTACATGAAGCTATGGTGAATGACACCTGAGCCAGACCACCAAACAGTGGCTATCAGCTTCTTCTGGTGTATGTCGTCTTTCGGACAGTATTTTGGTAATTCATCTTTGTCCAACCATTGCGATAAACGCTTACGATTATCGTACATAATCCATTTTTCATCACATGTAACAATTCGATTAAAAATGGTTTGGCTTTATTGCGAGAAAGAGGGAAAGACATGCGTCGAGTCTTTGTTCATTCTGTGCATCAGTCAATTCATGCAGTATCCACTTGTCCAGCTTTTTCACTTTACCGATTTGTGACAAAAGAGTCAAGATTATTTGCTTTGATACATTGCACATTAATGATAATTCATGTGCACTTTGGCTGGGATTCACTTCCACAATGGTTTTATTCACCTGAGTCTTAGTTCGACCACGTGGTTCAATACACAGGTCGAAATCTTCCGAACGAAATTTTTTAAACCAACAAGCTATACGAGTAGTTGCGTTTGTAGCCACTTGAATTTCGAACACACTAATGATATTGGCGACTGCCAATTGTGTTGTGGCTTCGCGCTAGAACTCATACTTTATCAACAGAAGAATTTCGCTGATTTCCATGGTCTCACTTAATTGCCTATACAAAAAAACTATTACAACTTTTTTCAAATTGAAATATGCGTTAGAAAGAGGAAAAGATGTACTTTCACAGGAAAAATAAATTATGTCAAAATACGGCGTTTAAATGAGGTTGTGTGCCATTAAAATAAATAATATGAAGTTTGCTTCATTTCATACTTGACAACCTAATAACTGCCTATTGTTTCAGAAGGTATCCATCATCCTGCACTTTCAATTAATTTACTAATTATTACAGTGCAAAATCTGTTCCATTTCATTTCCATTTTTTTTTCATTTCCCGCAAGTATTAATAAAACTTATAATTTTTGCAAGGCCAACTTTTTGGAATTGTACAGCATAATTTTATTTGTAAATGAATCCTTCCTAGATACACATACTAATGTTAACGATGCACTTAGCGCTTTTTACTCTTTGGTATAAATATATTTGTTGATACGGTTCCAAAATATGAGCACAGTTAGTCAACTTTTCCAACATGGCTTACTCGTGAAATTAAAACGATAAATCGGCTTAAGGAAAATTATCGTCGCAAATTGCCCTCGGCCAATCTACAGTCTTATTTTCTATAATTCTGGGACGTGAGGTCAAAAGCATGATAAAATCAAGATATCAAGCTTATATAGCTAAAGTTAGACATGACATTAAACGTAACCCCAAGGAGTTTTGGAACTTGCATTCCAAAACCGGTACCTCTAAAATATCCGCTCAAATGCATGATGGTGATAATACTTATAGCAAGCCAAATAATGTTATGGATTCTTTCGCCACTGCGTTCTCGAATATTTATTTCACGACCACAATTATTAATCATTCGCTCTCATACTCAAACTGTAGCTATTTTGATTTTTCGCCGTTTAATGAAATTGATATTCTATCTGCTATTAATACACTAAAAAGTAACAATACATCCAGAGATGATCAACTTCATAGCTTCTTTATTAAAGCCTGCAAATATATATTTGTCAAATCCTTAATATCAATAATTTATTTGGCAGTTCGAACGGACACTTTTCCGGAGTATTGGTATAAACTAATAACTATTTTATCAAATTTTGCCAAGGTATTTGTCCTATATATTATCGTCCATAATAACTGGCAATTGTCACCCAATTTATAAGCGAGTCACGTGAAAAATGTAAGCAGATAGACGTAACATATATGTTATATCTATATCTATATATATATATATATATGTATATATATATATATATATATATATAACCTGATTGAATCTTATCTGTCAATACAAAGTAATTATGTAATAATGTAATACTACAGTGGGCATAAGTACTATGAATATATTTCTACATCCGAGGTGCTTCAAGGCTCTAATCTTGGCCTACTCTTATTTGTGATCTTTATTAATGATCTTCTGGGTTAACCCTTCTATTATATATTTTTTTTCTAAATATGGCAGACAATATTCAGAAAGTACTTAAAACTAGTCCCATTGTTTTCCTTTTCATTTCAACTCTTTTATTAATGGGAATACTGTCATGATTGATGATGATGATGGGTATAAGTACTATGAATACATTTCTACGTCCGGGGTGCTTCAAGGCTCTAATCTTGGCCCACTCTTATTTGTGATCTTTATTAATGATCTTATGGGTTCCTTGACTTGCAATGTTTCAGCATATGTCGATGATTTAAAGATAATTTCAAGTATTAGTAATGTTAAACTTCAAGATAATCTTGACTGTATATACAGGTGGTGTGATAAAAAACTTAATATAAATATAAATTAATGTATGCACATCATATTCTAGGATGATGTGATTCATTATGCATACAAGTAAATATTTTAATAATACTGATGAAATTAAATATATTTATTATGCCTTTCTATATAACTTTATCATTGTTACTTGAAAAAGTACACCGCAAGTGCTTACAATTCTTATCATTTAAAAGTGATGGCACTTACTTAAAGAGATTGATTACGATGTCTTACTTTTACCACATGAAGTAAAGACTTTATTGCGTTTATAATATCTTAATCAGATATAATATTTAAATTAAAAGTATTACATGATCTGTTGTAATCTGAAAAAACAGCTTTATTATGAAAATAGCAAAAAATTGGGAAAAATATATAGCGAAGCCATCAACAATATCCCTGGAATTATTCAACAAGATATCATCATACAATAATGTACCTGGGATTCTTGATTCCATTTTTTGTTGAATATCTAGGTTTCCAGTTGCAGGGATGTATTACTTCTAGCGGGGTCCCTCAAGGCTCAAATCGTGGCCCTCTACTTTTTATTTGTTTTATGCCGATGATGTTAAATTATTCAGAACAATTTTATCACAACAGGATTGCTCAATTCTACAGTCTGATCTTTTAACTATACAGCGCTGGTGCCTTTAAAATGACCTTCCGCTAAATGGAAATAAATGTAAACAGATATCTTTTACATGTAAATTATCTCGGCTTAATTACATGATATGATCAAAATTACAGTTCTAGGTGTGATATTTGACAGCAATTTAACCTTTAGGAATCACATAAAGACAATTTCGAATTTCGAAAGATTTAATTAATGTTAAAATTTGTATTCAGGACTTCGATAGAATTAATGTCAGCTTTTAAAGGTTAAAGATCTTATTGTTATACATAAACCTGGTCTTTTGACGGTAAGCGCCAAGTGAAACCTAGCATTTTAGAAGATCATCTTAAAGCATAATTTTTCTGTAAATGCAGTACATCTCTTGCATTAAAGTAAATATATTAGCTTGTAGTTATCTAAGAGGGAAAACTGACAATGTAAAAAAAGACACGCAAACATATAACGTCTGAAAACGTAAAGTACTTGTGGTAACAATAATTTTTTTCTTTGTTCCAGAAAATGTAAATGAATTTAGAATGGTCATAATGAAAACAAGAGTCGAAATAAAAGTGCACACCTAAAAATAATAAAACTGAAATATAACGAAATTAAGCCAAATAATCTAACTTACAAATTATTTACTGAAAGTCAAAAACTTGAAATTTAAAGAGTATATGATGAGAGAGGAAAGATTTATAGAACAGGATAACCGAAAGGACAATTGGACACAGGAAAAAAAATGGAATACATTTAAAGAAAGAATAAAAAGCACAGCATCAGAAATATATAGATAATCTGTGATGAAAAAACAAATAGGACAAAATGGTGGAATGAAAAACTGAGAACAGAAGTACGAAAGAGAAAAGTAACATAGAAGAAAGAAGATAAAAAAAACTACAATATACAGGGGCGAATAGTAAAATATGAAATAAGAAATGAGAATAGGAAGACTAATCTATTCTGGATGAAAATAAGGTAAGGGGAGGAAGGCAAAAAGAAATTTGATCTAAGGACACAGAAAGTCAAATCCCAATGAAACCGGCTTAGATAGCTAAAGTTTGGAAAGACTACTACCGGGAAAAATTCAGCACAGGAACAAAATAGAATATCAATGGCACATACGAAGAAGTGGAATATATACATATAGAGCAGATTATGTAGAGAAGAATTATGGGAAGGAATAGCAAACATAAAAACTGATGAGGTATGCGGAGAAGATGATTTGGACCTGGAAATGATAAAATATGTGGAAGAAGAAGGTAAGAACAGGTTATGGGAAATATATAGAGATATGGGAAAGGTAGGAAATCCCAAAAGATTGGAAAAATAATTTAATTGTACCAATATAAAAAATACAAAGCGATATATTTATCATGAGTGTGTTTCAAAATGTATACTAAAATAATAAAGAAATGATTACGACTAATTAAATATATGTTGGTACGGATAGTTTATCAAGCATGATTTTTATTCATTTTAAGAGTTCGGCTTAATTCTACAAATTTGCAAGTTTTAATGGTTCTGAAAACAACAGATTTATAACGTTTCGACCAAAAACAAGATACTGATTCCACAAAGAGTAGACTCGGCCGCCAACCTACTAAAACAGAATCATCCCGGTTCACGGACGCCTTAAAGACTGACAAAGGGGTAGGGGCAGCTATATATGGTACAAAACCAGAGACAAAGATTTCTGTCAGTCTCACCAAGGACACCACGGTGTTCCAAGCAGAGACGATAGCTGTTCACCACTTCACAAGAGAAATAGCAAGACAAGACACTATAAGTAGGTCAATTGCTATATTCTCCGACAGCCAGGCGGTGCTAAGAGCACTAAGCTCCACACAGGCCGAATCTAAGCTAGTATGGGACTGTATACGTGCTCCTAATGAACTTGACTGTCACAAAAAAGTAACAATCACATGGGTCCCAGGACATGGAGGACATCTGGGTAATGACAAAGCAGACGAACTAGCCAAACATGGCTCTTCAAAAGCAGTAATTAGCCCGTAACCCTCCTTCAGAATCTTCAAAACTGCAGTCAAACGATCTATAAAAAATGGGTGGAGATACAGGCCCATACTTGGTGGACAAACTTACCAAGACAGACACAGGCGAAACAGTTCCTTAAGAAACAATCGCCAAAATTCACGACCGAACTTCTGAACCAAGACAAAAAATGGTCAAAACAATAGTAGGTCTGATAACAGGACACGGAGGGCTCCACAAACATATGAACAAAATAGGCCTGGTGGAAGAAGCACCATGCAGATTCTGCTTAGTGGAAGAAGAGGACTAGTTCCACATCCTATACCACTGAGAGGGCCTAGCAAGGATTAGATATTAAAAGCTGGGAACTACAAACCAAGTGCGGAGTCCTATACCTAAGCCCCTCTGGCTGGACTAATAGGACTAATAAAAGAGGCAAAGCTAGATCTGGTCATCTCAGATAAATATGAATCCACAATATACAATGGAACAGGCGATAGTGCCAACCATATAACATCTACCTATCTATCTAACGTTTCGACCAAGTTGCATTGTTGAAAACGAACGAATAGAAAGGAGCAATGACATTGATTAACAATATATATAAGCATTTATTGACGGCTGCATTTGGCTCAATTGAAAGGATAATACTGTAGATGTGCTTGAAGAAATTAAAGATGCTTAGAAAACTAATAAAAATGTTAGAAAGTCTCCATGAAACAGCAAATGCAAAAGTACAAATTGCAGAAGAAAGCTTGGAAGAATTTGGATAGAGAAAAAGTGTCAAGCAGGGAGACAATCTTAGCCCACTATTGTTCATAATAAGTGTAATGATTATAATTCTTGTCATATGGCAGCAGATATTAGTTGAATAATGCATGGTGGTGCTTCAATACAATGATTTGTTTCATTCACTTGTAGCTCTGAGATTTTTGATAAGTCAACGTTGCAATCATGGTCGAACTAAATTAAATTTGTATTCTTAAACTAAAATATAAATTAAACTTACGTAATTCTTAAACTAATATACAAATTAAACTTAATTGATATTATTTTAGACAAATAAATTTGATCAAATATACTCACAGAAGTGAAAGACTAGTCTGTGAGTTAGTAGAACTTGCAAAATATGTACTTGTTATTTCATTGTGCCATTACATATGTGTGGTCAGTGTCTATAAACTTTTGTTCTGTATTTTAACATTTCCTTAACGTACTATAACTTATTTTTATTATTATGATTAATAATATTTTGATACGTACATAATTCTATATTACATAGTAGAAGAAGTAATAACAAATAAAAACTGGTTGGTAATCGCTTTATTGTACCTTAAAATACAATTTTTTGTCAAATCTCCCATTCCGGAAGGACGTCTCGAACTTCAATATCGGCTCTCGACTGTTTTTACCGCGGTGATCGATAAGAATACTGAAAGATTTACCGTCGGAAGTCTAATAGATATTTCAATCTTTCCGGTCACACCGAATGCCTGTAACGTTCCCGCCAAAGCAAAAAGTTAACTGACCTCAGTTTTATTGTCGACTCCGAGGTCCCATTTTTTTATTGTAATCTGTTTCCCCAAACGACTCTTTTTACAGTTATTAAACAATTGTTAGTCCCTTCAAATTAAATAACTTAGCCCCGGATAAAAATATTGAAAAGCCGGTAATTTATTTCAACTGATTAAATAAGTTAAATTAAATATCAAATGGTAATCTTCTTTGCCGGCTTAAACTCTGCTTGAACTTAAAAGATAAATGTATAAAAGTTAGGCCCTCTTCGCCATAAATAAGGCTGAATAAGCAATGTATAACGTCCGCGGAGGGCCTACAATAAATAATTTCAACTTAAATCGGGGGACGAACCTGTAGAATTCTTATATCGTGTAATTTTAAATCGTGTTGATATTTATTATCGTATTAAAACTTTAACTTTTTGCTGGCACCCTTCCGATTATAAACTGTAAAATATCAGCAGATTAAATTATTAGCGGCAATTACCATCGCATGCTTCCTAATCGTGAAATCAAATTATCTAAACACATACACGCTAGGGCAGTTAATGGAAATTACAAAATCGATGCTTGCATATCAGATTTATGCGTTGGACAAGATAAGTTGACGAAAATGTATTATGCAGGTATTAAAAAAATATTATAGTTAGATAAGTTTGTGGTCTATATATGTATGTTAATATTCGAGGCGAGCTTAAATAATAGCAATCGTGCCCTTCTTGAAACCGTACAGGGACATGGGACAGCGAGAATGCTGTCGACTCGGAGGATTCAATTACTGTAAAGTATATTAGGGCCGCCGTTCTTCCGCTGCTGTTGCACATAAAATTTCTATTTGAAATAACATTTTTGTAGAATTGGAGTTCTTACTTTTTTATTGGCTCTAATGTAATCCCGGCCTAATCCAATGGTCACTCCACATCCCCAACGTAATACTTTCCCGATCATTCTTTTTTCCCACGAAACGACGCCAACGCTCCTAATGCCCGAACACTTGAATTACAATCTAGTTCCCTAGAGGGGATTGAATGATCTGGCCAAAAACAAACATTCTATTTTTAGCTACAGAAGATTTCACTATTTAAACTAAATTTAAGTTTATAATTTCAATTAATCAAATAATATTATTAAATTAATAATATTGCGTATACAACAAAAATGGTATTGCAATTTTGTCATATTTAATAAATAAAAGTGTTATCTATAAAGTAAATTAAGAATTAGTGATCAAACCTGCGCGTAAAATGAGTAAATGTGCGCAATTATAAAGTTTAAGTCGAAACTTGGTGAAACTAAAATTACGCTAGTAATAACACGAGTTTCCTCTTGGATTTTATAGAAACCATCGATTAATCAGTAACCGGAGGTGAATTTTTTTCTCCGCCACGGGGAATACCAGAAGTTCTCCGAACGTGCTTAACGCTGTAAATTTAAAACACGGTGTAATGATAGAAAATCAATTTCTGGATTGTTGTACGAACCAAAGTAATTTATTCTATTAGTAAACACCTTAAGATAGATAGCTGCACGTTCTTGTAACAATTAAGCGGGGATCTCGCTGAGAGGAGAGTAAATTACTTTAGCTCCCTGACACGTGCTCTCGCAGATGCCGTTTAGTTGGTAGGTAATTACAATACACTGCGTCTGCAGAACTTTTACAGAGGCGATGGGAATTAAAACCGTTAATTCGTAGGGGTTAGTTAATGGCACGCCGGGGATTCGTTCAAGCTCTTAGGAAAAGGGTAAATAGTACTAGTGCGAGATGCATAATTAATAGGTGGCATTCCGGAATCCGGAGAAGCGAGTCTCGCCTGAATGGTTCAGTCAATTAAAACTTTTTCATTGGAGATTCCGATCCGCTTTTAATATTTATATGTACTCCGCCGTTGAACTTTTCTAATATGCCGGATACGCGTCGGCCATTCTTCGAAATGTTTTCCACCTATATTTATTCTAACTTTACTGCCGTGTTATTAAAAATATTTTCCTGCCCAATATTCCTCGGGACGAGAAGTGCCGACTGCATTGCTCTCTTTCTCCCCACGCAGAGCCTTTTATATCTGGCATAAGAATATGAAAATATTACGATTATTACATGGCGAAATAAGAAAAAAATGCAATTTTCTCTGGGAAAAAAATATGTGCAAATCTTGCATACACTACAGGTCTGGAATGTCATACATGAACATGATTTCAACTTTTTATTTCGCTCATAAAAACTGAACTGTCTTGGATTTATTCTCATTTCTGTTGGCAGTGAATATTCATAATTAACATATACGTGACATAAAACGAATGAATTACTGTAGGAATTTCATTATGTACTGTAAAACTTTAATATATTTAGGATTAATAATGATAATGTGTCTTTCTTTAAAAATAATATTATATATTATGTAAAAACCACTTTATAGTGTTTTTACTAAATAATAATTTGAATTATTTGGTCGTTTAATAATAATAAAGAAACAATTACATAGACACTTTTAAATCTTCTTTCGATCACTACATCAACTGTTTTATTTTTCTGTAATGTTAAAATAACTAACTTATTCCAAATATAACAGAATTAAGATAATTAAAATATTTCATTTTTTAATGAATTAAGAATTTAATACCCATAAAATATATAAAAAATACCTAAATACTTAATGACTGATGGTACTTTAATTCTATAAACTTTATAGTTTACCTCCTTTTTTATTTAATATCAGAGTAATTATAAGGTTATATTTTCAATGATATATTTACTGTTTAAGGGTTACTAAACAACGCGTGTTTTCATTCCAATTTAAGCTTTTCTATCAGTATCTCTCTTATAATCATTTTATACTTCCTATGTAAAAAGCATTCTTTATCATTTAAAGTATTTATAAAATCAGAATATAATCGAATCCAGAGATGGTTTATATGATGTTTAAATAGGATTTATCTCGAATTTAAATTGTTCCAATAGCAAAAGGAATTACAGAATTGTTTGTACTCGATTCGGATCAGGATGGTTAGAAACGAATTTATGGATCTTCTCACTACGTTAATTACAAAAAATATTATAAATCTGATACACAGGCAGAATTTGACAAAATAATTTGATCGCACTAGTTGAGTCTAACGATAGAATTGTGGTAATTTTAAATAACATTTAGGATATGTTTGCTGCTAATGAAGACTCAACTTGGCTAACGGTTCTCAAAAATTAAAAACAATAGGAATCCAAAATATCTTTATGGTTTATATCCCAAATATGACAGACGTATTTTTCCTTACTCATATGAGTGAGCATTCCAAATAAAAAATAAAAATTCTAATGGGTTAACGATATGCTTTGAAACCTCTAAAAAATTGTTGATGAAGCGAAAATACATATTTGTTTTGGTTTGTTGGTAACTGTCTGTGAACTCAATGCTAGCCCTCAGCCGATTTTGATGTTGCGATCTTTTTATTTTATGGAAACAACGACTTAGTCAGACTTTCGAAAATTCTCAGTTGAATGTGATTTGATGGAAGATACTAAAAGCCAATAAAGAAGCAAGAGGTAAATATACACCGTTAAGAGTTATGGCTAACACTTTATTGATAAATGCCAACTAATGCTATTTTAAGTGTGTTTTGGATTTTAGCTAAAAAAGATAATTTCTATTGCAAAAATTTCCAACTATTTGAAGACTTCGTTTTAAAAAGAAATCAAGAAGAAAAAGACAGTAAGTTCTTGTTCTTGCATTAGGGTCATAGACCATAAAAAAACAATTTTTAATACGAATATGTTTATTCTTGACTAAAGAGTTACACAGTGTGAAACATAGTGTAGTAGAATAAAGTGTTTCCTTAGTTTTATATTAATATATCAATCAAAAGTCAACATGATACCGTATGTTTAGAAAAAAACTCTGAAGCATTATTTAACATTGAAGTTCTTCAAAACAACTCGAAAAGAGTGAAGATTATTCCTCACTCTAATACCAGTAAGGGAATAGTTATATTTATTAAAATTGCTAAAATGAACGTTTGTTTTAAGAAATCATATGCAGCCTGTCTTTAAATGAGGACGCTAGAACAAAAGACGATTATTCCAGTAGATCACAACATAAGAAAAGTAATTATAAATACTACCCTCCTAAATAATTTGAAAAACTATTTTGATATTGATTTTTTCTCGGGAGTGCTAAAAGTAATCCGAAAAATTTAAAGTAAATAAGAAAAGATTTTAGACGTATATACAAACGAGCACACTCGTCTGGTAATTCCAAGAAACGTCTTGAATATCTTGACAATTTCATTAGAGGATCTGTTCGGCCGAAAACAAAAGAGATCAAAAATGTAATCTATTAACTGAAAACGATTAAAATATTGTCTTACTTAATATTTTAATCACACATATATTAATTGAGAGGCCCTAAAAATAATCTGGAAGATAATATAACTTAAAAGGATGGCAAACAGAAATTTGTTCAAAAGTAATCAAAAATGATATAAAGCATTGAAAATTTTTAATTTTTAGATATGACATTAAGACAGGCATAATGAGTGACCTACCTTATTATGAAAAAAACATGAATTCTGGATGACGTAAATTTTCTACTCAAAAAACTCGAAACCTATAACCTATACGAAAAAATGGAAAATATTTTACAACAAAAGAAACATCGGTTCAGAATTTGGTTTTAATTTAAGTCTCAAAAATAAATCATTTATAATTAAAATGTGGTTAGAAAAATTAAAAGCATTAGTTTTATTCTTTTGAAAGAACATAAGAAATTTAAGATTTTAATATAATTGTAAAATACAACTGCAATAAATAATGAAGAGTATGGCTAAGAAGTTTGAGGGATTTTTGGTTTGTTTATTAATTCTATCGAGATTTTTGCATCGACGTTTATTGTTTCTTTAGAACTACTTGGAACTACGAAATTAATTAATAGAATTCAATATATGAGAACTATAGGCAATAATGTAATGTTCTAGGCTACCTAAAAAGATATCTAAATCAACTATCTAATTTTAGATATCAATCAATATAAAAGTAAATTTAGGGGAATCAGAAAAACGGGTGTTCGATACATTAAAACAAAGTCGATATCCATTGGGATCTAAGTTAATAAGTATTTTTTTGTCAGCAATGTATCCAATTATTGTTTTACCACACTGCAACTTATACATTTGTAGGTGATAGGGATAGTTGCTAGTCTTCTATTGGGCGTTTCCGCAAGTGACGATAATGGGGAGGCTTCCCAGATATGGGTGGTACCGAGAAAATCAATTACTTGCCCTCCTCAAAAACAAAATGCTTTACCTAATTTCGAACCACATCCCTGAATACCAATTTGGTTTTCGTCCCCGTCGTTTAACTTCCCTTTCACTCACTATACGTGTTTCAAATATTCAAACATCCCACCTTGAAGGCAGAGCTTCTGCAGCTCTACTTTTGGATGTCCAGAAAGCGTTCGACTCTGTCTGGCACCAAGGTCTATTATACAAGTACCACCTCCTAAATATCCCTAATTATATAATAATAATAATAATATCTTTATATCATTTTCATTATTAAACAAATTCTTTAATAGATCCTTAAAAGTCAAAATCAAGGACTCTCTCAAGGCTCTCCTCTGTCATATCTGTTATATAACATTTTTGTGCCGATGTCAAAAATCCTGATCCTCTATACTTTGACCGATCACCCTTCAATCACACAAATGACAGCTCCTAATCTCTTACCATCGCGCCAACAATTCCCCTCCATATTTTCCAGACTATGATGCCTCCTTCAGTTTCCATAAAATACCTGGACATAACCATAGATCAAAAAATCAATTTAAAAAAATATGCAGCCATAGTAAAAAGTAAGATAGCTTCTAGGGCAAAATGCTTTTCAAGCTTAACATATAAGAATAATGGCATCAATACAAAATCAGCTCTAAAAATTTATAAAATGATCTGCCGCCCACTACTTGACTAAAGTTGTGCCCTCTATCCTAATTCCAGCAATCCAGTATCCCAAAATATTGAAGTGAGTGAACATCCCTCCGTACCCTAACAAAACTCTGGCATCCTCCTAATCCTCTACAAAATCCCTCTAACCAGCTCCTCTATGACACGACTTTACTTATCTCCATCCAAGAACGTCTTCGATTCCTATCAGACAAATTCTCCAAAAATCCTTTCAACTGCCATATATTTTCCCTTTATTATCATCCTAGAAATCCTAGTATAAATTCAAAATTTAAAAATTCCAATTCAACCATATTAGATTTGATCTCATCATTTCATCTTATCACGCATTAACGACTGACGCTATATGACTGGACAAAACAAAGCAGAAAGACCTGTGGTCGATAGCCTTTTGACAAATTAACTCACACCTCATACATTATTCAACACCTCATACATTATTCACTATGTTATTGTAAATATTGTAAAATTTGTCAATAAATATATGTATCTATCAAATACTTGGTAGACCAAAACTAGCGTAGGGGCATCTAACCCAGAGTGAGCGACTTCAAACAGCGACTGCTCCTAAAATGAGAGGCACCAAAGAAGTTAACGGGAAACCACCTTAATGACAGCTTTTTCCTCTCAGAAAAATCATCATGAAGAGTAACAAAATTATAACTCCTAGTTCTAGGCAGTTCTTTAGTAGGCAAAGGGTATAAAGAATTTATAAGCTCAAAATTGTGAAATTTCAATTGACAATTCAATTGACAATTAGTACATGGAATCTAAGTTGTCTGTACCAAGCTGATAAACTAGACAACTTATACCAGGAAATGCAAAGACTTGGCAGAAATATATTAAGTATTAGCGAGGTATATTGACCAGGATCAAAAAGTTGCCAAAACGAAAACGGCTCTCTATATTACTCGCGCAAAGATGACTAACACCATAGTAACGGTGGTAATCGTAATGGTTGCTACGTATCACAACAAATATGTTAATAACTTCACAAAGATTTCAGATAGAATTTTGCTTATACTTATGAAAGGGCAGTCCATTGATCTAAACATAATTCAAATTTTAAAGAACTTTTTAAATCAAAACAGTTTGCATACTTACTAACCATGGAGACGACACAACAATATAACACCATATACAAACATATACAGACGCTGACATATCCAGCATAATTCAAAACCTACTTCTAAACAACAAAATATGAATTGATGTAAGAAGAACCACCAAACAAATAAAGTACAGGTAACCTTCAATACCGATAGCTCAAGACGGGCCAACTCACAGACCACTCTTCTTGCGGCGAAGATAGGAGGAAGGAACTGACTACAATGCAATATATTTATTTACTAATGTAAATTTATAAATTTGTAAATGTAGAAATAAATAAAAGTTTACGTAAAAAGTTATTCTTAATAATTTGTTCAATTTTTCATTCTCTACAATTACTTGTAATACAAGTTTCATGTAACTCTAATGGTTTATTATCAATTGGCAAAAAATATCAAAATTTTCAATTTTTATTATTTTTCTTGAAATTTGGGAATTTTATGAAAAAATGTTCAATTAACTTTTGTTTGAACCGTTTTTTAAAATTTACCATATTTAGAAAAATATCATCAAAAAACAAAAGAACGTCTCGAGTAAACATCCACTTCCGGTTTATGAATATTTACCAAAAGCTTTTCAGTTACAGTTTTTAACGATAAAACCTTAAGTTTAAAGTTTCATCTCAATCGGATCATTCGTTTTTGAGAAACAGCACACACCGACAGACAGACAGACAGACAGACACACACACACACACAGACACAATTTTTTTTCCAGAAATTAGTTTTTTGGGCTCAGGGAACCCCAAAACGGATATTTCCGCAAAAAAAAATTTCAAAAAAAATCACGAAAACAATACTCCCCCTGTATATACTATATAGGGAAAGTAAATATATCGGGATATTTGAACGGCACATAAAAAATATGATGAAGAAGTCAAAATGTTTACGACAAAATTGGAAAAGTGTTGAAGTCATTGAGAAACACCATATTATGATCATAATGAGAGACCTCAATGCCAAAATAGGTCACGACAAAAAAAATATGATTTAGTTGGAAACTTTAGCTTAGGCGAATCCAACTATAGAGGCGATCCTCTCTATGAATTCTGACTAAATACCGAAAAGAGCATAACCAATACCTGGTTTAAACTACACATTATTAGACAGGAGGTGTATATCAGATCTATGTTGCTTATAAAACTTATTAATGACCAATGGGATTGTACTGATCTATTGGATCGGATATCATTTGCTATTTCTGTCAATGAGATGAGGACAAGGAATGCAAATACTTTTAAAGTAAAGACATTTTCCCCCAATTTTGCCCAAAATAATCCAATTAGCAGAAAGACGGGAGTAGCAAATAATATGGCTAGGTTCAAGTGGTTTAAATTGTTTAATTCATATTTGGCATCATTTAAAAGGAATTTAAATTGTAGATTAAAAGTGATAGATGGTTTATTTCATTTTATGTTATGGGATTTTAAATTATGTTTAATGCTTGAAGCCATCACTTTGTGATACATCTTGAATCAGGAAATTTAAATGAAAATACACTTCGTTGATATCACACACTGTATTTATTACATGACTATAGTTTCAACCTTTAAAAAGCTGTATGTTTGATAATGGCCTTTTAAAGGTTGAAACTATAGTCACGTAATAAATACTGTATGTGATATCAACGAAGTGTATTTTCATTTGGATTTTATATTGTTTTGTTCTAAGGGCTCTTATTAATAGACTATAATGTTTATTTAATTGAGTTGTGTAAAACCAGTTCGAAGAATGTATTATATGAATACATTTACATAGAGAAGTTGTCTGTCTTCTACTTCTATTTGTACTTCATTTGTAAAAAAATGGTTTCCGTTATAAATAGCTATATATAATGACCAGTATAATAAACAACCAATCAAATAGACTATATAATCATTTACAAGCGCTTTCTCTATGCTATAAAAAGTGATAAAACCTACCCAGGTGCTGATATTGGCTCAGACCATAATCCATTAACAAGTAGAATAAAACTGATCCTTCAAATTACAAAAAGGATACCCTTAACAAGATCTCTTGACAAAACTAATCTTCAAGATGGTAGCATCAAACAATTAGTCTCAGAAGAAAGAAATAATAAACTCACACGTCTAGAAAGCAAGAATAAAGAAATGAAAGAGAAATGCAAGACAATTGATTAACTGAACGAATTTCTCGATTACTTCGACGTTCAATGAAAAATAAAATATATGTCGAAAGTACACAAAAAAAGTGCCCATGACACTAGTAGATCCAAATAATAAACTAGTATGGATAAAGCAGAAATCAAAAAACCTTAGGAAGCATATATAACAGAAATATTTGCATTAGAGCAGATATTAGTATTGGACGAATAAAAAGGACCAGAGATACTAAAATCTAAAATTATACACGCATTCTTAGTCTCCAAAAATAAGACAGCAAACGATCCGGACAGACTACGGACGGAGGTACTAAAACTAATAAATTAAAAAAACATGGACCTGATAGTAAAGTTACTTGATTAGTTTTCGAAGCAGGTATAATTCCAAACTGCTGAAAGTAACGTTCATTACTATACCTAAGAAGCAACACACAAAAAACTATAGCGAATACAAGGTAAGCAGTTTAATGTGCTATATGCTAAAGGTTTTCTTACGCTATAAGTAAGAGGAAATATGAAGAAAATGTAAACCTATCATAAGTCTTATTACAAAAATGTCACAATCAAATTAAAGACGAATATGTAGTATTCTTAGACCACGAGAAAGCAGTTGACCGAATAAGCCACCAGAAATTAATACAAATACTGCAGAACACTAAACTGTATGGGGAAGGCATCAGAATTAAAAAAAAAATGTATTGGGGACAGAAGGCTAACATTCACTTCGGCAATGAAAAAACAGAAAATGTCAACATACCGGCAGAGTTGTATCCTCTCGACGCTCTTATTAATCTCTATTATGATTTCTTAAAAATGTACTTGAAGGAATATCTTTAATCGAAGTAAAAGTGAGAGGTCTGCCCATAACTATAAGATATGCAGATGATACGGTAATACTGGCCGACACTCTAGAAGAGCGCCAGCTACTCCTCAACAGAATCTACACAGCTGGTGAAAGGTACAGTTTTAAAATAAATACCATTAAAATCAAATTCATAGTATTCAGCCTTATAGAACATAATATAAATATTTACCTTAACTCTATATTGATTGAAAGGGTAGCCAACTTTAAATACCTTGGGAATATAATTACGCAAAACCGTTACCAGAAATATTAGTTAGGTGCTCTATTAGATCAACACTTTTATACGGTATGGGGTCATGAATGCTGAAAGTAAGTAGCATGAACTGCATCGAAGCATTCAATAGATACATGGAAGGATGCTACGTATACCATGGGTAAACCACGTAGCAAATACTAAAGGACTTTGAAGAGCTAAAACTGAAAATCAAGTGCTAATGGCAATCAAATCTCGAAAAATACCAGCTACTTCAACGAATACTAATGGATAAATTGAAGGATGCAAAAGGTCTAGCAGGGAGCAGTAATCGTGGTTGAGGAACATCCGTGATTGGACTGACATAAGATCTGCAGGTAAACTGATTCATATAGCACGAGATAGGAATACACGTTTTGTGGTGATCACAAATATCAGAAGAACGGCACATAAAAGAAGGATAGGGGCGGACTTATCGAACCTATCTACCACTATCACCATCGCAAAGAAATTTCACGAGGACGGCAAATGAAAGAAGATTTCGTTTTTTATTGCTAAACTTGTCCAATCTGCTCCTACCACTATCACCATCACAAAGAAATTTATATATAATCTAGATTTAATAATTGTATGTGAAATGGAGAAATCCCAGTGTAATGAAACAATTGCTGCAGAGATCTAAGGCAAAGGAAATTAAAATTTTATTCATTTAAGTTTCAACTTAGATTGAAATATAAAATACACATTTAGCAATTAACAGCCAATATAATGAAAGAATTTATTTATATTCTAATAAGAAGAATTTCTTATTCTTGTCTTATTAGTTTTCCCAAATAAACCAAATCCTAAAAATTTCACCGAAATATGTAATTCCTTAATAGTTTCCTTCCTATAAATGTTATGAGTGTAAAAATAGGAAATTATTTATTACAGCTAAACGTTTATTAACTGCTGCTGCTTGTAGATTTTCTTAATTCTCACCAAATAAGAGAAATTGATATGGTATGATAAATAAAAATTCAATTTTCTTTTAAACGTGATACGCTGATAAAACTTGAATAACTGCTACTAAATAAAGAAACAATTACTAAATGTATTAGTTATAACTTACGGTATTTTCTTACATAACAAAGTGGGAATTACAAAACCAGAGTGATGTAGAAATAGTAATGTGTTTTTAGGTAGAAAGATTATTCTTTATACATTTTTCTTTCTCACTTCTAAACAATATGAAGTTGCATTTGATGCAAAGAGACTATTTTTTATAAATTATTTATTATATTTTTTCCTACAATAATAATATTATATATTATCACTTAATATTAAGTGATAATGGATTTTCGTAATATCAGTACCTCAACAATCAATGAGTAATATTATACAGTTTTAATGAAAGTGTACAAAAATGTTGTTTTTACGAAAATTGTTTAGTTTATTATTATGTTTAATTTTTGTTGCAAAAATTTATATTGTTTATATTGATAAAGGCAAATCCAAAAACAATGAATGCTTCGAGTATTAACTCACCCACTTTTGGTGTGTAAAATGACAGCAAAAGATTTTCACGAGAATAAAGAATAATGCCTTAAATTGTTAGAGTTTCGTCTTCAAATATTTACCGAATTTTGACGAATAATAGCTACGGATGAGTTGTAGTACAAATGCACAAAGACCTACAGAAATACAATGATTATTTCCTTTTAAAAAAATTAAGATTATATGAAAAAAGTTTATTGTAAGAAAAATGATTTTCTTTCAACTGCAATTCACTGCAATACACTAAAAATCCCGAATAGCTAGCTGCTGTTAAATGGAAATTTTAATGTATTTTTTACGTATTAGAACTTCCCAGTAATATGTATTACAACAATAAAAATCAATATAAATTTAAAACCGAAAATATTTTTCATGCCTTAACAATAGTATCTTATTTTGATGTAGTCTAGGTAAAATACTGTGTATATGTTTGACAAAGATATTTTTGGACTTATCAACGGAGCCTGTTATTAATTATTTAACCAATAATTAACTTCCAAGAAATTCTTAAAAAACAATGCATTAAAGTGCTTTTCTACAAAATTCTCTAACTTTATTAAATATAATGAAAGTAATATTTAAGTATTTTTCATACATCGATTTTATTTTTTAATTATTAATTTTTTAATATATATTATATTTTCTATCTCAGCCTTAATTTGGGCGCATTTTGCTATTACCAAAATTATTATTATAATTTTAATAACTGCTACACTATTTCTGTACGCTTTGCATAATTTGATTAATTCGGCATTCACAACATAACCCCGTGTATTTTTAATGAAACGATTTGTAGATAATTCGCTGGGAATTCAAAATATTTACGACGCGCCGTCGTCGGTATTTGCAATATAGTTATTTTCGCCCTGTTATAAATTCTTTGTTGCAGGGAAAACAAGGGCGAACGGGGCTAGGGCTGCAAGGGGGAGGGGAGGTGAAAGCCGAATAGAAGTTTCAGAGAGCTGGGAGTGTCGAGTCCTTGGCTTTCCTCGGCGTCGTGATTTATGGCGCGACATTGAAATTTATCGCGACTTAAAATGGGCAATTTAAAAATTTTCATTGTGCGTGTCCAACAAAAGAAAATAATGCCTCCACTTGTCCAATGTCACAGGATTAATTCCTGTCAGTGGAACGTGTGTACACGCCAACAGAAGTGCGCCTATGTTTATTCAAATAACTTAATAAAGAAGGTTGTGACTGTAAATGAAAACGCGGCAGTATATCATTAGGTTTTGTAAATGTGGAATACGTTAAATGCTTTTAATGTCAAATCTGCATAATTTGCATGTTAAATTAAAAACGTGTTTTTAGTTTAATAACGAGATATAATATTAAAGAAAGAAAAGTGGCACTATAACAAGTAAATTTTATTTTGGTTGGTTACAAATATTAATACAATATCGGTAATATATAATTACAACGATAACATTAACTTTTATTATTCTTCGTCTTCTCCTGATTCTTGACTATCGATCGTAGATCTCTCAGCCTGTCGGTAATATTTTGTCTAAAAATTGTATTTTCAATAAAATGTCGTCAAATATCATTTATATTTTAAATATAAAATTCATTAGTCGAATGATTCTTCTTGTATATTAATTAGCAAACATGCTATTTTTTATATATTCTATAAATTTAACTTTTAGTTTCTTTTCTAAAATGAAGAAAAGTGTTTATATTTATCGCTTTTAATTTGTTAAATTTTTCTTAACGTTTTATGTCTTAAATTATAATAATTTAAAATTTATAAATTAATTCAATTCAAATTCTATGTAAAAAAATACTCTGTTTAATTATAAACTACATTACTTCCTAAAAAATTTTATAATTCCAATTAATTTTTAAATTCTGATTCACAGCAATAAATAATATTTCATTGGTATAAAAGATTACAAATAAAGTACGATTATATTTATTATGTTTTATTATAAGTTCATCGGCTGG
The DNA here is from genome assembly GCA_963969525.1 of Ontholestes murinus. Lineage (NCBI taxonomy): Eukaryota > Metazoa > Arthropoda > Insecta > Coleoptera > Staphylinidae > Ontholestes > Ontholestes murinus. The sequence continues at coordinate 24,687,595 of OZ018392.1, read as the reverse complement.
TTTTAACTACCTTCATTTTGTGAGAGTATATATTTATTTATTTATTTTTATTGATTAATGTCTTGTTTCGTTCGATAATTGCTTTATCAGTTTCCTGACATATGTTTCGACAATTACTTGTCATTTTCAAAGGTGTACTATGACAAGCGTGCACTGTATTTTACACGAAAATAGTTGAAATTTTTGCAACTTGTGTCCCTATTAAAAAACAACATGCAACCAGAGCTAAATATTAATATTATTTATCGTATAGTGCTATCGGGTTAATTAAATTAAAAAGTAAATTATTGTGCTATAAATTAAGAGTAGTCGACTTACGCAGCAAGGTTAAATGTGGAATCAAGCATATTGTATTTATGTTTGATTCCACATTTAACCTTGCTGCGTAAGTCGACTACTCTTAATTTATAGCACAAACTTCCAGAAAGCAGTATTAAAAGAGATCCTTAAAAATTTGGTCCTTCATTTGAAGTAAAAATTCAGCGACTCGTATACCAGGCATTATGAATTGGAAGAATCAGGTCATGGATTCGGAATAAAACATTGTTAATGGCTTTTCAAACTTCTTTAAAAGTGTCTACAAGAAAAAAGGATGTCTGAAGACAATGTTATCTATTAATCATATTTCGGAAGAAGATATCATCGCCTCCGGAGAAAAGCTAAAAGCGTGCTTTACTTCTGGCCCAGATGGCATCCCGTCCTTTATTGCTAAAGATTGTATATTATGTTCTAAATAATTTTGCGAAAGTTTTTGAAGCAATATTGTCCAAATTAATCAATATATCTTGCCATGCATCAAAAGATATCAACCAGAATCAACACGGCTTCACGCTTCATCGATCTACAGCAACAAATTTACTTAATTTCACACAATTTACTGCTGAGGTCTTGGACCGTCATGGGCAGGTTGATGTAATTTATTTAGATTTTCAAAAGGCATTTGCCAGTATTAACCATAGTATTGCTATTCAAAAGCTTTCGAAGTTTGGTTTTTCTACAGGGCTATGTCAACTTCTTAAATCCTATTTAGATGATGGGTCACAGTGTGTCGAATTTAATGGTGTCAAATCCTTCGAATTAATACTTACAAGCGAAATACCACAAGGCTCAAATTTAGGACCTCTCATATTTATTTGCCTTATTAATGATCTTGCTGATACTGCAAAAAAATCATATTTTGCTCTATGCGGATGATGTTAAAGTTTACCGAGAAATAACTCATCCTAATGATTGTCAAAATCTATCAGATGATCTTAACTCAATTCATCACTAGTATCTGACAAACGAGTTAGACTTAAATATGAAAAAAAGCCTAGTTCTTTCATTTACCAAGAAACTATCCACAATCAATTTTGAGAATAAGATAGATTCCAAAAATCTATTATATTGCGATAATATTAAAGATCTAGGAGTTCTGTTTGATAAAACGCTCTCTTTTTGTAATCATATCTCCGAAGTATGTAGTGCTTCCTGTAAAACATTGGGTTATATTGTACGAAACTCGCGCGACTTCAACAATATTGATACCATAAAAACATTATACTTTGCACTTGTTCGGTCTAAACTCGAATACTGCTGCTAGTTTTGGTCCTCACACTGTGGTGCACACATTTTAGACTTAGAAAATATTCAGCGTAAGTTTTTGAAATTCATTTTCTTTTGTATAGATAAAAAATAAAAAATATCCATTTCAAAATTATGAATATTGTAAACTATTAGATTAATTTAATATAAATTTACTAGAAAACCGTAGAGCGTATCTAGCAAATGCATTCATATATAAGTTGCCTACAAACTTGATTGACGACCCAAATTTAGTTAGCCGTTTGCCCTTTCTCATTCCTAGACTTACTGCTCATTTTAGTACCACGTTTCTACTACCGGTTTCTAATACCAATACATTGTACCATTCCTCTTTTATTCGTATGCTGAGAGTATTGAACGATCTTAATACCGATATATTTGTATATAATTGTACTCTGAGCTTGTCAAAAAATCGTCAAGGTTTTCATTACTGCTCCAAAATACCATGTGAAAAAACTCATAGAAAAATCTTCGTTCTGAACTGCAAAAATGCAAGTTAATATATTGTAAACTGACGCCTGATCAGAGATGATCAAACTTAGTTATCAAGGTCTATAAGAAATAATAAAAAAATCATGTATTCCAATAAAAAGCAGAATCAAACGAGTCACTGGCCTTTTGATTTCCTAGTACAGTATAAAACTTGATCAATTAAAGATTATGTGGAAAGACAGATGGAATGAGATTGTAAGACAAATGTGGATTTCTTGGAAAGCTACTAGAAGTAAAATAAGTGTAAACAAGATCTCTTAGGTTACGATGCTAAAAAGTTGTGCCCAGGTTGTTGACCCCATCTATTCTTTGTCTAAATACAATATTTTTGAAAGCATAATTAAGAAAAACAATATAGGATGCGGTTTAATATTTTTATAAGAAGTACAAACTTTAGAATATACGTAATACATGTTTTTGTAAAATATGTATTAAAAATACATATCTAGGATTGAATATACAAAACAACTAAAAATGGGACACTCATATTCAAAAAATTATAAAAATTAATTGCAAAAGAATAGCTGCAATAAAAAAAAATCAATGCATATTTAACAAACTACAATTTTATAAGGTCTTCCTTAAATATCATTATGAACTTCATCCAAAACTTCTTTCTTTTTCAGTTTCTTATTTTGGATAATTTACGCACTTAATTTTTACTTGGCCTTAAGTGGCATATGAAATACATCAAATTTGTAACTAAAAGTCTAATCTAATCATAGCTCCAACTTTCCAACTAGTGGCGTTCCTTAATTTCTTCAACATTATAAACACTCACATTAACCACACAGTCAAAATTTTGTCTGCTTTAAATGATGTGAATAGGATTTTTAAAGAATCTGTAGAAGACTTATACTTGAATTAAATTAATGAAAGAGAACAAACATAAAAAGTTTGTTTAAATTTGTAATACTTTTATCATTATCAATTATCAATTTATCATATCCAAAACTGGAAATATAGTTTTCTAAAAGATTTCTTAACCAACCATAAAAAAACTAAGTACATGGTACTGTCTTAACTTAAATAAATACATTTTTAATACTTTTTTTCGATTTAGGGCTAATTGTTAATTCATGTCTAAGTTTTTCCTACGTGTGATAATTTGTATTATTTATTCAAGCAAATGCCTAATCTTTAATAAGAGTGTAGCTCAACAAGTAATAATTGTATCAAAATTTTAGGTTTATGAATATTTTCAAAGCGCTTAATATTTTGTTCTTTTTTTAATTTTATCAAAAAGAATACTGTAACTATTGGTACACGTTGATAACATTAAGCAATATCATGGTTTACATAATTACGAAATATATTTTCTTTTCCTTTGAGGTAAATTTGTAATAATTACTTTAATTTTGCCTTGGAAAGCCAGCCTCTTTAATTTATTACATCTATTTCTATTCTAAACCCATATTTGGTCAATAGAAAATTATTGTTCATGATACTATCTAATATGCTGATCGATATCTTCGCTATAATCTGAAATTGGCAGTACTTTTGGTTTGTACAATTTTATTAATCTGCTAGAAACAAAATCTGACCATTCTTCATCTGATGAATAAATTTCTCCACCTTTATTAGGTCATGAGCCGGTATTACTACTGCCATCTCCACCCGAACCACCAGATTTGTACTTATTCTTAATAGCATTAAGTGAATTTTTTTCTTCTTCATCACTCCCTTCTTCTGTATAAGGATTTACAGATACTTAAATTGTTTTATTCAATTCAACCTTTTTTAAAAATACCACTATCATGGTACTTGATCGTACAAATTAAAACTTTATGGACTTCTAAAATGGTATTATTATTATTATTATTTAATTACAGTAGATATAAAATTTAAAGATTTACATCACTCCTATAAAGTACTTTTTGCGCTACAAATGATTTCTGACTTGTATTGGTCAGGAAGGAGTTCGAAATTACCAAGTTATTATTTATTAGGATTATAATATAAATTACAACTTCCTTCGTGTAAAAACATTCTGAATACTTCATCCTCTTTTGTTTTTTTTTGCTTCTGTCATAAAATTTTAAACTAAAACCGGTCAAACATTTTGTAGTTTTCAAAACAATATTTTGCAAAACCCCTTTTTGGGTTTGTCTCTAATACAGATGTTTTTGTTATTTTAATCGCGTCTTAAAATCAATCAAAGCAGTTTTTTGTACTAAATTTACTTAACAAACAAAAATCCTGGAAGAGATATTAAAATAATTACAGACCATTAATATTTTAAGGAAGCTGGATAAGAGTTTCATTTTATTACATTTTTATATCAACATGCTACTAAAATTAATTTAAAAGCTTTGATGAATATATTTTAGCATTTAGGGTTACTTATCGTTTAATCCTAAAATGCTAAAATATATTCATCAAAGATTCTAATTCAAACCCGGTGACAAACAAAACATACATAATTATCGCCATTTCGCCAAAATATTTGAGACCATATTGAGTAGTAAAATGTATACATTTATAAAGCGACTCTCTATAGGTACTAACTTACTTAACTCCACTGAATATATTGCTAACAATTTTGACCATCGAAAACAAGTTGATGTACTTTATATTTATTTTGATTTTTGACTCTCTTCAAGATAACAAGCTTGTTTTCAATTTAAAAAATTGGGGGTTTAGTTCCAGAATGGTATCTCTTATTGAGTCTTATTTATTAAACAGAACATAATTTGTGGAATATATAGGTAACCTGTGTAAAACCTACTCACCGAGCAGTGGTGTCTCTCAGGAATACAATCTTGGCCCCTTACTTTTTTTAATATTTACCAATGACCTTGTAAATCAAATATTTTTTAATTTTGTTATCAACACTTTACTGGACCAATGGTGTGAAAATTAAATCTTTCGTTAAATTCGCGACACCCGTTACCCTTAATTATTAATTATTTGGTCTATAGATATTTCGCCTGGTTTCATCACATATATTATTTATCAGCTTACAATTTATAAGCTGCGTGAAAGTAATTACGAGGTTTGGAAACTGTACGCAGATCTCTTGTGTGTACCAATTAATTGAGTAAACATTATGTTTATTTTCTAACCCACCCTCCGTAAATAACTTCTGTGAAAGAAACTTTGGTCTGCAAACTGTAAACTCACTTATATTATAACAAGTAATTAAAATTCTAAAATTTTAGAACTTATCGTTTATAATTTTAATCCATTTAAAATTTCTTCTACACCTCAGTTGAATTTAGAAATAAAGATTTTTAATTGTATGAATATGATGTATTAGTTTTTGTGTATTAAGACATATTTGTATATAATTTTAATGAGGAAACAAGTTTTTTTTATAATTTTATTAAAAAAAAAATATTTAGATTTTGTGACTATAGTCAAGGAGTAAATATTGTGTGTAATATTAATCAATCTCAGTTTCTTTTAATGTTCTAAACCACATTTGCTGTAGTTTAAAAGTATGCCTTCTACTAAACTCAAACTCAAAATAAAATAATTATTGGTAGTAGACATATTGCTAGTGCCGGCATGGATACAAGCACATTTATATCTGCGGAGAGGCGCCAATGGATTCATATCGGAAGGTGTAGTCCAGTGTTTCAACTCTAGACTCGGTCCTGGACTATGTTCATAATGTTCTGGATATAAAAGACGTGAAATGCTTCGAACTTATGAGAAATGAAGACATCTTTTCATACAAATTAGGCGTTAAGGAATCACTTGTTAGGACATTGTTAGACTTTACTTTATGGCCTGCTGGTCTTGCTGTCAAAGAATTTTTTCCAAGGCGAGTTAATAAACCACCCATGACAGGAAATTTCTCCAAGGCGATACCACCAAAACCAAATGTCTGAACAATTTTACTATCTACTATCAAAACGTGAGAGGGCTTAGAACTAAATTAAGTGATTTTTATTGTTCGGTAGCCTCTGAAGATTATCCTATCATACTACTTACAGAGATTTGGTTGGAGCCGGGGATTTCTAACTCTGAGATTTTTGATAGTAGATATAGTGTATATCGTACAGATCGTTCTTCGATAAATAGTTCTAAACTTCGTGGTGGTGGTGTCCTCATCGCTGTAATGAACACATTTAAATCATTTCCCGTTATTACAAATTCCAACGCGGAGGAAGTTTGGGTAAAGGTATTTGTCAATAATGACCAATATGTTTTGGGATGTGTATACATACCACCAAGCTCAGGAGTTGAGGTTTATCAATCACATTTGCATTCTCTATCAGAAATCTGTGATGACAATAGTAAATCAAATATCATTGTGATGGGTAATTTCAATATGCCTGATCTTCAATGGAAGAAAGTTGATGACTTCGAGAGACTGTTTCCAGTTAACGCTAGAAGTAGCTCGAGTGCTAAAAGTGCAAGTGAACGTGTTGTGTGTGATGGTTATGCGATGTATGGTCTTTTTCAATATAACAATATTATAAACGATAAGGGCGGTATATTGGATTTGTGTTTCTCAACGAACTCGGTTGAAACCATTTCAAAATGTGATCCCTTAATTACTTGCGATACATATTATCCCTCTCTTAATATTGTCTATTCAACTATTACCCCCGACTATGTAACATCAGATTTTACTGTTGTATATGATTTTAAACATGCTCCTTATTCTCTTATTAATAAATACTTTTTATCTATTAATTGGAATCAGGTATTTTTAGATATAACGGATGTTGATACTGCTACACATTTATTTTACAATATTCTGTTTGATTGTTTTAAACAATTTGTTCCATCAAAAGTTATATATGAACCTAAATTTCCTTATTGGTTTAGTTCTGAACTTCGACATCTTGTACGTCAAAAACGTGAAGCTCATAAAAGATTTAAAGTATCAAATCTAAAAACTGATTATAAAGAATTTTCAGATCTTAGGAAAGCATGTCGAGCTCTTACTAAACTCTGTTATTACAACTACATTACAGAAGCATAGGAATCTATACTTGAAAATCCAAGTTATTTCTGGAAATTTGTCAAATCTAAATCGGCAGCATATAAACTACCTTTGTCTATGTTTCATGATGAAAAGAATGTGAACGACGGCAAAAGTATTGCTAATGAATTTGCAATATATTTCTCATCAGTATATAATAAAAAACGTCCAACTTCATGTCAAAGTAATATTGAATGAAACTTAAATATATCTGAAATAAGTGTTTCTTCATCAGAAATCCAGACGGCGTTGCAAAATGTTGATATTAAGGGTAGTGCTGGGCCTGATGGTATACCTCCGCTCTTACTTAATATGTGTAATTCCTCGTTATTTATGCCATTGTATATTTTATTTTCTATGTCATTATCTCAAGGGGTATTTCCTTCACGATGGAAGTCTTCATTTGTTCAACCTATTTTTAAAGCAGGAGACAGAAACAACATTAAACATTACAGGGCGGTCTGCATTCTTTCAGTGATACCAAAAGTCTTTGAGTCTATAATTGTTAAAGACATATCTAATTCTTTTAAAAACATACTTATCCCTCAACAGCATGGATTTATGAGTGGTAGATCAGCTGACACGAATCTTTTTTATATACTAACTTTATATTGCAATCTTTTGAAGAGGGGGCTGAAGTTCATTCAGTATATATGGACTTTAGTTAGGAATTTGATAAGGTAAACATTGAACTTTTGTTAGTTAAACTTGAAAAGTATGGCATTTGTGGTTCCATTCTTAAATGGCTCGGATCCTATTTAAAGAATCGCACTCAGCAAGTTCGCATTAATGGTTTTTTATCAGATCCATTTTACGCAACATCTGGTGTCCCTCAAGGGTCCCACTTAGGTCCCCTTTTGTTTAATATTTTTATAAACGATATATCTGTTGGAATAAGATCGCCTCTATTACTATTTGCAGATGACGTTAAAATACAAGAAATGCTTTGCCAATATTATCCGAAAAGAGAAAGCACTGTTTTTTGATTAAATAACTGTTTTATTTTAAATCTATAATATTTTTAAATATTTCATATCTACTATTTCATATGGTAATAAAATTTTAAACCTAATACAGTTACGTGTATAAGTTAATTTTATAGTCACAGTGATTGGGATCATTAATAATTGACAGTTGGTATGAATGTAGTAAGCTGGATATTCAATTACGGTTCAATTTTGGAGCACCATTAAATCACAAAATAGTAGACAACGGCGGATTTGATTAGATTTCTGGTGTGAATGTTAATTTGCAAGATTAGAACACAACGAGTATTGCGTTGGGAGTGCGCAAATGGAATCCGACAGAAATGATAATTGCGTTAAACGCGGTAAAACTAGGAGCTCAATTAAAGGATAATTGATCGCGGTTGATTATTCCGGGAGGGATATCGAACGAGGGCGGCGCGGAATGGGGGATAATTAATGTGGATCGGAGTTGGTCTTGAGAGTTGGAAAACGTGCGAGAGCGTGCGGGGAATGCATCGGATGATTTTCCAATTTAGTGGAGATAATGAATGGCAATATTCCATTACTATTGCGGCCGCACAGAAAAGTCCTTGGTTCGCCTAGGGATAAAATCCTGTAATTGAGAATGTTCCGTTGGGAGCGTTTGTTCCATTAGTCTTTCGACTCCGGGAGAGGAATGTAAAACAAATAAAAGTACTCCGGGGTAACGGTTTCCACTGGAGAGGAAGAACGTGCCAGGTTAATGTATTAACATTCATGTGTTGAGGCTTTGTTTTGGATTCGAGTGTAATATGGGGGTGTCCCCGTTTCGCAGCAACTTCTGCACCGAATTCACCCGGTGAAATATATTAACTTAGGTCAACGTACAAAGGAAGGTCGATAAATAAAGTGCAATGAATAGCTGATGCACCCTTTCATCAGAGCTACTCGGACGCGGTCCGTCCGCTTGCCGCCCAAATAAACTGGAAGGGAAAGCCCAACAAAGACTGTACGGCATCGAATAAACATCATAAGAGTATCAATCACATGGGGATTCGGCTTTATCCCCGCAGTCTTTGGAAAGTAGATTCAATAATTCAGTGTTGACTTTTCTCTTTCCGGGGCAGATAAGGTTATGGGTCGCGACGGCACAGGGAATAATTTACCCCCGCGACAGACCTAATGCGTTAGAGTAAGGCGATGCAAATGTGGAAATGCGGATCAAGCCGGTGCTGGTGTATATGTATAAACACGTGCCGAGGTAGCTGGAGGGATGCATTGGAACCATTCCGAACTTTCTGATACTGGATATTTTCCAAAATCGATACAGCCCTCAGCTACAGATGCATAAGCGCGCAAATTTAAATTTACAATTCGTTTCCCCTTCATCTATTATACATTTTTCCGTTACCGCGATAAATTAGTTATAACGAATTACTGTTCCGTATTCAGTGATTCTTCTACTCATTTATAAATAATAGGATGTAGAAAATTATTTATCGTTCTATGGCAACAACTGTAACTATTTTAAGCACAGTTAAGAAAGATCAAAATTTAGGTATGGTATACACAGAAATTTGCGTAGACAGATATAAATATTGTTTTTAATTACCAAAATGAAATATTAAAATGTAAAGTATAGATACATTTTAGAGCAATATAAATATGTATTTTCATTTCTATTACACGTATAAAACATAAGTTCTAACACTAAAATTGTTTTTGAAATTTTGCTTCAAAGTGAAAAGAATGTGTTGATTTTTGACAAAATACTTCTACAACCATTTTTGGAGTTATATGTAAGCCAATATCTCTATATTCATACTTGCTAAAAATGTTTAAACAAAATTGTATTTTTTTATTCATAGTGAAAACAAGTTAAAATTTTAGCTAAACCTTATTCATCTGAATAGGCTATGATATTGCAGCTTTATTTCCAAAAACTATAAAGTTATCCAATAATTGCAATTTTATAATTTTGTTATAAAAAGAATTTTGGTATTACTATAAGTATATTTAATTTAATTATTTACAATTATAACAATTTTTGTGTATGCTACTAAAGTTGCATTTTTATTAATAAGCTAGGTTTAGTTAATTTTTTGGTCATTCCAAAACATGATAATTGTTTAAATATTAATTGTATTTTATATATATTTAATTAATTTTAGTTGCAGGTTTTCACAATTAAATTTGAAATATATTTATACATTCATTTATTTAAATACTAATTAAATAGAATGTATAAATTGTACAAATCATAATTTATTGAAATGAATGGGTATATTTACTCATGGAAGTTGCAGGATGAACGCTTCGGAATGCCTTTCAGTGTGGGCTATACGGGTTTAAATTTCACACTCGACGGTTCTATCAACGAAAATTTGTCGATCGATTGTTTGTATCTGTGTGCAATATATAAAGGTCATTCGATTATAAAATTAGTCGATAGTTATTTCGTCCTGTATGTGCATTTAATTTGCTTATTCTATCACCGTATTTCTTATCCCTAAAATCTTTTCCTTAAGTAATACATCTTGTAGTATTTCTTAATAATTTGTTTGATAGATGCTAATCTACTAGACAAAATTTTATAATACACGTCAGCTAGAATATAGAAAATATTATTCTCTAGATTAAGTCTATGTTATTGCGAGCTGAGATATCTTCAGATATAATTTTGCTCTATGTGTTGTTATAGTTATTAGCCATTATTTTTATTATCTTTGAAGGTAATTATCTGTAATGAGTATCGGGAGTAATTATAGACCTAGATTTCTATCAGTATTTAGTAAGTAAATCCAATAAATTGAAATTAGAAAGTGCAACCATTGTCGTTTATATGGTGGATTCGCCGGGTAGTTGTAAATAACCTCTTTCCTATTTTTCTACTAAATAGCAAAATAACCTACCATGTAAAGACTTTTTCTGTAAAAAAATAAAACAATAAACCAATTTTACGTATAAATAATTATATTACAAAAACTAATAAGTTGCGCTTTACAGGAATATAATGGATAAAGAAAAGCTTAAGCAAAGTCCATTAAAGCCGAAAGAGTGGCCTGAAATTAGATTATTTTGGGTGTTAATTACGATAACCTCGTCTGTGTGGATTTAATTTAATATTCATCGGGGTTCACTAGACTCGCGCCGGCAACGGCTCTGTGTTGCGTACTCTTGTTACACTCCGTGGGGTTTCCTTAACATTCGGAAGTTGCCCGCGCTGAAATTTCAGCTAGCCCGGAAGTTTAAAGGCCCTGTAAACTTTTTGAGTGCTCTCAATTAATACTTCTTTATCGAAGCTACCATTGCATAACCTTAAATTTCGTCTTGAGGATAAAGTTTTCCACAATAACCCCTCTCCTCTCGTCCTTTTTCGACCATTTTCATTTACAGTGAACCGTTTAATCGGCGTTTTATTATTGGAAAGTTAAGCCAAAGCGCTGCCCGGTTGTTAAATGAATCAGCGGTATTTACTCAGTGGACGACCTTTAATTAAATGCGGGCAATGATTGATTCCTGTTGGGGGGTTGAAATATAGCTTGTGTTTATGTCAACAGCATGAACGAAACGCGATACTTGGCCTTTCTACGAGTGACGGTTTGTACATACAGTTATAGGCTAGTCACATATGTTCTCATTTTATCTGGAACGCAGAATTTTCTAGAGTAAACGGTAACAAATAAATCTTTAATATGTTTTTAGCAGAAAATATATATAAAAAATCTCAACTTAACCAATTTTATCGTAACGTATATTTAAGCTACATAAGTATAAATTATTGTTTTCTTCTAAATAAGAGCAATAGGCCAGTTTAGATTAAGTTTCATTTTCATTAGCGTGAAAGAGTTAAAGATAGAGAAACAGAGATTTACTACGAAGTTATAATCCTTCAGGTATCCTCTAGGCAAGATAATACCATTAAAATGATTTGTATTGCTTAAAGCGCTATGGATACCTATGGCGCTAAAACTCAAACTAGCTGCATTAATGAGATCCAAATAGATAGAAACTGATTGTTCCATCCTTCTAGAACCAGACAATGCTTGTCCATGTTCTTGTTCGGTTTGTAGCTTATTATTATCTATTAACATTTCAGTTTATTATTATTAAATACTCCGATTAAACTAAAAATCAACAATTAAATCTTAAATGAGGAAACAAAATAGAAGAAAAATTACAATAAAAGGCATCAAATATCTCCCAATACCGTGGCACGAAAGGGAACACTGCGTCCGCATAACCCTATGTGAAGACAGAGGGAAGATAAACAAATGGAGACTTTTTGCAATATGTATTGTATGCATATAGGTATGTGTAAATAATGAAATCTATTATTTCTACAAAAAATATATATTTATTACAATATTATCCATACTTTATATTATGTTTGCTCTCTTATTCTTTTTACAGTTTCTGGAAGAAATTATCAATTTTAAGCAAGATTTAAAATCCAGAAAGCGGAGAAAACTTAAAAGAAAAAAAGCTGTACGCTGACACACAGCTAAGATTCAAAAAGAGATGTATTCCGATTATTTTAAACATAATCGGTCTCTTATTTATGCTCCAATAAAATACCAATTAGCTTTTATTTTTTTACATTACTTTACATTCGGCAAAAGTACTCTAACTCAATTTACAGTTTCATAAAACGCAATATAATCAGAATTAAGGCAGATTAAAAAAAAATATTATTTCATTTTAATATGAACCTACTTACTCTAAATTGTTAAGCAAAGTCATAAATGTGGTCCAATTATGGTCCTCTGAATTAATAAGTGCACACACCTTTAACTTATTAACACACATGAACTACAAAAAAAAAAATGAATAAACCGAGACATAAATTTACTTCAGGAATATTTGAATAAACTTTTCTGTGTAGAAAAATTATAAATTAAATATAGAGCTTAAAAACTAAGTAAGTATAAACAGAAATGAATAGAAGAAAAAAAAACTATATAGTTTTACAATAAATAACGAGATCATTAATATAAATGCGATAATAATGGCGACTATATTATTAATATACATTCGTTTATAAAAGTAATTTTTTAAATATATTTAATTAGTAAAACTTTTCTGCTAAACCATAAGTATATAAATTTATTTATAAAAGGTAATGAGTTATCTGTAGATGTAAATTAAATACGTTATTCTTCCCATTTCTAGACTAATACTACAAGCTACAAAAGATCTGCATTGGGCTTAAGTTCAATTTTAAACTGATTCTTCTTCAACTCTCTGCTAAAATTACACTTTTATTAATTTATTAATTAAATATTCAAAAATATTGAGATACGATCAAAAGAATTTATACTTAGCTTTCATTATCTACAATTAAACTGTGCAATAAAACTGCAGTACCAAGGTTACGGATCTGTCGTGCCTTAGTAGTTAAATATTCACTAAGAAAGCAAATTGTCACAGATTCAATTTCTATATACCTTTCTCTTATATATAAAGAGAGCAGAAGAGTAATCAATATATTCACTAGTAACATAATCAATATTATAAACTTCCCATATAAAAAAATAATACTCTCATACTAAGTGGAAATTAAATTTTTATTTCTAAATTGGAGTAATCTATAACGTTAGTATTCCTTTATAATATGTCTTAGTAGAAAAATAATATGGATTTTTAACTAAGTGCCTCATATTAATTTTAAAACCTTCCCAATTGTCAAGCTTTACACCTCACTATATATGTTTTCTAAATAATGCATCCATATGCAAATTATCTATAGCTTTATGTGCAAAATGCTTTAGACTTTACCTAGCATGTTTCTGTTTCGATTTTTCTGGACAAGTGCATTATTTCTGGACAAGTGCATTCATGTACTAATTATACTGTTCTATCAAGACACTACTTAACTTAATATCAAAAAGTGCAAATCAGCTCATCTCATCAACTGCTGTTAAAAAAATTAATTTTTTTAAATATTATAAATCCTCTAACTTCGAGATAATGCATAACACGAGACCAATTTTATCAATTAAAAAAACAGACATTACTACAAATCAAAATTAATAATTTAGGATGCATCCTAGAAACAACAGCATTTTTACTAAAACTGCTTTAATCTATAAACAAGGTTACACATATTTTATTCAATTACTTTTTAAATTCATTCAAGATAATTTATGCATATATTCACGCATAAGGCCTTAGCTACGAAAGGCTTTTTTATCATTGACAGCTATGTTAAACACATATTCATTTGAAAAGGTTTATATTTTAATCCTTTTTAGCAGGTCGCAAAATATTTACAAATTATAATTTCTTTCCCTATATAGTATATATACATATGGGAAGTATAGTTTTCGTAATTTTTTTTTAAATATTTTTTTGCGAAAATATCCGTTTTGAGGTCCCCTGAGTTCATTGCACTGATTTCTGAAAAAATGTGTGTGTGTGTGTCTGTCTGTCGGTGGACTCTGTATCTTAAAAACGAATGATGTGATAGAGATGAAACTTTAAACTTAAGGTTTTATCGTTAAAAACTGGAAACGAAAAGCTTTTGGTAAATGAAAATGATGGTAGCGACCGTTACTATGTGGTAGTTCATTTTAAAAAAGGTTAAATGAAAATAATTTTTAAGTTTTTATACCACTATTTATTTGGTTTTGGTAAATATCCATAAACAGGTGTTTATTCGAGGCATTTTTTGTTTTTTTTTTTTTCATATGTTTAGTATGAAAAATATAAATTTTAATTTTTTTTTTTTTTTCTAAACAAAAATAAAGGGAATGATAAGCTGAACAAGTTTTGTTAAAACATATTTTTAATAAAATTCTTAATTTTCTGAAAAAAAAATTAAAAATGTTGTTTGCCAATTGCTACTAAACTATTAGAACTACATTGAATTTATATAACAAATAATTGTAGAGAATTCAAAAGTGGACAAATTTCTGCGAATAGCCTATATGCGTATAACTCATAGTTTTCGCGAAAAATATAGGGAAAGTACTATAATTTTATATATGTTTAAGACATATATCGCTTAATAAAATTTCTAGAGGTTTTGTTCAAATATAGAATCTATGATAAAAAATATAAAAATAATTCTATAGATATAATCAATTTAATTTTTAACTATATTAATATAGTTGCACAATTATAAGCTACATTGTTGAAACAAAAATACTCGGTTATAGCAAAAAAGTTTATATGAAATTGTAATTATTTGCAAAAGTCTATACAAAATAGAATTTTTTAACCAAACTACTTGTAGTAGTTTAGAACAAATAATTATAGATTTATTTATCGTACTCTTTACCTATTACAACAGTTTATACTTTAACATAGTGTTCCCTTGGCCTACTACAACAATATTTGTATTCCTTACTTGAACGTACCCTTGACCTACATTATTTTTCCTTGCGTTATCTTGACCTACCACAACAATCTATCCTATAATTTAACGGTTGTGTGCCTATGTAATAATCTATCTAAGAAAATAAATATTTGAAAGTGTTATCGTATTTGATTTACGAACAGGTACCAAAGTGATTAATAATATGAACTTTCAACAACTAACAGCATCAACGATTCAGATATAAACAATGTTAAATAAGACAATGCAAATCAAAATGACAAAAGCTACGTTTACATCTTAAGACTGAACTATCAAAAATGTTATCATTAAAATGAGAGTTCAGTATGTTACAAAGTCTCATAAACCGCGTGAGAGGGTTTTTAAGGCCATAATTTGTAGAATATGGAGATAAAAGAAATAATGATTTAAGACGTCTATTTTTCCAAAAAATAAAATGTATATGAGACAGTAAATATGTACAATCTAAAACTGAATCAAAATCTAATAGAACTTTCATATGTTTGAGAAAATTTAGGTTCGCGGGAATTTGTTTTAGTAGAATCAGAGTAACAGTTTCCACTTTTAAAAGATATTAGACGTAAATATTTGCTCTGTAACATTTCAATTTTGTTTTACCATGTAGCATAAGATCTATATTCCAATTTGGAACTCACAAATGAAAAATATAAAAATTTAATTGCACTAATATTAAACTGACAAGGAAATCTAGTTATGCCACCAAGTGATATAGAACTGGAAGTAATTCTGTTAATACATGATAAAAAGTTTAATTTTGTATCAATAATAATTCCTAAATCGTTAACTTCGAAAAAAATATTTAAATAATTTTTGTTTTCAATGTATTGATAAAAACTTTTTAGAATGGAAAATAATTTTTAGGTCATCAGAAAATAAAAGGAAGTGAAAATGTTTGAAGCTTCAATTAATATCATTTATGAAGAGCAAGAATAGAATAGGGACCCAGTGAGAACCTTGAGGGACCCTTGATGTGACATCAATAACATTTGAAGTGTAATTATCAATGTTTAGATAGATCAGTAGTAAATCATTTAGTAGATAATGTATGATAATAAATTGGTCGATGTAGATCTGATTTTCAGGGAAGCTAGCTCCTCTTCACAAACAACATTTTTACAATATTGCCACTAGGATGCCATATATTGTCTAAATATTAATATCGTAATGGATGTGTAACAGTTAAATACTCTAAAGTAAATCTCGATTCCTTGTCTCCAACTGCGCTACGCTGATAAGATCCAAAATAAATTGAAACTGGTTCGTGGCTCTTGTTGACAGGAAACAATAGTTAATGTTAACATTTTTACATTTCCACATCACCTACTTAGTCACTAATTGATCTAGTATTTTAGGTATGGCTGATGTAATACATCTGTAATTAGCAACGTTCTCCCTTGTGCCGTTTTTATGTAGGGGATTATTGACTGAATGTTTCCATAAATTAGGAAAAATACCACAACTCAAAGATTGAGAATATAGAAAATGAAGGGACGGAAAAGATATACACACATCTACTCAACAAATATGGTGGTAAGTCAATGGGTCTAGCCGCGAGGGAATTAGACAAAACGTTCAAACAATCAAAACTTTTAGATGTGCTAACAGATAAAGACTTGAATTGTAACTGCATTTAGAAATTGTTTAACTTAGATATTTTAGCATTGCAATATATATTCGAAAAGAATCTTGCAAATAAGTTTACACAATTCCATTGTTATTATTTTTTACTTCATAAACCATATTTCTTGGAAATCTGGAAATTCTGGAACACGCTTGGGTTATATGCTATAATTACTTCGGCTGTTTAAACAAATTTATCATAAAGACTATACCTAAATTAGCGCACTGAGCTCTGAATTTTTCCCAATTATCTAAAGAAAATTAGATTAATATTCCGGGTGTGCTTTCTATATATGCCTAATTAAATATAAAATTACAATATTAAACCATTTAAAAAAAGTAGACTATTTCTTACATTTTAATGGGATAAATAGAATTACAATTAAATAAAGCTAAGTATTGATTCAGAATATTTAAAATTAAAATAAAATAAGTCAGATCGAAATTGGTCATGATCATCTGCATAACAGTTACTGTGTAAGGAACATGAATACTGCCTGAGATGAGATTATAAATTGTATTTGAAATATTAAGTTGACCAATGTTGGAGCCTAATAATTTAATATCAATAATATAGTTATCAAGTCAGTATTCAATTATTTAAACTGCGTTACATACACAACAGGAACTTCAAATGAAAAGACACTTCGTTGATATCACACACAGTGTGTTTTTCATTTAAAGTTCCTGATTCAAGATGTATCACAAAGTGATGGCTTCAAGCATTAGAAATATACACAACAATTAATTAAGAAAAATTTAATTAAGACCGCATACATTATCAAAATAAACCTTTAGTTTTTTGCATCGACTTTGTTAGAATTATATATCGGTACAATTATTTGTTTTCTATTGATGAATTTTATCGTGGTATTGCGTTCATCCAGCTGTATACTTCTTCTCAGATGTTCATTTAATGATCCCATGTAGTTGTGATTGTATTTGGTTAGATCAGCTTTGATATTTGATATCATTTGTGCTTCGTAGATTCTAATTAAAGATACGTAATGGCTTAAACAAAACATCATTACCCAATATTCCACGTAGGGTGCTTTTATTGCATTTTATCTTCTAATTTTGAGAGCCCATATATATGATATTGTTAAACACCATTACATGGCTGCTTACTGAATGCGTTCTTTAATTTTATGCAAGAAATCTTTTT
The DNA here is from genome assembly GCA_963969525.1 of Ontholestes murinus. Lineage (NCBI taxonomy): Eukaryota > Metazoa > Arthropoda > Insecta > Coleoptera > Staphylinidae > Ontholestes > Ontholestes murinus. The sequence continues at coordinate 24,669,488 of OZ018392.1, read as the reverse complement.
GATTAAAGTTGATACTAGATTTTTCAAGATTTTATCAAGATACGTAACACATTTTTAAATTTCGTAAAATGATCATTTAATATCCACAGATATTAAAGTATCCTGTCTATCCCGAAGGAATAAGTGGAATTAATTATTTTGAGATTTCTGCACCGTAGGTTTACATTATTATAATATAATACTGCACCTGTGAATCAATGTTTAATTTACACTAAAATATTAAAGTAGCCACATGATTTATGTGTGGCTATTAATAGAAAATTAATTAGAACCATTAATATGATAATTATGATAACACAACGATACAAATTTAAGTTTGTTCAAACTGTTTTCAGTATGTAAGGCGTTTAATTTAGTTTATTTGCTTTACGATTCCTAGTAGAAAAATTCTACAAAACAAAATATATTTACAATAACTTTAAGATATAAATCACATGAAATCATAGTTTAGTCTTCTTCCACTCAACCCACTATTTCATTAAGAACGTGAACACTACTAAAATATATACAACACGTTTACAATAACTTTACATAAATGTGTATTTCTTTTATAGCACTTTAAACAAAAAAATACAATTAAAATTGATAGTAATAAATATATAATTTTGATTTGTTGACAGATATCGAAACACTAAAATATTTCCCCAAAGATAAAACCATTAAATCTTATATAGCATTTTATTATGATTATTTAATTTTGTTTGTAGGTCAAATTTTCTTGTTATTAAGAAGTAGATTTACAAAAGTTTATAGTCAACATAAGAAATGTATTTCCAGTTCACTCTGGATTATTAAATATATTTGGTATTAAGAAATATATAATAATAACTTGGCTAGTAGTATTAATCCCTAATAATATAAAAGTCTCTAATATAATCGATTTATTATTATTAACTTCATTAATAATATCTAGTAAATATATTATTATTATTATTAAGTAATTTAGAAAAACATTAAATATGTTCGAAGTAATTAGTTTAGTTATATTCCAATTCCAGATCATCCTATTTACAAGTTCAGTTAAATTCAAAATAGAATAAATTTTTATATATCACTATAGATACAATAATAAATGCGTTCCATCACAAAAAAAAAATACAAACTAAATTGAAAACGCCGGCACTGCCAGTGGGATTTGTCAACAAACTAATTACTGAAAATCATCGCAACATAATATTTAATACTGACGCGTTGGATCGGCACCAGAAAATTAATCATAAAAAAGGGCCCATCAACGGTTTTATAAATTCAGTCATCGCCATCGACGCTAAACGGTGATTAATGCTGAACGCAGAAACGCGATTAAACAAATTGCCGAATGTGCACGCTATTTATTTTTTTGTTTGTTTTCGTCCCGTTTGTTTTTTTTTCATTCAACCAGTAGTGATTTATCGCACTTTTGTAATTGCATTGTGCAAGCGCGGTGAAGATGATTTGTTATGTACTTGTGCAATGGTTGTAGTTTCTAATTTATTATGGCCCCGTTAATACATGTATTGTGGTGGATGCGGGCTCGGGGCATTTGTTACTATCTGTCTTGGTGAACCCGCATTATCACGCCACAAATCTTTTGTTATATATGTGGTGATGATAACAAGGAAGTAAAAGTCTGGTGTTAGTTATCTTGAACTATACACTTATCCACAATGCAGCGTGCGGAATTGTGGACTGCTAGTAGAGCGTGCAGTTGCTCCAACTACATAATAATATCAAAAAATTATAATTGAAACATTTATTATTACCATATATTATATCTTTTGTATTATAACAATATTACTAATATGGTTATAAATAAATATAATATGTTTTATTTTAATATTTTTTAGTACGATTTTTTAGGTATATATTATAACTCTCTCTCCCTCTTGTGCTTTTATTTGAATATTATTTAAAAATATACACATATACACCTATAAAATTTCCTAACTAAAACTGACAAAATGCGTCTAACAAATTGAAAACATAATAAATTATACTCATATACTTTTTAAAACTGAATTTTAAATCTTGAAATTTAACATTGAAATAATTTATTTGTTTATTAAATAATTTTACTAAACTTCAATTATTATAATTTCAATTGTTTTCTCCTTCTGAAAGTTTTCAACTGTTTGGAATTATATTCAATTATTTTCTTTTTAAAAATTTACTGTTTTTAACAGTATTTTCTTAAGAAAATGCCATTTGTTGAACTTTTTTTAATTTTTTTATTTATTAGTTTAAGCTTTAGTAAATTTAATTTTTTTAATTTATATTTTAGCTTTTCTTTTTAAGGCTATTTTTTCCTATTTGAGATTTTTTTCACCGTTTACAACTGCTGTCTCTAACAAAATTAAATTGTTTTTTTTTTATTTCAACTGTTTTAAACTGTGATATTCTAAATAAGCGTGTTTTTTCTGATCAGATTTGTAATTGTTGGTGTGTAATGATTTTAATCTGTTTCTCTTTGGTTCGTAAATTTAATCTTAATTGTTTGTGAAATTGTTTAATGTTACAAATTTTGATAAATTTTTAAATTCCAGCTAAGCTAAGCAAATTGTATCTTTCTTTTTCTTATAAATATTGTTTAAAATAAAGTTTTTAACTGAATTTAAGAAAATCACTTGATTTCTCTAAAAATAAAAGTTTTCTTTTTGTTTATTATTTTGTTAACACGCCCTTCAATTATTTTATTATTAATTTACTTATGCATTTTTGCTTAAACTAAAAGTTGGTTTTTAGTTGTGATATTTTTGTCAAAAAATAACTCTTCCTACTTTTTATTTCTTGTAAATGGATCAAGAATTTGTGATTGAGGTTAAAATATGACAAGTAGAATTCGTGAATGGTTTATAGCCTATAATTAAAAGAGTAATAGTAAGACCAATAATTGCTCAACCATTATTGAATATAAATTTTTATACGTAAAACATTATTTTTAGTTGTTAAATTAAAAGGAAATACATACAAAGTTGCGATTATTGTAAAACAAATGCGGGTAGCAGAGTTGAGTATAAAGAGTTTGGTTTATGTAGGGTGGGTGGCTGTCCACTATCACACCCTCCAATCAATGTAACATATATGATGATAATAGAAGATATCTTGAAAGATATCTGATAAAATATATATGCTGAGTTCTATCGATAAAATAAGTTCTAGGCCAAATAAGTTTAATTTTGAAATAAAACAACACAGTTGAATGGGTTTTACATTTATTGTTGAACACACCCAACTGTGTTGTTTTATTTCAATTTGTTATGGAGTTTCATCATGTCTCCACCTCGTCAATTCAACGTTCAAGTTTTTTTACTTTAAATTTTTTTCTAACTAGTTTTGAACTTTAACCATTCTCATTCGTTAATCATTCATAATGACATGTTCAACATTTCTACAAATATTGGTATTTATAACATATTTTTAGTAGTAGAGAGTTTGACAATTCTGTTTATTTATTAAGCATGAGGCCGGATTTTTAATATCACAGTACCGTACCTGAAAAAGCAAAACATTTGATTTACCATTGTATATAAATAAGTACAAATTGTTTAATCAAAAAGTTATTCATAATTTAATTTATAATATATAAATATGAATTTTCAACACATCAATATCCAATTAGTAAGACTATTATAAAATAATTTGTATAATGAGTAGTATTTTAAAGGATAGTTCAAAAAGCTTTCGATTGGCTCTTAGAATAAAACTTACAGGGCTTTGTCTAAGCATCTCTAGTTTTTATAAAAGCAGCGTATATTAGCAGACTAAAACATATCTAACATTTAAAGAGTACTTTCTTATAATATTTCTAGACAATATCTACAAAGAGGTTAATGCTTATATGTTGAAAATTCTTTATATTCATATCTATGTTAGTACTGTTTTGGATTGATACACATACAGGGTGTTTCTGTGACTCGGGAAATATAGAATATATGGTTAATTTTATTCCCTGAGTAAAACTGATGATTATTCGTAAAAAACTTTATTATAAAATTCTTCAAATATTTACTTATGCCTACAAAAAATACGAATTTAATATTTTTTTCATATTACGACATATAAATCCAACAGAAATATTTTGAACCATATAATTTATAAAATAAATGTACAATTATTAAATTGAATTCAAGAAAGTTGTAAAAAAAATGTTGGTGAATTGACCTAAGGAATAACTGATTTTCAAATTGTAAATCATTAAATATGCCCAAGATACGTATAGCTCATACGATTTTGACATTTAAGCACATTTTTTTGGCTAAATGATAACCAACTAATAAACTAGCCATTATGAATTTAAATATGTGTAGTATTTTTAATAAAATAAATTATCTAGAGTTATTATTATTAGGTATTCCTGATAAGTGGAAAGCATAATTGCAAATCCAAAAATTTGGCCAACTAACGTATTTGTGAACAGATTTTTCCTCCCAAATAGACGCAGGAATTCAACTTTTCTATCGAGCCCCCAAAACAGGCTTCGAACATAACAAGTACTATTAAGAAAAATAATAATTTAACATTGATACATCAAAACGTGCAGTCCTTAGGAAACTGTATCAACATAGTGGAGGTAATGTCAGCTGAATTTAATTGCGATTTTCGTTGTGAACATTGGCAAGATGAATCACAATTATCAAAAAAATCAGATAAATAATTATATTTCTTTTGCATCATACAAAACAAAACATGGTGGAACTGCAATATATATTAAATAGACAATTAAATGTAGTCAATACGACAAATTAAATTATTTATCTGAATGTAGTGTATTTGAATGTTGTAATATAACATTCACGGTTGGACATCAAAAATACATAGTAGTGTGTTTGTTATCCAGAATAATTTTTGCATAATTTCCATTTTATTCCATGAACGTTTATTTATTTTATTGCTGGAGACTTTAGTATTGATACGCTAAACTTTAACACCAGTACATTAAATTTTATAAATATATTCGAAATTCTTAACGCACATATAACAATAACAGAACCTACAAGAGTAACATTATCTTCAAGTACGTGTTCAGATAATGCAATTACTAACTATAATGGAAATATCACAGGTAAAGTTTTCAATTTTTGTATATCAAATCACTTTGGACAATTATTAAAATGTGTTATAGAAATTACAAATAAAATGAAAATTGCTAAGTTACTACAATTTATTACCCAAAATATTTTTAACTTTCAACAAAAATTAAAAGAAATTTCTTGGGCTAAAGTTTTTGACACGAAAAAAGTAAATGAAAGCTTTTCCATATTTTTAGAATAATTTTTGCATAATTTCAATATACATGTTCGTTATAAAACTATACACCTAAATAATGAAAGAAAATATAATTTAAATAACGCAAAATTAAACGAAGTTAAAGAACAAATTCAAATTTATTAATTATTGTCAACGTTTAATCTGGAATACAAGATTGCCTACAAAAAAAAGAAATTTAGATATAATACATTATTAAAGGACACAAAGAAAAATTACTATAGAAATAATATTAACAATGCAGAAAATAAATCAAAAGAAATGTGGAATATTGTAAGGGATATAACAGACAGCAATTTAATTAATAAAAATGGCGAAGTTACCAAGCATACCGCAAATAAATTTAATACTCACTTTATAACCAGTGCATTTGCTAATTTTAAACAAGGGCCCTCTAATAGTCATTCATATTATGATACTTTAAATAATCACAATAATAGCATTTTTTTAAGTCCAGTAACTGAAACAGAGGTTAAAACACTAGTGATGCGCATGAAAAATAAAAAGAGCTTAGGGATTGATGAAATTCCCATTCAAGTTATGAAGCATTGCATACTTGAAATATTGTCTCCATTATGTTATACTATTAATCTATCTTTCGAATCGGGAATTTTTCCATATAATTTAAAAATATCATTGGTTAAACCATTGCATAAAAAAGGAAACTATTTTGATTTATCTAACTATAGGCATATAACTTTAATTACCTGCTTTGCAATATTTAATGGCAGAACGAATCACTACTTTCTTTAACAAAAATAAGTTATTTAATTGCAATCAGCATTCACATATAAAAAATAAATCTATAGATACTGCTTTATTTGATTTTATATCTAAAATAGTAGAAGGGCTAGAAAATGGAGATCTCTCATGTGGAATCTTCTTAGACTTATCAAAAGTATTTGATACTTTAGATCATAAACTTATTTTATCTAAATTGTATAAATATGGTATTCGTGGTAATGTTTATAATTGGTTTTTATCATACTTAACTCAATGAAAACAGGTTGTAGATATTGTAAGAGACAAAAAAAACTAAGATCCAGTATGTTAACATTATCGGTAGAGGTGCCTCAAGGCAATGTTATGGGCCCGCTACTGTTAATCATTTTTATAAATGATATAATAAATGTAAAACAACATATAGTTAACTATGCTTATGACGCAAATGTTATAATTAAAAAAAATTGATTATCTCGAACTACTACAAAATGGTAACAATCTAATAGAGTCTATAGTAGAGTGGTTTAGTGAAAATAAGATGGTGTTAAATAATGATAAAACAAATGTCAAGCTTTTTAAAATCAGCAATGCCTTACAAACATCTGAATATATTACCTTTAATAATGTACGTACTAAGATATCAGACTCAACACGATTTCTGGGGACATACATAGATAATACATTATCCTGGAAAACGCATATTAATACTTGGTGTAGTAAATTATCATCTACAACGTAAACACTTAAAGTACTCTCAATTTGTATTGACAACGGTGTGCTACGAATGGTGTATTATGCCAATTTCCATTAAATATTAAATTTGGGATAATTATTTGGGGTAGTTCACACGACCCCAATAACTTATTTGTATGTGACAAGGCTATAAGGATTTTTTATAAAAATTGAACCCTTTGGAACATGTAGAATGTGTTTAGGTCTAATAGATTATTGACTGTCCCAGCAATTTATATATATGAATGCGTGAAGTTTTTTTTTAGAAATAGGAGCAACTTTGGTTCATATGTGCAAATACACTGTTATTCGACAAGAACCAAATTTAAGTTACCTGATTCATAAAAAGAGTGTATTTGAAAATATATATATCACTTTATATTTATATTTACATTTTATCAATTGCCCCAAAATATAAAGATGATACAAAATCAGAAAGCAATCTTTAAATGTATCTGGAAATATCTATGCGACACGGAAACGTATTTAATACAAGAATATTTTAACTTTTGTCTGGTGGCGTAGAGTATTATTAGTATATGTAACATATAACAAAATTAAGTATTATATTGTTGGTCTTTATATTTATATTGGACTTGTTTCACAGACTATTGTACTCTGCACAAATAAATTATTTACTTACTTACTTACTTTACTAAGTAAGTCTGCAGCTATAAAACGCATACAGAAACACGGGCTGTTAAGAAAACAGTTAAATAATTAATATATACGTGACTACGAGACTTTCAAATTGCCACATTCTCCGTGAAAAGTGATAATAAGCACGGTGGATCTCTAATACCTATTAGAAATAACATTGTTTTTGTGGAAATAAAATGCGATTCAATCGAAAAGAATATTGATTGTATGATTTGTTCATTGATAATCTTTACGACTTTTTATGTAAATTCGAACATACAAAGAACTTATATATTCACAGCAATTTTAATGCTAATTTATTAGGTACACAAATAATACATTTCAATTGTTACTAGAGCAACATAATTTATTAATTAACTTTATTGAGCCAACAAAGATTACAGCAAGTAGTGAATACAATATTTTTTTAGTAAAGGTATTGGCTCCCACATTATGTTTTACTAAAGACTTCAGTGAAAATAATGTACTTAGTGTACCACCAGAGCTGCTGATCACGCAAAAAGTCATATAAGTATATAAGAATATTTTGTAATGCAAATAATAATAACTTTATTACAATTTTAAGCAACGAGCACTAGTAATAGGATGACTATAATGAATCATATTCAATGACAAAACTTACTCAAATAGTTCAAATTACACGGACTCTCCGTTTCCAATTAAAATAGAACAAACTTTTTTAAATACAAACCGTGAATAACAAACGAAATTAAAGTGTGAAATCAAATTAAAAGCAATTTGTACACATTATCTAAACAAATTATTAGTAGTGTTTTGCTAAACCATTATAACAATTCCAGATTATTTTTTAATTAAGTGGTAAAACGGGCAATCAAACAACAAGATAAAAACAGCTTGGAATATAATAAAAACTAATACGAACAAATTAAGAAGACAGAAAGTAATGCATTTAAATGTACAATAATAACGATGAAATTACCAATCCTAAAAGTGTCGTCAGCTTGTTCAACAATTATAACGTTAATAAACTACGAAAAACTATGTCAAAAGTTATCACTAATCTGAAAAATTAGATACCTTTCTTTAATCAATCTTTGTTTCTAAGGATAGTTTATAAAGAAGATATTACCCACAATTATTAATCATTATTTTAGCAACAGAAGATTTCCAAATTGTTTAAAACTTTTGAAGATATACCTTTGTATAAAAAATTGGAAAACACAGTAATTAAAAACTATAGACCAATTGCTTTATTAAATTATGTCTCGAACATTATAGAAACTTGACTAATAAATCAAATCATTTACTTACTTGACAACAACATTTTATTAAGTTCTTCGCAGCATGGATTCAGAAAATCTAAATCGATAATTACTGTCGTGCAATTTATGTTGTATTTTTTACAATGGTTTTTGATTAAATAATTTTAGATCCATTAAATGCATTACAGATTTATGACGTGCTGGTTTTGGAGTTAAATATATTGAAGGTTTTTTTGAAAGATCATCCCCAATTAGTAGAAACATTCAAAATCTTAGAACATGTAGCTGGTCATTATAAATCAGTTATATTAGTTAAAACATCGTCACTTCGCAGAGATCAATTTTAGGTCCCATTTTGTTCATTATTTCTATAAACGACCTACCCAAATGTATAGACTATCCAGTTTTTATATATGCCGATAACACAGTGTGTGCGTATATGGATCAAACAAAAATGAATTGTTAAATAACATCGAGCAAGTCAATAATTAAATTATATCTTGGTTATTATGTTACTCGCAAATGCATCGAAAAGTTTAATTAATGCGATTCACCTTGAATCGATCTGAAAGTTTATTAAAAAATTAAGATTAATCGACACGAATAATGAGAAGAGTTGGCGGAAGAAGTGAAATGATTTGCAATTTTCCTTTGTGCATCCATTTGTTACACGATAAGTAAGATATATGCTGGCGTGACGCGTTTATGCAGGAATAGCAATTGGACATTCATGACGGAGCCAGTGCATCCATCACGTCGTAATATTTCCTTATTCATATTTAAGTAGGTCCGTGATTTATGTGCACTAAACGGTAGGCAAATGCTGATATATTATTATAACGGAGCCGAATCACGAAAAGGCCTGACAGATAGCTTGTCGTCCATTTAGTTGTTTATTTATGCGCATAAGGGCAGATTTGATTTGGGAGGAGAACACATTAGATGGCGTATTTATTATGCTCTATTCTCTTCGTATTCCTATCTGCGCCTGGCACCGCCGCTCCGCAAATGGATATCTCTCTTCTGCTACCGCCCCCGAAAAACCTATACATACATGCATGCACACAATAACTTCTGGTTATAAGTCTTTTTATGCCGTCCTCCGGAATATCCCCGAGCACCGAGAACCGGCCGACTCCCTGAATATTTAATAATGCAGCTAGATCCACTTCGTATCCCTTTTATGCCTTTATTAAGCGGATGAACTCTTTTTATTTGTATATACGCGAGCTATTCTATTGACCTCTACTTTAACCCACTTTATCAACTATAATTTTCAAAATTTAATGAACTTGATAGAGCACGAGTTAACAACACTTCACATAAGGTATTAAAAATTGACACAAAATATTTTATTATATTTATTGCCTCCTGCTTATCTTCTTTTTATTTCCTTATTAAAAAAATATTGTTGAACAAAAACATTAAATTCGCACTCACTTCTGTATTAACAAGGAGAAATATATCTTTTTATACGTTATAATAAACATTAATTTTATTTATACATTTAAATTTAATTATGAACATTAGTAACATACTACTTCTAAAGATATGGTGTTTACAAAAAAAAACATTATTTATTTTTATTAATTCAATGCTAAAAACTAGTTTCAGATAAATGTTATTGTATTTAAATCTAAAAATTATAGATTATAAATACAATATTTAAATCTAATTCAACGATGTATACATTAGATTTAAATATTGAACATAAATGTTATTTATTAAATGTTTATTTGGTTTGAGTTCGTCTTTCGTAAAAATTTAGAATTGAATAAATGGTGGAGGCGCCGGTACTACTGACTGAAAAATAATATTCTTCAATAATTTAAAAAATACATTAATCTACATTAAATTGATAATAAAAACTAAAAATATCCCTTTTTATTAATTATAAGTAGTAGCTAAATAATCTTTTAATGGTTTAATATTAAAATATTATGTGTTATAAAAAATGAAAACCAACATAATATTAAACATAAAATAATCTTTAATGAATTTACAGTATTTATTCAATACAACTTTAAACAGTAGATAATAAATTTGATTTATATATATACCAGAAAATATACTACTTATTTTATTCATTATTCACTATACTATTTAATGCTTGCAGTATAAATTATACGGATTTAACTAAAGGTATTTCTTGCCCGAGTGATTTTAACTAGATCGTAGTTTAGATTGTTTTAATAAATGAGTTTACACTAGGCCGCTTTACCCCATAAGCTTCTATTTTACGTTAATCGCGATTAAGATTGTATTAAGAATAAATATTCATAACTATTACTCACACGTTCAGGCATTCATAACTTTTTCATAATTAATACTGGCATTGTTTTGCCTTTACAAGCACAAGTGGATAAATAGATTTATATTGCGCCTAAGAACACTCTATTAATAATTCCTCTTCTTGTAAAGCCGTTAAATTTACTCAAGGAAGGTATTTTATTTGAAATGCGAATATTTTCATAATAGAAGCATTCAGTGTTTATTGACTCTCAAACGTTATTAAAGAATTCGCATGCGGAGTATTTTATCAATTTAAACATCGTCTTTATTCATGTATTTCTCTATAGATAGAGATATACATATCTATTGGCAAATATATAGAAAGATTATTAATTAATCGTCTTAACTAATGTTTTAGTTTTGTTAATCAAGTAGCTTAAATTAGTCATTAATGTATAGGATTAAAACGTTGATATACTCAAAAATGAAAGATTATTTTTATTCTGGGGTTTGATCAGAATTTCTAAGGATACAATATAAAGATAATATGTAAAGGTTTTAATTTTTGAGAATTTTTCGATCAGAGTACAGGTATTGATTGGTAAGAATAACTAGGTTAGTGTTATCTGAGTTAATTGTATGGGTTGTACAGATGATATTAGGAATACAGAATTTGTTAGAAGAGTGGTTAAGGTCATCTATTCTTATACTAAATACTTATACTAAATAGAAAAATTCACATTATCTTAACCACAAATGATTATTTTAAGAATGTTTTATAATGTACAAAGACTGTACGATTTATCCTCATTTATATACATGTCTATATACAGGGTGAGTTTTTTTCGATGTTCTCTATGGGGATCTCGGAAACTATAAGAGATAGAGAAACGGTTAAATGGGGAAAGAAGTGTAGATTTACGAGATGAATAAAATTCCACTTTCAAAGTTTTCAAAAAAGTCAAGGGTAACTAGATATTTTGAAAAAAGTAAAAAGTGTCAATTTTTTCAAATCAATATATCTCGGTTATTATAACAGATAGAAAAAAACTGTAAAGGACAAAGTTTTAGATAATTTTATGTAAATTAATAAAAAATAATCAGAAAATTTTTATCGCCATTATTTTCCGAGATATGACGCAAACTTACATTTTTTTAAATGGAAACCATAGTTGGCTGTGACCTCATTCAAAAGGTATTTTTTTCTCTTTAATCCAATATGGCATACGACATAGTTATTTCTAAAAATGAGTGAGTTACAGTCATTTTAAATTTTATTATAAATAAAAAATGGGTAGCCATGAAAAAGGTGAAAGTAAAACAATTGCAGTTGTTTATAATATTAGCAATATTGTAATTATTAGTTTTACAGAGATAAACCAAAATGAAACAACAGCATAAAGTAATTCTGTAATTATCAATATATCAAAGGACAGAAATTTTAATATTAAAAAAATATGGTCAAAGAGTCCACTATTTATACTATTATGACATAAATTATATCTTTTTAAAATTGAATGTATGCCTTTTTGACTATTCTCATGTAAATTGAATTAAATGTTTCAATAACAACTAGTTTATGATCCTCTACAGATTGATATGATTTTTCATGTACTTTGTTTTTTACATAACCCCACAGAAAAATTCTAAAACTCGCAGATCGGGAGATCTAGGTGGCCCTGGGATTGGTTTATTTCTTCCCACTTATGAGTTAGGAAAAGCATCATTTAAATAATTTGTAAAGCCAACATGTTATGAGGTGGAGCACCGTCATATTGGAACCATTTTAATCTTGCTTGTAATGATAAATTTAAACAATCGAGCGTATCTTCAATTTTTTTCTGAAGTAAATGAAAGTAATCAGTTTCACTTAGTGAGCTCTCAAAAATATATGGACCGAGAATTATTAATCCAAACACACCATGGATTAAACCCAAATTTAATTTGTAATTTTCTCTGTGAAACTTCTCGTGGATTCTCTTAAGTTCATCTATGTTCATTGTGGCGATTAAAAATACCACAACTAGTGAATCGCGATTCATCTGTTCATAATATTTTTGTAAGAAACGTATTATCCTCTTGACAAATGGGTTTATACCTCATGCAGAAGGCCATTTGATAATTACAAAATTATTATTCTTGTGCTGGTTTTTCATTTTTATTTAACTTTGCAGAACTAATAATTACAATATTGCTATTATTATAAACAACCGCAATTGTTTTACTTTCATCTTTTTCATGGCTACCCATTTTTTATTTATAATAAAATTTAAAATGACTCTAACTCACTTATTTTTAGAAATAACTGTGTCGTATGTCATATTGGATTAAAGAGAAAAAAATACCTTTTGAATGAGGCCATTGCCAACTATGGTTTCCATTTAAAAAAATATAATTTTGCATCATATCTCGGAAAATAATGGCGATAAAAATTTTCTGATTATTTTTTATTAATCTACATAAAATTATCTAAAACTTTGTCCTTTACAGTTTTTTTCTATCTGTTATAATAACCGAGATATATTGATTTGAAAAAATTGACACTTTTTACTTTTTTCAAAATATCTAGTTAGCCTTGACTTTTTTGAAAACTTTGAAAATGGAATTTTATTCGTCTCATAAATCTACACTTCTTTCCCCATTTAACCGTTTCTCTATCTCTTATAGTTTCCGAGATCCCCATAGAGAACATCTAAAAAAACTCACCCTGTATATGATTTAAAATTATTTAAAAAAATATTTGTACCAAAAACGTAGTGAATTTTTAATGTCGAATTTTAGTTAGGGCCTTAATGGTCGCTCGCTTAAAAAAATATCAAGGTTAGTTTAAATACAAAAGTTGGAGAATATAACCGTAGTCATGTAATGAGCTACAGATAATTTTCTAGATTCTATATGTTTTTCTCTTTGTAGAAATTTTGGACTTGCAGATAATTTTTTGTTGTCGGCGTGGGTTTTCTAAAATTGACTTTTTTTCTATAGTGCTGCGCTGGTATTTAGCTGGAACTAAAGTAGGGATAGAGATGTGGGAAATGAAGAATTCATATTAGGGTTGATTTGACGATGTTAGGGAATTAACCAGTTAACTGTGTTTGACGTATATATCCGTCATCGAGCGATTTTCATGACTCACAGAAATTCGCACTTTCAAAACGGAGCGACACAGTTAACTGGTTAATTGTGATACATGAGTGTTGATTTGCTTCATTTTGAACACCAATTGTGTAAAGCCAATACTGAACATAGATATTATTCTTTTGTCATGTGTATGTACAGAAGCAGCACACAGGTAATCATCGGTATGACGTTTGATGTAAAGAAGGCATTTATATAAATAAAGACAGGGGAGTGTCATAATCTTCAAAACTTGAAAGTGTGGTCTACATTTTTCCCGATATTGTAAACCGGCCATCATTCTAATTGCACATCTCTGCAACCTAAAAATTCTGTGTCTCACAGCTGAGTGACCCCAGGCATGTATGCAGTACGTCATCAAACTATGGCATGTACCGAAGTACGCTGTTTTTAAAGCTGTAGGAGACAGCGAGTGAGAAAGATTCCGTAGAAGAAAAATATTCGAACACAGTTTTTTAGCTAGCAAATCACCACTACAGGTTAACGTAAAGTCTAATTTAATTTCTAAAAATTTAGCAGAAGTATCAAAGTTGTGTTCTTAATGTAAGTAATGCATTAGTGGTTTTATTTTTATTTAAAATGGATTTGTTACTGTTAAACCAATCGCACGAAATTTGTTTTGCATTAAGATTTTGATGAAACAGCTTTTCTATATTAGCATCTGCATTTAGTAAAGATGTGTCATTAGCATATAAAATTGTTTTACAGATATTCTGGTAACTTATGAAATCATTTATATATATCAAGAATAATAATGGGCCCGTAATTGAACCCTGCGGAACACCATGCTTAATTTTAAGTGAAGATGAAAGTTCATTTTTTTATTTTGACCACTTGATTTCTGTTTGATAAATATGAGTTAAGTAGTTTCCTACTCGGTTCATCAAAACCGTAATGCAATAATTTGGTAAGTAGTATCTAAAAATTGACACAGTCGAAAGCTTTCGTGAGATCTAATAAGCTAGTTAAACAATACTCACCATTTTCAAAGGCTTCTAAAATGTTATCTATCAAATGTAATACTGCATCTTTTCTAGGACTTTCGAGAATACTGGAAGCAATTAAATAGGTCTGTAATTTTTTTGATCATTTATATCACCCATTTTATATAAAGGTATTACCATAGCTACTTTCAAAAGTTCAGGAAAAGTAGATGTCTGAATCAATAATTTATAATATTTGTTAATGGTAATATTATTACATCGATACAACTCTTTACTATGTTAGGCCATAAAAATCTTTACATCTACTTCTTTTTAATGAACGTACTGCATATCTTACCTGAATGCAAGATACTGTTGTAAAAGCCAATATTCCAAAGAGTCTTGTCGGCATTAATTGTATAGGATCGTAGGCCGGAGGAACTATATTAACAAGATGGGATATCGATTTAATAAAAGAATCATTAAAAGTGTTAGGTGAAATATCACATGTATCCTGGTCTTTTGCAGGTTGGTTACTGTTTGAATTAATGATTTGCCACATAGCTTTATTTTTATTGTTAGAATTATTTATAAAGCTGCAATTTGCATTAATTTTGCTTGTTTTATAGCTGCCTAATATTTCCTTTTATGCAAACGAAGTAATTGTAATTTGAAGACGTTTAGTATTTATTATAAAATTGTTCAACTAATTCAAGTGTATCTCTCATGTAACGCAACTCTTTAGTAAACCAATGTAATTTCTTGATGTTCGCTTTCTTGTTAACAATATTCTTCAAGGGAAATGCTAAATTATAATTTTCTAGAACAATGTTATGAAATGTGTTATATTTCTTATTACAATATACGTCACTATTTACTACTTCCCAATTAACTTCGGATAAAAAATGATAAAAGGCGAATTTACCTGTTTCAGTCTTATTATTAATTATTTATTATTAATTACAAGTTTACAATTAGGCTTTTTAGCTGATTTTATATCCAGCTTAACAATCGCGTTATTTCGGTCGGCGGCCATTTTTAATGCATACGCATTATGTAATATTTTTAAAATAATTATTAATGTTTGAAAAATAGTGAATTACTTAATTAATTCATTATTTTATTGAATTAGTCGTTCATTCAGTGTTGTCCGCATTCTCAAATTCATTTACTCATATATTTAATTTTTTATTATTTTTCCCTAGCTTTTATTGCAATGTTTATTTCTTATTTATATTGAGGAAGATAATAACATGAAGTATGCCAAACTTAATTATGTTAAGGATCTGTCAAATAAAATAATAAATATTATAAAGTGTAATGAATTTTGCATCATTTATACTAACAAATGTAATTTATGAAAATTACTGATAAATAACAAATCCTCCATAGACAAATCTAAAAAGTGTGGTGTTTATGATCTTAAGTGCAGTGAGTGCCATGCTTTGAATATCGGACAAACAGGAAGATCGTTTCATAGGAGACTTGAAGAACACAAAAAATAATATTAAACTCACTGTTAGGTGTTGTAACTAAAACACAAACTTTCAAAGAGTATGCTTTTATTTTCCGCAACAATTGTTTCGCCACACTGTGGCTTCTTCAGGCGAAGAACATTCAAAATGGACTTTCAACAATTAAAAGCCAATACAATCAAATTATAATATTAAACAACAAACTGTGTACAGGAATTGCAAAGCATTGTATAAATAACAACAATTTTATAGATATAAATAATTTTAAAGTTCTATATTCAATTAATAAGGGTTTTGATTTGAATGTAAGGGAGGGTCTAGAAATATACAGAGCAATAAAAGCTGTGAAAATCTTAAAATCCCGTATTACCTGATTATATATAAACTTGTCAGTTTCTTTTGTAATCCACTCTTGATAATGCCCTAAAAAGCGAAACTAGTTGAGCAAATATAGAAAAAATTTGAAACAAACCAAGTGTAATTTAATTTAAACTCTTATTAGTAATGGTTCAAAATATTTCACCAAGTGATAACTGAGAAAGTGATTCAACAAATGATTGATTAATTTCTGACTCAACCTGAAGTAAGTAATTTTTAATTAGTGAAACATTTACTTGAATCAACTTTGAGTCAACAAATTATTTAGCTATTAATTAGTTAATTTATTTATTTCATTGTACTTTCATTCATTTATTTATTTGTTCGTTTATTTTTTAATTAACTAATTTCAATATTTACATAACAAGTTTTGCATTGATTTATTCTTCTACTAATTACTTAAATGACTCATTCGTATATTTATACATTTGTTAATAATTTCAGTTCATGTTGTATTAATTTATTGTTTTGTTTGTTAAATTTCCATTTACCATTTCCTTAAATTATTTATTTATTTATTTATTCAGTCACTTAATATTTTATTCGTTCAGTTTTTTTTTTTCATTTTTTCATTTATTTATATAATCATTCAAGCATAAATTTAAATATTCAACACTAATTTGTTTAGATGAATCTCTATTCTAAAAAATGTAAAAGTTTCATTTTTAATTCGAGAAAAAATGTAAATATTTCCAAACTTAAAGACTTAATATTAACCATCAGAGTTAATTATGCTGGTTTAATACATGTTAGAAAACGGTACACAATACAAAATTATATGTTGGAGTTGCATTAGCTATTAAATAAAATAAACATACCATATTAGTCCAGTAGTAGCAATTCTTTACGAAGGTTGTGTAATCTTGTAATTAGAAGAAGGTCATACCTGTAAAGAAATAAAATTATAAATATTACGTGTATGAATAACTTATATAAACTTGTAAGTTATGTAAAACATATTTCGAGAATAGGTGGGTGAATTCTTCGTTCCAACCTCTATAATATATATTATATATTATATAACAATTGTTATGTATGTTTTTTTAAATAAAATCGTTGTACAGTGATTGTGTGTATTTCATTTATTTTAGAGTGCGATAGAGCACCATACTTAAACCAGGTATTTTCGAAGCTACCATAATATTAAAATACAGTAGGTCCCTTCGGCCAATTCGAGAAATATCAAATGATAATTTAAATGTAAACAACTAGTCTTTCAATAATCAAGTATAAATTTCATATTCAATTCCTTGTCACAATTGACGTTTTCATAATAAAGATTAATTTATAATCAAAGGGTACTATAAAAAATTAACGCTTTTTATTGAATTATTTTAAATCGAAATTAAATATCCAGACAAGATTGATTATAGTCTAGATCGGTGTTTCCCAACGTGGGGCCTACGCCCCACAGGGGGGCAATTTGTTTATTAAGAGGGGCAATTCGACAATGGACTCGAGACGAGTTTAACCCTTTTGCTTCGGGCCATTTAAATGCAATGCTAGATTTCTCTATTTACTGCTCATACTTCAACTCATAATTGTATTCTTGAGTCTAGTTATCAAATTTCTTTATATGCCACTACACCTTATAAATATTATAGGAGAGAATTTAATAAAAACGTCAATATCAGCATTTCTTAAAATGGTTCTTAAGAAATATGACAAAGATGTAATAAAAGCTATGCCACTCCGTAACAATACTGTTACTGCAGAAGAATAAAGAATAGACGAAATAAGTAAAGATATTAAAAAACAAAAAAAAAGGATTAATTAAGCACTTGGTTATGTTTCACTATTTTCACAAAATAATGAAACATAACCAAGTGCTTAATTAATCCTTTTATTAACAAAAAATGTTTCACTACGGGTTAAGTGAGAAGTTAATTAACCGTTTAAAAAACAAAGCTGAAACCAGATAATTCTCAGTGCAAAAAACTATTTAGTCAATAATATACCAATGAAAAAATCACATTTGGTGCTGCAGATGGTGCTCCTAATATGATCGACAAGAAAAATGGCTGCTTAAAATTGTTGAATTTTGAAAATCCAGAAATGATTCTTGTGCATCGTGTTACTAACGAGGAAAACTTGGTAGCTAAAAACATCTCGCCTGTTCTAAATGAAGTACTGTATTCAGTAATGAAGTATATCTATGCTATTAAAGCTTATGCCAAATTTTGTAAAAAATAAAATGCAGACCATGTTAGACTTTTACTATTCATTGAAGTAAGATGGTTGTCTAAAGGGATCACTCTTATTGATTTTTTAGGCGACAAACCTGAAATTAAGTATATGATATCTTAAATAAGCAACTTTAAGGAACAAATAAATATAATATTAACAAAAACTTTGAACATTTTCATAATATCCAAAAATATTACGTCCAAATATTAGGTGTGCAGGTGAAACTCCAATTGAGCTGCATATCGAGCTGGCTTGTATTGCTAGTTGTATTTCTAAGTCTCTGTTTTTTCTTTTTACTAGGTTGATGGTATACTTATGTAAATCGGCGGACGTTTTGAAATCAGTCGATCACTTACTGAATCACTGCGCTGATGAAATGAGTGCCATTATCGCAAAAACACTTCATTAATCAGCGTTATCTGATTCAATTAGCGAAAAGAGCTCAATCTCTATAGAGGAGGTGTCTTCCATAACGAGGATACGCGTCTCTTTATTTGGACCTTCTGGTAGTGGTCCAAAGAGGCATTGCGATTAATTCGAACCTTCTATTTATTACAGAGGTTTGTAGTAATCCAGGGGGTTCCAATTATCTGCTTCTTGTTTTTGATATTCTTATCGTGTTAATTTTTAAGACTTCTTTACGCTGTATTTTGAGATATTAATACGCTCAAACCTTTCGACTATTTTTTGTCCTCAGTCCTTAACCACAAGTTGTTCTTGATGAATAAGTACAGAATCCTTCGACGGTAGATCCACTGTGATTATTTGATTATGGGAACTGTTAAGGATCTGGGGAGGAAATCGGCGATGTGGTTGGCTTTTCCGGCTATGTATTAAATGGTTATGTTATAGGGCTGTAGTTGAAGTATTCACCTTGCGCGGCATAATCTGTGTGTCCTCAATGTCATTAGCCAAATGGCTAAGTTGCTGATCGTTTTTAAAGATGGTGGTGAGGCTGTCCTTGATGTAATCACGAAATTTCTGGATTGTCCATTGTACGGTCAAGACTGTAATTCATCACAGCTCTGATTAGTAGGCGGCCAGCGTATTCGATGAATCTTCCGCTAGGTTTCTTAAAGCTGTGGAAAGAGCGTATGAGCTAGCATCGATCATTAGTACAAACGGAGCAGTTTGATCGGCTATCTGTAGTTATCAGGGTGACGACCATGGTTCGCTTTAACGTTGCAAAAGCTACCTGCTGCATTGGTCCCCAGCTTCACGCGACATTTTTCCTTGTCAACTTTGTCAACGATATGGAAATTTGGCTAAAAATTTAACCTTATTACAAACAAATCTACTCAAAATTAATTCCGATTAATCTTGAGTAGATTTGTTTGTAATTTTGAGTTGGAACTTTTTTAGGTTACAGAATAGCTTTTCCAGGTCTTGGAAGTGATCTTCTACAAAGCTGGAGGGAATATTTAGTTGTTGAAGTATATGAGTAGTCGAACCGTGGGAGCAGATAGCTTGCTTATGGCATTAATCAACGCATAACCTAATTTTTCCTTCTGGTTTCGATACCGGAGCTGTCGCTTTCACAGTCTACAACAATTTCATCTTCTTGTAGTTGATTTTAGTCAGGGGGTGATCTTCTGTGTTAATGTAATATTTTACCGCTGTCATATGGGTTCCTCTCTTTTCAAACAAGTGCTGATGTTCCCGTAAATTTTGATTAAAGGCGGTTTTTTCTGGAAGTCGCAGGGTTTCAGTTTTACCTTCATCTCAAAAAATTATATCTTCCATATTGAGGGAGGTGAGGGGTTGAACCTAGACGAGATTTATTTGCAGTAAATGATACCGCTATACTTGTTATTGTCGATCATCTGATTCATCTAATTCTATCGTCTGCTGGTTTAAAAGAAAAATTTTCTGATTTAATACAAGTTGATTTTCATCATGGATAATGCAGCCAACGTTAATGGATTTGTCTGATATAACAAATATGCAGTATGAAGAAGAAATATTTAATTTAAAAGGAGCGATGGCTTTCTGAGGAAACAAAAACAAAAATCCAAATTCAACCAAATGTGCAAGAAAACTATTAATACCATGTCCATTTTCAAATTTAGCTGAATGTGGATTTAGTGCTGTAAATGATTTACTGAAAGAAATAGAAATTATCTAGATATAACACAACGGAAAGGTTTGATACTGAAGCTAACCAAATTGGAACCTAACATAAAATATCTGTGCTGCAAACATCAAGCGTAAAGGATCTTACTAAATTAAAATTATAAATTAATATAGAAAATTATGTTGATTAGAAATTAAAAACACTTGTTTTTTTTCAAATATGTTTCACCACGGGTTAAGTGAGCAATTAATTAAATATATAGAAAATTATGTATTAAAATTATTTGAATATCAGTTTTTCATCATATGTTTTGAAAATTATTTACTGTTTTTCGTTAACAATTACCCGATGATTACTACTTGAAACTTAGCATTTATGTTTCTTAAGTAAAGATTTCAATTTTTTAATTCTAAAAATTATGTATTTGTTACATAGGGGGGTATAAGAATTTTAGAAATGCTTAGGTGAGACATAGCAAAAAAATGATTGGGAAACACTGGTCTAGATAGACATGTAACAGGTAATTAGTATCCTTTATGTAGGTACTACATTAGGAATTTGCAATGGACAAAGACAGGTGAAAGAAATGACTTGCCTGAATTTTTTTAACATTAATTCATTATTTAATGTATCTCCGCCGATATCTAAAATCTCGATACATTTAGAAATGATGGTAAAAACAAAAAAACTATATAAATTATTTCTTCTTTCCTGAACCAAAATCTACGCGAAGGTCGAATTGCTGCTGCGGAGCCTGAGCTAAGGAAAGGAAAATCTAATCTTCTTAAAATTAATAGCAGCATAAATACTGTATTATTGAACTTTCTTACTTTACACTTAACATTTTCAAACATTATGGATTTTTATTGCAACATGAAAAAGGCAATGTAACCAAAAGTACAAAATTCATAAATTAATTTATTTCACTTATATATTTGTAAGTAATAACGACTAATTATTTTTATTAAGCTAGTCGGCAGAATTATTGCGACACACTTTGGGGAAAAAGACACTATATCCTAGAGACAATTCATCGACAATCATGCAATTATATAAAAAAAATTGAACAGAATTGAAAACGTTTTGCAAAAATATAACAATTTGTCATAAAGAAAAATTGTAAATACAGACGACCAAAATATTTTGGAGATTTTTATCTAAATTATTTTTAAGATAATTAAACCATAATGTTTCAATTCTAAATATTTCAAATACCAAGTTACCAAAATAAAGAAGGAATATTTTATTTAATTGTATAAATGTAAAAACATCGTTCCTGGTCATGACAACATCCCCAGAAGTACTGTTAGTACCTAAAAATCTATAATATATAAGGTAAATAAACACTTCATTTAAAATTTTATAGATTAAGTACCTACACTGAAACCATGGTATAGCAAGACATATGTCACAGTTTAGTTTAGAAATAAAATCAATTAAATTTCAAATCAATTGTTGCATTTAATTTCTTTAAAACACAAATTATTTGATTTAGTAATATGAAGTTCTTAATTTCATTTAAAAAAAAACTAAGAAAATTATATACATTTTTGATAGCTCTTTGTTTTGGGGAATCTATCACCAAAATTCTAACTCTTTTTATTTAAATAAATGAGATACTTAATTGTTAGAAGATACTTTCGAACTATTATTTCACTTACTAAACTAAAGTTTAGATCAGTTCGGTTTATTCACAGCTTATTGCATTACACTTGCTGATAAAAATACTCACGAGCCATTTAAATCTAATTTTGTAAACTATAACTAATAAATATACTTTTGTCAATGTTTCAATATGAGTATTATTTGAATCAACAAAGAATTTCTGATTTTTAATTGTTCATCCTGAAATAATATACAAGTACATATTTCAGATATTGATTCTTATAATATCTAAGACACAATTATCTACTCTGAAAAACAAACAAATAAAATAAACGTAATTAAAGTGAAGACAAATGAAAACACACGGCCATTGATCTTAGGAAAAACCTTTTATTATTTTATCTACGATCGTACAGAAAGTAGACGCTTTTTGCATCATTTTTCATTGTAAAAGTGCCTTTTTAAAGCACTAGTGCTTTTTTACGTTTTTATTGCACGGTAATGTCAAACTGTTTTTATTGCACAGAATTGTCAAATTTGACAGATGAATAGATTTCGACGAAAAACGTAATTTTTTATTAATTGATATAAATAACTAATAAACTACAAATAAAATATATAATACAAACCAAATGGCAGATTTAAGAACTCTGAAGATTTCATTTAATGCAAGTCGAAGTGATTACAATAAAGCGAACATTTTTTCCATAAATAATAATGGCGGCCGACATTTGTGCAACTTGTTTACTGGTTGCTAAGTAACGCTTTCATTAGTGCAGTGCGGGTAAAATATGTTTTCATTAATTGAATTATTGAAATGACATTAAAATATTACTCATAAGAATATATTCTTTGAAATCCTTTACGATCGAAGATAAAATTTTGTAAGGCACACTTGTAAAAAGTTTCTTTATTGCACTCCTGGCTTAAAAAAACTCGCTCGTTCCTCGCTCGTGTTTTTAAACGCCAGTTCGTGCAATAAAGCATCACTTTTTACACTTGTACCTTAAATAACTATTATCTACGATCGTACAGAAAGTAGACGCTTTTTGCATCATTTTTCATTGTAAAAGTGGCTTTTTGAAGCACTAGTGCTTTTTTACGTTTTTATTGCACGGTAATGTCAAACTGTTTTTATTGCACAGAAATGTCAAATTTGACAGATGAATATATTATAGCACAAATTTTCGACGAAAAACTTAATTTTTTATTAATTGATACAAATAACTAATAAACTATAAATAAAATATATAATACAAACCAAATTGCAGATTTAAGAACACTGAAGATTTCATTTAATGCAAGTCGAAGCGATTACAATAAAGCGAACATTTTTTCCATAAATAATAATGGCGGCCGACATTTGTGCAACTTGTTTACTGGTTGCTAAGTAACGCTTTCATTAGTGCACTGCGGGTAAAATATGTTTTCATTAATTGAATTATTGAAATGACATTAAAATATTGCTCATAAGAATATATTCTTTGAAATCCTTTACGATCGAAGGTAAAATTTTGTAAGGCACACGTGTAAAAAGTTCCTTTATTGCACTCCTATCTTTAAAAAAACTCACTCGTTCCTCGCTCGTGTTTTTAAACGCCAGTTCGTGCAATAAAGCATCACTTTTTACACTTGTACCTTAAATAACTATTATTATAGATCAGCCACATTTTCTCATTATGCGTAAATACAGAAAATGTTTTTATAAGACCACTAATTAAAATCTGTAATTATAATATTAATCATTAGATTCGCCTTAAGATAATTATAAATAGCACAAATATGCTTTTATCATATAAATAATAGTTAAAATAATAAATGAATTAAATAAATTCTTAGCTTCGAATTAGAAATAATTATTAATTTTTAAAATATATCCTAAATTAAAGTTAAAAACGCAATCGTGACTAATAAATTTTATTGATAAGTTACGTAAAAATAGTGTAATATAAAAAAATAATTTGTAATTACTTTCTCCACAGTATATTTTTATTTTGCCAAAAGTACATTCCGTTTAACAATGTAAACATTTTCAATAGATTTTGTAAACATGAAATTACCGATTAAAAAAATGCGTGTCAATATATCGTTCTAGTTTAGCGAATTAATTCGCCCTTTTTGCTTCATTTCACTGGTTGCATATTTTATGATTCGCGCTGCCTTTCAGATGGAATTGAAATGCTGCTCAAGCACCTTGTATACAGGAATAGGTTTACAATAAAAAAATCACTCCAAAATCGATCACGTCCTAGCGCGAGCTAATTAAATTTAATTGGAATGGGCGAGAATTTGCAATTATAAGTGCAATACCACTTACTAAATTATCGTCACAATAAATAGAACCGACGTCGAGTGAATGCAAGCCACCGGTGTGCACTTTACAGTATCGCATTCGTGGTCTGAATGCAGTTTGCATATATTTATATAAATTTATTTATGTTTCTTCGGTATGTTTAACAGCAATTGAATTAATTATGTTATCAATTTGTCAAATTAAAATTTTTAATGCCTGGTAATATCCGTTTAAACTTTATTTAAAAATGAAATTTTATATATCAATATATATATAAAATATAACAATTTTTATTTAACAAAGCTCATTCAATTACGTGAAAATATCCGTGAAAATTGATACGTAAGTGGTTTCTGAAACGTGGAACCTGTTTATCCGTGAAATTTGTTTTTTTTTTTTATATTCTGCATAATACCGGACGGAAAACTGGCTGTGTTTCGCCAGCGCAGAAAAGGCTATATCCCTGATAAATACGAACAAATTTCAAATATTGATGCTCACATCGAATATCGTAATAGAATCACTCGCAGAACTTCCGTTTCTGGTATTCCATTTTTCCATATCGAACACTGCTGCCGGAATAAATCGCCAAATTTTTATCATAATCCTCCGCCTTGTTTATGTATTGCCGCACACCAAATTTAATTACCTACAATCCATCTGGGTACACATTCATGCCATAATTAAATGCGCAAATATACCCATTAAAATTATTCAATTATAATATGCGATGTAAATGCAGGAAATTCGTTTATTAGGTATTTGCATTGTAGATTAGCGATCATTTTATGAAAGCCTGTTCGAAATTAACTAATATGGTTATTGGAAGAGGTAAATGATATTGTAATGATTATTTGAGGTAATCATTTTCGGAAATTGGCCATTGAATTTGTTTATAATATGTACTTGTGTACGTATCACATCACAAAATAGAGTATTGATTTCTTACATTATTAAAAATACGTAATATCAGTTAGAAACCATATGGAAAATAAAAACGAATTTAAATTACTTACAGAAAAATATTTTGTACATCATTTGTTGTTATTTATTTATACCTATTTAAAAACGTGATGATTTGTATAATTGCTGCAAAAGTCAAATGAAGGGCAAATAATTTTTAATCAAGTATACGGGCACTTATCAAATAAATGACAACAGTTAGTTTTTAACAATATTTATTGCTGTTATTTTTGCTTATTTTGTCTAATTCAATTTTCCTTAAAATAAGCATTTTAAACACACGGAAGAAAAAAACATTTAAAATATGCCTAATTCAGTTTTATATTAATTTTATCAAAACCCAATTGAAATTTTATAAAAAGACATTTTAAACCTTTCCAAAAAAGAATTTTAAAATTTGTTTAAGCTGTTAATATTTTTATAAAAACAGTTAAAAATATCTAAGCGTCTTAAATATACAGCACAAAATAGTATTACAAGTGTTCGAAAAGTGTGAAATATCAATCACACGAGCTATCAGGGGGTAATGATAAAACCATCCGCTTTTTAAATAAAGCAAGGTACGTCTAAAACGAAAAAGAAGAAGCGAGGAATGCGACCATATTAGCAAAAAACCTCATATCTCCCCGGCGTGCAATTTATATGAAATGGAAACATCAAGTCGCCACTCGCAAAAGAAAAGCAACATCACAGAGATACTTAATCCAAATTGGTCTTGCAACCACAATCTTTTACTTCACTAACGACATCCACACAACATTAAAAACAACAATACAACATCACTAACGAGTACACATGACCACATAACTTCAAATGGTCTAATTATGAATCAACAACATTAATGGCATTGTCACTATTTAATCCAAACAGGATTTTATTGTAAAATCCAACTTAAACAAATACACTAACCAAAATACTTTGCTAATCCTAAGAGGCAAAACACGTTATTCGCACATTCGCCCTGTCGACCTTCACTTGTCACAAGCACAACTCAACTGCGCCATCCTACTCACGCATGATACATTCACTAGAACCTGGCATTGAAGACGCGGTTATCAGCGCTTACGCAAAAACGCCCGGAATCGAGCATAGATATTTTCTTCGAATAAAAAAAAAGAATGGTTCTTATTATTACAGTCTCGCAAAGTTCATAAATAAAATTTATTTAACAATAATTCGAAAGTCTATGCTAAATTATTTTTGTAGAAGTATGGTATCGCAAATCCTTCTAGCACAGTGCAATAAATGTTCTAAACTTTATCACATGACAGCTGACTTCAAAGACAAAATCATCTGCGCTAAATACGCTGCTGAACACTATTTCTTCGTACGCAACTGTTAGTCAAATGTATATCCTGTAGAAAAGAGAAAGTCGACTAATTGAGGAAACACCAAATATAGAAAATTATTACATAATTAAGAAATTAACCAAAATCCATGCTTCAAACACCGACTGACAACCTTAATTAAAATTATAATTAATACTTTCTAGCCTACACTCTTGATGGAACTGGTATTTCACAGGGTTATTAAAATTATGACACTTGTTGCGTTCCATGTTTTTATTGGCAGTTTCCTGACACGTGTTTCGAGTTTTTACACTCATTATCAAAGGAGTACAAACTTAATACTAAAGTACTCATTATCAAAGGAGTACAAACTTAATACTAAAGTACTTTAGTATTAAGTTTGTACACCTTTGATAATGAGTGTAAAAACTCGAAACACGTGTCAGGAAACTGCCAATAAAAACATGGAACGCAACAAGTGTCATAATTTTAATAACCCTGTTAATTAAAATTCTAAGTGATTGCTTCAATAACTCTTATGATATCTTATAATTACTTTCCCTATATAGTATATATAGAAGAAGTATTGTTTTCGTGCATGAAAATGCTGTGGGCGCTGTATCTCAAAAACGAATGATCCGATTGAGATGAAACTTTAAACTTAAGGTTTTATCGTTCAAAACTGGAATTGAAAAGCTTTTGGTAAACATTCATTAACCGGAAGTGGATGTTTACTCGAGGCGTTTTTTTTGATTTTTCACGATATTTTTCCAAATTTGAAAAATATTTCATAACTTTTTAAACAAAGGTTTTTCGTAAAATATTTAATTTGTGCGAAAGAAAAAATTGAATTTAGAATTTTTCAGAAAACATTTTAAATTTTTCTTTAAAGATTCCTGAAATTTAAGAAATTTCTCCTCCACACTTTTAATTTTCATTCCTTTCCAAAGAATTTTCATCGATAATTCTACATTTTTTTAGGTTTTTTTCAAGAGTTTCAAAATTTTTCAGAAAGTTATTATTTATTTTTATTTATAGAAATTTCTTCGTGGTTTTTGTAGAATATTTAGTTCAACTTTTTCTCTAATTTTCTCAGATGATCCATACTTTTAGTTGTTTTACTTTGAGGTTTCTAGAATTTTTCACAAGATGTCATTTTAGATTTATAAAACTTTTTTGGAGGATTCTAAAAGTGTACAGTAATTTCTTCCTCATATTTCCAGAATTTTAAGTCAATGTGTTATTATGAGTTTTTTAGAAAGTTCGTTTCAATATTTAAGGGTGTTTCCAGTAATTTCTCTTCCAGATTTTAATATTGTCTTATAAATTGCAAAGATTTCCTTCAGAGATCAAAAATTAAAAAACTTTAGACTTTTTTTCGAGAGTTCAGAAATTTCCAGTAACTTTTATTCAGATTTGGAGGCTATAGAAAATCTGTTCGCAGAATAGACTCTTTTCAGCCATTTTTCAAGATATCAAGATTGTTTTTTAGAAAGTTTTTAGAATTAAAAAAAATCTAGTAATGTAGAATTCAGAAAATTTTCAGTAAATTGCGAAAATTTAATTGAAGGCTTTTTTGAAAATTGGTTTTTAAAAATCTAGACTTATTTTCGAGAGTTCAGGAAATTTCTAGTAATTTCTTCTCCATATTTCAAGATTTTTTCAACTTGTCTTCTAAATCGCAAAGATTTTCTTTTAGAATTTTCTTCTAGAAATCCAGATTATTATTATTATTATTTTATTATCTAGTGTCCATGAGTTTTTTTGAAGTCGTCTTTTAAATTGCAAAGATTTTCTATGAGGCATTAGGATTTTCTAGAATATTTTTTCTAAAAGTTTAGAGTTTAGAAAATGGCCAATAACTTCTTCCCAAAAAAAAAATTGTTTTCAACATTTCTTATAAATTGCGAAGATTTTTTTCAGGCTATAAATGTTTTTTTTTTTAATTCGTCTTCTTTTCGAGAAATCAAGTAAATTTCAGCAATTGCTTCTCTAAAATTCAACATTTTCTTTCAACTAAAGGCTATAAACTTATTTAGAAAGTTCTAAATAGCGGAATCTTTTCTTATTTTCGAGAAAGTTTGAAAGAATTTTCAGTAATTTCTTTTCCCGATTTCAAGATATTTTTTTAACTGGTCTTCTAAATTTCTAGGAGGCTCTAGAATTTTTAGAAAATTTTCATTTAGATATCTTATTTTCCAAGGGTTCAGGAAATTTCCAGAAATTTCTCCTCCAGATTTCAAGGTTATCTTCTTACCTTCTAAATAATAAAGATTTTCTTGGAGGCTCTAGAACATTTTAGAAAATTTGTTTGTAGAAATTTTTCTTGAGGGTTCAGGAATTTTTCAGTAATTTCTCTTCTTTAGGGGCCGTAGATTTTTAGAATTTTTTTTTCTAAAATCTAGACTCACTTTTTCAAGAATTTAAGAAATTAAATTTCTTCTATAGTTTCAAGATTTTTTAATTCAACACGCTTTCTAAATTGTGAAGATTTTATTGGAAGCACTAAAATTTAAAAAAAAATGTTTAGAAATATAGACTTTTTTTAAAAATTTTTAATAAGTCCTTCTTTCACTGAATTTAAATTGAAATTTAATATGTTTTAACCACAAATTATTGTAAGTAAGTATGGATTACCACGTAGTGACGGTCGCAACCATTCTCTTTATCAAAAATTTTTAATTTTATTTTATTCAAATTTTGTAATTAAAGTTATTGCAAACTGCGAGGCGATTAGTAATTAAAGTTAATATGTATATGTAGGGTGGGTGGGTAGCGAGGGTTTTAATTAAAAGTTTTAAAACGTAAATAAACAATAGTATTGCAGAATTTAATAGATTTATTCAAAGAAATTTTAAAATTTAAGAAATTTTGATAAATAAGACATAACTTTTCAAACAAAACTTAAAGAGAATGAAAAACTGAAAAAGTTTTATTGAAACATTTTTTTTGTTCTTAATTTAAAAATTTTTTTTGCTTATTGCTAATAAAATATTGGAGCTAAATGAAATTTATATAAAAAGTAAATATAAAGAATTCAAAATTGAGCAAATAATTAAGAATAACCTCATAGTTTTCGAGAAAAATATAGGAAAAGTATTATGATATCCACATCACCATTTTATATGATATCTTCGCCTCCCTTATTATTCCCACCATTCCTATAGAAGGCGTTAGTACAGCACATTGTATCATGAACATTAAATAGTTTAAATATTTGTATTGCAATATTATCTCGCTGGCTAACGAACCCTATATCCTCAACAGTTATCTCACAAGCACAGATCTTCTACGGAAGATTGTGGGGCTCCTAATAGCACACTGCAATTTAAGAACCCACCTGAACAGAATGGGCCTGCAATCTAGTCGAATCTGTAGGGGTGTAAGAGGAAGAGGAAGATGTACTACTAGATTGCCCGATGTTATCCAACTTGCATGAATCCACAATGGGAGAGGGATGTCTAAAGTCATCAGACATCCTAAGAGCCCCTCTTTCTACAGTCCTGGCGTTTGCAAATGTCTTGCGTTGGCTTAACTCTAGCAAGGAATAGGATCTCAGATGGAAGGACGCCCTAAGGGCCCACTGGAGCCTACGTGTGGCAGAACTCTTTGCCCTCTCATCGAATAAATCCAGATCCAGATCCAGAAGCACATCTCTGTATGCTCATCGAAACCACATCCAAAACCCCATTTTCCTTTCAAAATTGGCTATTTTTTAGATTCCACAGTACATTGAGAAAACATCGGAGTGAATAGCTACATCCTATCCCTTTATGAAAATAGGCAAAGTTAATCCACAAAAAAATTATTAAACACATAATGAATGTTTACTTTTGTTAAAACCTTTTCCACATTTCTAATTAATTTGTTTCACATTACAACCACCCTTATTTCCCTATTAAAGACTCCATATTTATAAAAGCCTAATTGTTTGATAATGCTATTATTATTAGCTACTTAATTATAAATAAACCCAAATTAAAACATCGCTTATTATTTTTTTAATCTAACTCTAACTTTGTACCTGTTTCTACTCTACCAACTTTTTTCGTAAATGACTAACTACTCCACTACTCCTGATTTTCTTTTTTGCTTTCAGAATATTCAAAACGTTATACACTGTGTAAACTCTAAGTCTCCGGTTTATGCTCTGACCATCTAGCCATCAACTTTCAAATAAAAATTCCAATCCGCCACAATAAAATTCTAACGTATTTATAATTTTAAAAATGTGACATACAGTAAGTTACTAGACAATTCAGTGCCTCCAATCCTAGTATAAATTTTCACAATATCATCCAATTTAATGAGACGCTACTGTTAAATAAATAATCATTTTCATAATTATCCACTTAGATATAAAATACAAATCTACAGAGTTATTTAATTGGCGGATACTTCAAAACTTCGACAAAAACTTAATAAATTGAATAAAGTGACTAAAAAACGAATTACTGAATATAAGACTGAGACTTATATCAATACCTGCAGAAAAATTAACAACTTAAATTGTAATAAATTCAGGACAGACATTTTTAAAAACCATCAGATATAAAAAGACGGACGAATTACAAAAACTGTATGACCCTTTTAATAGCGATACAGTAACTCTTCCAGATATTAGCATTAGTAAATTTACCAACAATTTTAACCATATTTATTAAAAGACACACAACTCTAATTTTACTCAATCAACCCTTTAATTAATTGACACAACAATTATTTTCATTGTAACAGAAATTCCAAACCGACGGACATTTTCACATAAGAAGACTATTTTAATACAATAAACAAGGGAAAAGTACAGCGATTGGAAACGACTTAGTACATAGACATACATAAAATCGTTACCAAGCCATATACACGATCACATACTTAATATACTCAATTTCATATACTAGAACCAATATTTCCCTGACGAATGGAAATCGGGAATAATCATTTATAGATGCGAAAACGCGACCTACCCAACTACCGTCTTATCATATTTCACGCTTCTCCGTCCTAGAAAATTAACGAATCACTTCTTAAAAACAAAATATTGTCCTATATTTCTGACCGCATCCGAAATTACCAATTTGACTTCCTTGTGAAAGAATCCACTACCTTCCTCCCACTTAACATCCTCACCACACACATCCAAACAACACCTTGAGAGAAAGTCATCAACCACCCACCACCCTATTACTTGATATTGAAAAACCTTCAAATCTGTCTGGAAGCAAGGTTTTTTTGTACAACTGTCACCGGCTTAAATTCATCCCTATATTATTTTCAAACACAATACAAGTTTTTCCGGAATTTTTTATAGTCAGTTAATGAGTAGCTTTTGCTACGATTACTCCGACGGCAAAAATTTACTAAGATAGTCCTACCACAAATTGTATTTGGCCATACAATCCAGATAATTATTCATAGTTTTAAACGATCGCCGTTGGCTGGGTAATTTTTCTGTAGTAACCCCGTAGCTTTGAAAAATATTGAACGTGAAGATACATATATAATTTTGCAGTGTAAAATTATGTCATAAAAACATGTCTAATAAATATGCTTTATTCAAGCATTACAAACATAAAAAGATATTACGAAAGGTATTTTAGAACAGTATTGATGGTATGTAATCATGGGTTTGAGTGGAAGATCCTTCGAGGAAGAGAACCCCGCCCGTCCTCTTTTCGGCTAAAATTTTGAGTAAATTTACATATTTTATATTATTAATTTTGTTAGAAAAGAGTACAAAGGTATTAATAATAATAATAATTAATGAAGATAAGCAAGTTTTAAAAATTTAACATTGGCTGTTAGGGACTTAGCCATAAAATCGTCAATATTTAAAACTACCAGGCGGTCTCAAAATACCGACATTCTTTTAACTTGAACGGTTGTGCAAAGACCGACATTTTAACTTGGAATAAACCTCAATAATCCTCAAATTAAACGAGATTTTAAAGGACTACGGTTATAATATGAAGAAACTGGATGAAGAAAATTATAAGGAAAGTTTAATGGTAAAAAAATTAGTTGTTATTAAAGACACATTTGTTAAATAGTTTGTGTTTACTGATTTTGTATTTTAAATTATCTAAGAAATTTTGACGAGTAATGGGCTTAAAGGATTACCCATTGCTAAACCTGACTATAAAAGGATTTGCTAAATCGTAAGTAATTTAACAAACTTTTAACAAGCCTAATATTTCGGCGGAGATTATTAAATTGACACTTCTTGATGTAAAAAGGTCTTCAACGATTCAGATTACCTCCCCTTTACGCTCATAAATAGGCTTGTTACATCAAAGGATGCCAATAAACAATTACTGGAAAAGTTAATCTGAGAAATTCTGTTAATCAGTTCTGAGGAATTCTTAATTGAAAATTTAGGTTTTAAATTTATTAGTTGAGGAATTTATTTATTTAAAAAAGTAGCTAATTTTTTGCAAGGTGCAATATGACACAACAGGCTTGGTTGGAATTTTCGGTTTATGGATCTTAAGGAGTTCACACATTTTAGGATTCATTTGAGTAAAAAGGTGTTTTTGTTGTGTTTTTATCGTAGCAGGACAATCATCAAGGGCTATTTTTAGTTGTTTAACAATTTTTTTGTCGGATCTGTGTGGAGAGATTTGAATTTATTATCATTAATAAATTAATTTGCTTTATGTTTATAGTCAGCCTCTGGAATAGCAATGACGGTATTTTCCTTATCGGTCTTTGTAAATGTAATTTGGTTCTCTATTGATTTGTGAATTTTAGATGACTTTTTATTGATAACAAATTTGATTAACGATTTTTCTTTTGGCAATGGCTTTATTACAAATTACATTGCCTGTTTTGTTTAACGCTATTTCTGTTTCAATTGCTAATGTTTCAAGATCTGACATTTTGATTTCTGGTTTAATATTATTTAAATCCTTTATTCAACAAAGAAATTTCTGAAGGTGTAAATTAACAAAACGATTAAAAAATTTTGGGGTAACATTCTGGGGTAAAGTGAGTTTTAAACTGTTCTTTTGACTAATAAGCTTTTTTAATTTTAAATTTTGTGTAATGTACTTTTTGTGAAATATTGGCTTAATTTTGTTATGAATATGTTCGCAAAGAAGATCGAATTCTAAATTGTGGAGTCTACTTGTTAGTTCGGAGTGAATTACCTTTAAGTTCGTAGATATGATGTCTCTTATTGACAGAAGTCTCTTAAAATCTTCTTTTAGCCATGCTCTCTTCGCGTATTTTACAGCTTTTTCAGTGGAACTGCTTTTTGCACTTTTTCGGATAGATATATAGTTCGGAAACACTTCGTGGTACATGCACTGACTCAGAAACCAGATTATTTGTTCGGTGATTTTAGATTTTAATTGTAGTTTAAAAAACCATTTAGCCTATTCACCATCACTGGCTTGCTTTAAATATTGAATTGACGAAGCTGATCCTTGGTGAAATTCCATTATATATATATATATAGGGTTAATAAAACACTCGGTTTGTAATTTCACTGATTTTAATTTAACTGCGACATATGTTGATGATTATTAATAACCATTTACCTAATGAATCCAGTGTGTGGCAAAACATATGCCGCAGTTTCGACATTAAAAGTATCAGCCTCGTCAATTAAATATAAAGAAAGTGTAATAAAAGCAATCTAGAATATTTTTGAAGATTTTAATATTAAAATAAATTCGTTTTCTGGCATTTAATTTAAGGAAGCAAGAGCAGCTAACACATACATGGAAATAAAGGCAAGAAAAAACAATACTTGACGTGTTTCGGGATTTTTTGCAAAAGCCGCCTATATCGAAGTTATGAATTTTATTCCAGTTAAAGTTTCCACTCTGTGTAATAAATAATTAACATTCTAATAATCAGTCGGATTTCTGAAAACAATAAAAAACAATATCTGTCTGTTAGGTTTCGATCGAATTTGTTTAGTATTGTAGCGAATTCAAAATTTGCTATATGAAGTTTGAAGACTGTAAGAAAAGTAGCTTCCATTTTGTTTCTGTAGAATCATTTAGGATTAGTTTAGAATCTTAGAGCAGCGCTATTTCATTGGAAGATATATAATGATTTGAATTTTCATTGTTAAAAATTTGTTAGAAACAGCTTCTCCTATCTTCATAAATTACCTAGGCATTAGCATAGATAAGAAATTAAAATTGAAAAATCACAAGCTTTGAACAAAAGCAAAATCGCAACTAGAGATAAAGTATTTCTAGTTGGCGAGCGATCTTCCCTATGAATATTATCCAACCATCCATGTTAATGAAGTAAAACATTTTCTAAAAATTCTTTCTTCTTTCATATCTTCTCTCTACACTGCTTACGCATAAATCAGAACCTAAACCTAAAATACAAAAACCTTTCTTTCACAACATTCGAATTTATTTCGACACATCATCCATTATCATCAGAGACAGTTTGACGAGACACTTGAGACAGAAAAATCCGGGCTGAGACATCTGGTCGATAGCTATTCACCAGACTAACAATCATATTATTATTTTTATAGAGGAGCCGGAAAGTAATGCCGATTTTTTATATTAAATTCAAAGGAATAAATCTTTAACAAGTTTTTATTTTTAATCAATAATATAATCACCCTTATTATCAACAAACTTTTGCTATCTAGTGCGTAGATTTTTAATCCCGCATCGATAAAAATCAATTGGTTTTAGATAAAATATGTTGAGATGGCATTTTGAACATCATCCAAAATTTTAATTTTTTTGCTACGAAGAAAATGTTGTAGGGATTGCAATAAATATAAATCCGAGAGTGCAATATTGGGCGAGTATGGTGGATTGGACATTACCTCCTGCACCAATTTATTAATTTTTTCCAGTGTTCGTCTGCACAGGCCGGTCTTGCATTGTCGTGTTGCAGAATGACGCCTTTTTCGTCTCCAGTAATCAAACGATCAAAAAACGCTTCTTTATGGTGCAATTGAAGCAATACGTTACATGTGATGGATCGGTTGGTTTTGTACTCTTCCGACAGATAATGGGGGACCCAAACACCTGATCGGCTTATTTTTCCAATCTGCTTTAAATGTTCTTGGATGGTCGACTAATTAAGGGTGTTTGACCGTTCCTTGATTGTTTGACATTGATTTTCTTCCATTTCTGTCCTTAGCATGTCATTGTTTAATGTTGTTGGTCTTCCTGAATTCTAAAGCACGTGGATAAACATTGCATACCGGATATGCTCTTATAGGATTTGGCTGCCCATTTCGCCTCAAATTGTAAAAAAAGTTTAATATTGAATTATTTAGAAATGAACAAGACAATCCTTCGTGATTCACAAATGACAATCTTATTTCGACATACGCAGAGACGGCATTACTTTCCGGCCCCCTAATATATATTGTGTTGGATATGTAACATTTTATGGTTGTATCAAATAAAGTAAAAAAATATTCTACAGGAAAAGTTATTTGGAAATCAATTTTCTAATAAATAGAAAATTTGGGGCTGAAAACCACCGGTCGATAGCCATGGAACAGAAGAAAAACTATATCTGAATTTACTTTATTTTATACATTACATGTATTATAATTTATTTCCTTCTGTGAATAAAGATGTTGTATTAGTAGAAAATTTGCCTAAAATAAAATCTAAAAAAAAAGTTGCTGTAAAAACTATTTAAACCGTTTATTAGTGTTTCTTAATTTGTTATAGAAACCAGTATAATCACTGTATTAATACTTTTATAATTGACATAAATGGTTGTAGAATAGAAAAAATGAAATGTTACAGAAAGAAAACTATACAAATGGCTAAATCACGTTTTTTTAAAATATTTGCAGAATAATGTTTTTTTTATATTATTGCTTCATCAAAAAATACAAATATTTCTAAAATATTAATAACATTAACAGAAAAACATATGACTTTATCAAAAACTAAGGATTGAAAAATTATTAAAAGTGCATGTAGATATGTTAAAATCTAACTGAGCCAGTAAATTTGGGCAATCACTGATGCCATTAACTAGCCTATATAGGGTACATAAATCAGCAATGGTTCTTCTAGCACTTAGGGAGTGCATTTTTAGATTGCATTTTATATTTGAGTCTAACCCAATCGTATGCAGCTTACCTAGCTTCTATTCAACAGCACGGAAAACTTATTTTGAATTTGTTCTAATCTATTTGTATCAACTTGAAATTGAGGAAACCAAATTGGAGAATCGTACTCAAGATGGCATCGAACAAAAGAACAATATAGAGCTTTTAAGCACTCCCAGGATAGGTCTCTAGCTGTTAATGATACAAAGCCCCACATTCTCCTTGCCTTGTCACAGATGAATAAAATATGATTTTTAAAATTTAATTTTTAATCAAATAGTACGCCTAAATATTTTATTACACTAACTTTATTTAATTTCACCCCATTGACATCATAAACAAAATCATTAACGACTCTATCTTTGCAAAACCTTATCGAATTTCACTTGTTTATATCAAAAAATAGCAAGTTTGTTTGGCACCAATTAATTACATTTATCAAATCATTCTGTAACTCTATACAATCAGGAGTTGTTTTGAATAACTGTAAGTCGTCGGCATAAAGTAAAAAGTTAGAATGTTTAATTATATTTTTTATAACAGCACAAATAATAGAGGACCACAATGAGAGCCTTGCGGAACACCCGAACTCACATTAAAATAATCAGTCATAATAATGGTTGCGACCGTTACTATGTGGTAATTCATGATAAACACTAAAATAAAACACTTACTTTAGTAAAATAATCAGATTCATAATTATTTATTGTGACACTAAGTCTGCGAACAGATAGGGAAGGTTTTAGCTAAGACATAGTAATATCATTAAACCCCAAAGATTTCAGTTTATGTAACAAAGTTTTATGATTTACCCAGTTGAACGCTTTTGAGAAATCAGTTTATAAGGCATCCACTTCACAACCGTTCTCTAAAGCATTTGACAAAAATTGTTTGTAGAGAAGTAGATTTGTAGTAGTAGATCGCCCTACTACAAAACCATGCTGATTACACGAAATTATTTGGCGAGACATCCATATCAACTGCTTTGCAACGAAATTATCCAAAAGCTTAGGTATCATGGACTAGATACACACACCTCTAAAATTCTCAATCATGTTTCGAGCCCCAGATTTAAAAATTGGTTTAACAAAGCTATTCTTTCATTTTGAAGGAGGGAAGACTTGGAATCCCATCTGGACCTGAAGAGAAACTGTCATCGAGGCTCATTATACCGTCGAACACTTGCTCTAAATTTACATCTATTATTGAGTCATTAATTTGCGAGTTGTTGTCGTAGGTGTGAGATATAGTGTGAGAACCGTCCTTAACAAAAACGGAGGAAAAAAAATCTGAGAAAGCATTGGAAATATCTTTACCGTCGGACGCGGTTTTATTTTTGAAATGCATTTCTTTAGGG
Organism: Ontholestes murinus; assembly: GCA_963969525.1. Lineage (NCBI taxonomy): Eukaryota > Metazoa > Arthropoda > Insecta > Coleoptera > Staphylinidae > Ontholestes > Ontholestes murinus. Next base: position 24,630,932 of record OZ018392.1, on the reverse strand, counting down.
ATTTTTTAAAGAAAAAACATGGATTGGTTTAAATGTTGGATTGAACACTATTAATGTGAGTGTTATATGGGTCTTCTGACATTGACGAAAAAGCTGAACGAAGATCCTTGAAAGCCGAATAATCAAGTACAGGGTCACTTTGCTTATATTTTTATGAGCAGTTTTCTTTTTCACGATAAGTTCACATAATTCCTTAGCAACCCACTTGGGATAATTTGAGTGACGGCATTCTATATACTTAAATGAAATAAATGAGCCAATACCATTTTGATTTATATCATAAAATGATTCAACAATTACATCAACATTATCATTTTTCAACAAATCATTCCAATTTACTACAGCAAAATAATTGTTAAGAGCATGCCAATCGGCTAAATTATATAGATATACTTTTTCATGGGTTACTAAATTATGTAGTGGAATTTTTATAGGAACATTCAAACAGTAGGTATTACGATGACAACTTGTAGCAAGTAAATTGGCGACAGATATATCAACACTGACATTAAGTAAGTTTGTGAAAAACAGATCTAAAAATACTCCTCTTGCATTGGGTAAAATATTAATTTGATTAAAATTAACGATAGAGTATGAGCTAATGATTGACTCAACTTTTTGGTCATATGAAAATGTGGAGTTATGAGCAAGTCCATGCATATTCCATTCAAGGGACGGAAGGTAATAGTCTCTACAAATTAAAAACTTTGACGAATTATTTGGCTGAAATAAGGATTCTACAGTATTTCTATGCATTTCGTATACATCTGAAGAAGATCCAGAAGGAATGTATAAACCACCAATAAAGTAATTCAAATTATTAATTTTTACTGAGACAAAAATGTGTTCAATCGTAATGTTAAAGAGAATTAAGGATGGTCTGAATTTGCGCTTAATCGCGATTAATATGCCACCACCTCCTGTATCGTCATGTACAGTAGAATTAATTTTGTATAACTCTTGAATTTTAGTAATTTTTAGCAACTCAGATTTAAGTTTTGAGAATGGAAAGTTGAGTTGGCAAAGCTCTAGTCAATAATTATTTAATTGAAGAATTATACAAAATAGAAATTGTTTCTACTAAGATGTAATTTGTTTAACAGAAAAGCCTTCACGGTACATAATATTATCAGCTGAAAACAAAATTTGTAAAAAAATAATAAATATTTTTTATTGTTTTAGTATTTTTAATGATTGTAATAAAAGCAGTTATATGTATAAACATTATAGGAAATAATAAAATATTCACTAAGAGAGCCAGAAAATTTTTAATTGTTTCTTCGATAGTAAAAGCTTTTTAGAATATTTTAATTCTTTCATGTTTGTTTCTCTACATTCAACATTACTTCTTTCTGGTTACATTATTTTTAATGTGTTTTCTCAAATTAAATGTTTTTTTATTTGTTTTTTCTTGGTTTTCCTTATTATCAATTGTATGGTTTCGTTCTCCTAATTGCAAATATGTTCTGTCAATATTTTTCTGTTTTTGTTAGTTTTTGTTACGTAATATCGAACGTGTTTTTCAATTAAATTTAATTAAAATATTGTGTTTTTATACTTAGTGCCTATATACTTTTATTTTGAATGAATTTCCATTTATTTATATATTTATATTTGACTTTCTATCTTAAATAATATACATCAGAATGCAGTATTTAAAAATTTTGTTCGAAAGAAGCACGGGCGGAGTTCACAACTAAATATGTTCTTCCACTCAAACCCAACTATTAACCATGATGTTGATGAAGCAAGGGTCATCCTCCACATATGGAATCTTTGATTTATTTTTATTTTTTAATTCTTTCATTCTCTTTTCGGAGAGAAAATTTTGGTGGTTAATGTCAGCATGGCAGATAAATAAATTATTCTATTACTGCAATATAAAATATATTTCTTGTGGTCTGCAAAAGTGATTTATAGAAGAATGGAAATTTGATGAAATCAAGTATTAAAGTTGAATTCCACTGTCCTCTTGAAAATAAAAATAAATCAATATCTATAAGACCCATAATATTGTTAAAGTAGTTGTATAAACATTGCAAATTTTAATGTAAGTATTTGTTAATTTAAAATGAATCCTTATTCTCCTTGATATCTCGTTCATTTCATTCAAACGTTATACTAGTATAGAGAATCTCCCTTTTTCCAGAAGTTTCAATCCATCAATTCATTGAAATGTGACACAACTGCTCCTATTTAAAGGTATTTAGAGATTCTACAATGCTGACTCTCTTTTTTGCACACACTATAAACGGTTTAACTCAAATAGAACACAAATTGTTGGCATATAATTTCATCTCGTAACATACTTTGTAACATTATTATTGTCTTTTATTTTTACACTAGATCTTCATTTCTGCTCTATCTACTAGAATAAATAAAAAACAAAATAAGTCCGACTTATAAATATATTTTAATAGATTCAATGTGTTTATTGTTTATATAATTAATTTAACAAGTTTTAAGTGGTGCATTAGTGCAACATATACGCATTTGTAAGTGATGTAATAAATTCCCTATTTATTGCTCGTGTATGTTATATATGTGTAACACTACGATTAAACAGAGCATACGCTTAAGTTCTATGGGTTTGCGGCCGATTCCATATATTATACGCGATTTTCAACAAATCGTCTGGGATCGGTATCGATTACTTGCCGTGCTCCTTCCTAAGTGCTCGACCGAACCTTGCATAATATCCGATGCAAGGGCTTGTGATTATTTTGTTGCGGCATGGTGCGGCGTTTATATTGTATTATTGTATTTGCTATATCTGCATTACAATGCACGTCTGTTAGATTTTTTGCTACTTAAACACCACATAAGAAATTTACCTACACAATAGAAAACTAACAGCCACAAATGGGTTCTTTAAAATTTGTATGGAATGTATTAAAAGTGCAAATACAAGTAATTTGATTTGACATAATATTAAGCCTATAGTTATTTAATACTCTAGGTCTCATTAAACTAGGATTACATAGTGTATTGTGTGGTAACAGTAAATATATAATTGCGGGCCAGTTTCCTAAGTAATCGTATTATAGCTGGTATCAGTTTCGACATTTCCCATTTCATGAAAGATCGTTACGTTTTTATATTATAAGTTCTCTGGATTTAAAATATTTAATGCCTTATATTATTAACGATTATAAACAATACTTATAAATATATGTCCTTTATTTTAGTGTTATATAAATTATTTAGATTTATGTTTGAACCCACTTATGTGGATTAAATATTTTATTATATTTATATATATATAATATATATGATCAAAAGAAAAAAGAGAAAAATACACTACTTACACTTTTTTCTTGAAACTTCGCCCCTTTAAAGTAAAATCGATTAATTTTGTGTATCTGCGGTTTACTTATTGTTTTAGGTTTATCATTGTATCTTAATTATTATGATCATCATGTATCTTTTAATAAATAATTAATAAACCATATATTATTAAATTATTATTATATAAACTATCCCAACTTAGAAAAGTTAGAAATAATAATGTTAATATTTAATTATTATTTTCCTGTTAGAAATAGGTACGGATCGATTTTGTTGATACATGCAGAATAATTTCGTATTATTCTTAATTGTCACTATTGATGGATTCTTAGCTATTGACTGTTAATACACTCAATTAGTTACTTTAATTGTAACATCATAAAGGAAAAAGTGTTTTAACTCTGAAGTAATATTTTATATTCTTGTATCATACCCCCTCAAATCCTTAAACCACCATGTTCTGCTCGATGACTCTGTTCCTTTTAAAGAGAGTGCCACTTAAGATGATCGCATTCCCGATGGTTAGACTAGTCAGAACAAACCAAAGATATCTATGACAGATCTCGTCTCTTCTATTAAAAGTCCTTTTATCAATTAAACATCAACTACCCACCTCACAGAAGAAAACCGGCAGATTTGACAAGATCAAATATTGCATAAGAACAAAGGAAAAATACTCAAAAATTGAGAGGTAATGCTATAAAATTAATCAAATTTACCTTAAATTTTAAGACAGTGTTATTCATTTGTACCTACATTTTTAACTTCATTTTTAAACTAATTATTTCGGATGTGCTATAAACAAAATATTAACACTAATACAACACTGTTATAAAAACAAAAACTGTATAATTTCAGTTTTTTATAGATAAATGGAACATAATGAATATAGTTTTAGAAATATTTACGTAATTTAAATAAGACATATTTATCTTAATATGCTAAACTAGCTGAATTTGACAGTTGAAAAAAATAATCGTGTAGTTGGATGTGTGACAGACGCAATCCCCTATCGAAACACAATTATTGGCATGTCGTCGTGATAAGCTGATCACCCTCAGGGAATCGTTCTCACTTACATACATAATACACATAATTTGGTTACATTAATTATCAAAGAAACAATTTTACATTAAATATTGATAATGTGAGTTGCATCGATTTTAAATATTATTCCCATGATAACGATACCAAATATCAAGATATTTAATAACACAAATATACACGGTGTTGAGCCTGAGCAACTAAAATCTGTTCATGAGGGACTGAATCAATCAGCAGCCCGTTTTTTTTTAAATTGTTTCTAGTTTTCGAAATATTCAATAAATTCATTGTTTAACTATTTTTGACCATTCACAACCATTTATTGAATTAAAAAGTATAAATCAGAAATGAACAGAGGTTGAACTTTTATACCGCTTGGGATCTGTTTCACGCATTAGAGTCCACCAGTAGTCGCTCATCATTCCTTCGTCCCAAAATCCTTGGTATCGGCTTTCGATTCTAGTTATATCTTGGTATGGCCACTCTCCTTGCTCTTCGCTCGTGTCACCCTAGTTTTGGTGGAAAAAAATCAAGATGTGAATGCAGAAAAAGTATCTTGAGAGACATTTGAGTTCGAATCTTGTGGTAATTTTGCAAACAATTGTCGATAACTTGCTTTTAATCCAGTGATTTGTGGTAACCGAGAAAGTTGTGAATACTTTGAAACGATGCCAATGCTGCTTCATCAGGGGTTAAATATATTTCGAATACCAGGTCTGACAAATATTCCTCTTTTGATTTTTGCTTATGACAGATTTGGAAACAACTTGATTAAATACTGGATTGTGACAATAAAAGGTCCTATGGGTTTACAAGTGATACAGGTAACACGTTTTGTTATCTTGACTCATAATAGGTACGACTCGGCCACACCTTTTTCACATAATGATGAGCAACTGCACGGCTGTCCCACAGACACAAAAAAAATCGTGCATCTAGATTACATCCCAACCAATATACCAATAATAATAATAAATATGTAAATTAATTAAAATATATTTCGAAATTAAGTACAATTAATTTATTTTTCAACCTGTAGATCGATACAAATTGTCCATTATTGCTCATTGTATTTGATCTGGCCAATATTTTACGCATTGTGTCATAGCACTTCTAAGTTTGTACTGCGTGGGCATATTCATATTCATATAATTTATTGATGCCATAACTACAGAAAGTTATACATAAGTCACTAAAAATTAAAATATTAACATATATCATATTATTTCATATAAAAAAATGTATACAAATTAAAAATGTAGTAGGAGGAGGCCTTCTTACAATGTACAAAACATGTTTGAAACTTATAACAGTTTAATAACCTTAATAGGACTGAAGAAATTCATCCCACGAGTAGTACAATTTTTAAGTGCTTTTTAAATTGTTTCATAGGTAAACATCGGAAGAGGACAGGCAGTTTATTAAAAAATTTCAACCCATAGAGTCTGGGTCCATCCCGTAATATATTTAATCTAGAGAATGGAATTATCAAGTTATATTTTTGAGGGGTATAGTATCAGCGGACGGATAAGTGTTCAGGTATCTTTTGACGTATATAAGACATTTATAAATCTAAAGACATGGAAATGTTATTATATTTAGATTTATAAAAGAAGGTTTACATTCTTCACGGTAATGTATACATGCTAAAATTCTAATTGCCCGCCTTTGTAGTCCAAAAAATCTGTGTCTAATAACAGAGTGACCGCAGGCGAGTATACAATACATTATTAAAGAATAGCATGTACAGAAGTATGCTGTTTTCAAAACTGATGGAGATACTGAATGTGAGATATTCCGCAGAAGGAAAATGTTGGAACACAATCTCCCTGCCAACATATCACCATGAGAACTCCAAGTTAGAGAGGAATCCAATACCACACCTAGAAATTTAGAAGAGGTTGCAAATTCATGTGCACAAGGTCTTAATATGAAGCATAGGTCAATAGTTTTTGCCTCAATAATTGTAAGTCCATTACTGCTGAACCACTCATATGAAACCTGCTTTGCATCATGGCTCTAACGCGCCAGGCAAACTCAGGCAATATGCGGCCATTGTTTAGCATTGAAGTGTCATCAGCATACAAGATGTTTTTACTTATTTTTTGATATTTGGTGAAATCATTGATATGAATCAAGAATAATAGAGGGCCCAAAAGGGATCCCTGAGGAACACCATATTTTATTTCAAGCGTGGAAGACACTTCATTGCCAAATTTAACAATTTGGCTCCTGTTTGATAGGTAAGATTTAATTAGTTTTATGCTGACCATGTCAAAACCATAATGCAGCAACTTATCACGCGTTATGTTACTATCCACACAGTCAAAGGCTTTGGTTAGATCTAGAAAGGTTGCAATACAGTGGTTGTGATCTTCATAAGCACGTAGAATACTGTTGACGAGGTGCAATACCGCGTTTTTGGTCCTGATCTGAATCCAAACTGAATCCAAAAATTTTAACAAAATCAGAGATAATAGAAAAAACTGAATTCTACCCAACAGGAGTCATCTCGTTTTATCCTCTATCAAAACGTACGTGGCTTAAACAGCAAAATAACAGAATTTTATAATAATATATTATGCTGTGATTATGATATTTACTTTTTAACTGAAACGTGGCTACATAGTGATGTTCAAAATACCGAGTTATATCCATCCAACTACATTGTTTATAGATCTGATCGAACTTTAGGCAGGGGCGGCGGTGTTCTAATTGCAGTAGACAATAATGTCATATCTCAGGAAATTGCATTTGATATATCTGGATTAGAACCTATTGAATTAAAGGCTATACAATTGATTGTTAACGGTACCAATGTCATATTAATCTGTATTTATATTAAACCTTCAACTTCAGTTGAATATTACACGATGTTATTTGAACGTTGTGAACTTCAGTTTGCGAACAGAAATGTTATTATTACGGGTGATTTTAATATTCCCAATTACAAGGATGGACCAATATCACCAACACCAGAAGCATTTAATGCTTTTTTAGAGTACAATAATTATACTCAATATAACAATATCGTAAATACTCACAATCGTATTTTGGACTTTATTATTGGATCCCCTGATTGTATTCAGAATCTTGTTAGATCTAACACCCCATTAGTGTCTGAAGATAGCCACCATCCCACTATTGAATTTTTTGTTAAGCTAAAAACTAATACCTCTCGTTTAAAACCAAATCAAACGATATATAAATATAATTTTCGAAAAGCAAATTTTCCAACTTTGTATAATGCGTTATGTGAAACTGATTGGTCGGATGTGTACAAATTTGTTGATGTTGATATGGCATGTGAAGTTTTGTACAATATCTTTTATAACATATTTGATAAATATGTCCCATTGCACAAAAAGAAAGTGGCATTTGAGAGTGCGCTTTGGATTGACCACTCCATTAAAGCCAAATTAAAATCTAAACATAAAGCACGTAAACAATTCATTAGAACAGGAACAGTACAAGATCGTGAAATATATCATGAATACCGTAGAGAATTTAAACGAGAAATAGCTCAAGCGCATCTGAATTATGTTGTTTGCACTCAACAACAAATTTCTCGTGAACCTAATTTAGTCTGGAACTATATAAACACCAAAAGAAGAACCTCACGGATTCCTGCTTCGACGACTTATAATGAACAACTTTTAAATACAACAGAGGAGGTAGTGAATGGATTTGCAGGCCATTTTGTTAAATCATATTTGCCTCGCCATACAAGTGTTACTTTGGAAAATGTCCAAACATGCTATCATTTCGGAAACTTCACTGTCGACACATTTGAAGTATTAAAGGAATTGAGAAAATTAAAACCCAAACTAACTATGGGAATAGATTTAATTCCGGCTATTATTTTGAAAGACTGCGCTCCTGTTTTAGTTGATCCTATAACACACATATTTAAACTTATCTTAAAGACTGGAATATTTCCTAGTAAATGGAAAGAAGTAAGGATATGCCCAGTATTTAAAGCAGGAAATCGTAGTTGCGTTGAAAATTATCGACCTATATCCATACTTAGTAATTTATCTAAAGTTTTTGAATCAATCTTATATAAACACATTTATCAACAAGTGAGTCCATTTATGTCCCTTCAGCAACATGGTTTTATGATAGACGACAAATTTGTTTCACATAACTCAGGATATAACTACTGCTATGGATAATAACAAACAGGTTGATGTTTTTTTATGGGGACATGCCAAAAGCTTTTGATGCCCTTGATCATAATCAACTTATTTCAAAATTAATAAAATTTGGACTGAATAATAATATAGTTCAGGTGTTGACATCATATCTGCATAACCGAGGCCAACGTGTAGAAATTCAAGGCTGCAAATCCTATCGTTATTTGGGCCCACTTCTATTCCTTCTATACATGGATGATGTGTCTTCAATATTTAGGTGCAATGTTCTATTATATGCGGATGATATAAAACTTTACAGTGGTGTTGAGAATGTAAGTGACTATGTTAAGCTTCAATTGGATATCGACAGATTTACTGTGTGGTGTGTATCTAACAAACTTTCATTAAATGTTAAAAAGTGTTCCGTTATATCATTTGGTAGGAAATCTAATTTAATTCTAAATTCATACAACTTAAATGATATTATATTAACAAGGCTTACAGAAACTAAAGACCTCGGAAACACTTTTGATCATAAGTTAACATTTAATAACCATGTTAAACTGTTAGCACGTGAGTGTTATCGTGTGCTCGGTTTTATAATGCGTAATTGTAGATCTTTTACTGATATTCATGTATTAAGTATTTTGTTCAAAACATTCGTTTTAAGTAAAATGTCCTATAGTGCTATAATTTGGACGCCTATGTATATTAAATATATTAATATACTAGAAAATGTGCAGAAAAAATTTCTTTGTTATTTATACTTTAAAAAATACCACGTATATCGTTTTGTTATTCCTTATGCTGAATTATTGATTGAATTCGATTTTATTTCAATTGCTCAAAGAAATATTTATAAAAGTTTGTGTTTTTTATATAAAATAGTTCACTATAAAATCGATGATGAAAGAATTTTAGGCATGTTTAACTTCAGAATTCCACATTTACCAACAAGATTTTGTGAAAATTTTGCGTAGTACACCTCGTGTTAATTATTACCTAAATTTACCAGTTGTACGTTTATCACGTCTATACAATAAGTACGTAAATGTATTGGACATATTTGCTTCGCCACTTTTTAAATTTAAGAGAGACCTCATGAACCATTTAAAATCTTTATGTTAATCTGTATTTATATATCATATAGAATAGTCTCTTTTTTTTGTAATATATAATAATAGTTTAGTATAAGTTTTTCTACACCGGTTATATATTGTTGTTTATATTGTAAACCCTCTAATTGGACGTGACGTCTGTTGGGTTTGTGTAATATAAATAAATAAATAAATAAATATTTACTACAATATTTTTTAATAAACTCTAGTCCTTTCCTCATGTGTTTCAGATCGTTTATAAACTAATGTACTTTATTAATATTTTACTTTATAGTTTTGATAGTTTTAGCCGGAAATGCTAAATTAAAATAATTAGTAATAATATTATGAATACATTTTACTTAGCACTACTATCAGTTAGTATATACTTTCGCCCAATTCTCTTGAGATAATAAATTAAAGGAATTAATGAAATAAATGCTTCTGTAATAAATTGTATTACTCTATTTGAATACTTATCATCCGTGTTTGTATATATTTCATTATTTAACGATATTCCTCTATGATCAGAATGTAGGGTGTTGATACAATTAACTGTATAGCAGTTGTTTGCTGTCACGTTAGTAAATACATTGTCTAATGCAATGGATGCAATCCATAAATATCACAGACAGTACTTGTATTCGCATTCTTTTAATTATTAAAATGAACATTGAAGTATCCTCCTACTATCACAGTAAAATTAAAAACATCTAAACAATTTAAAACATTAACAAGTATTACGAAGTAGGTTAAGTAATCAAGATGTATCACAAAGTAACGGCTTCAACAATCAATCATATTAACAAATATATTAGTAAAAATATTAAAATCTTCCGAGGGAGAACGGTACACGAAAAGATATAAAATATTAATGTCAACTAGTTGAGCAGCAGCAATTTTACAGTGTTTTAAAATTAATACAAAACCATGAATAATAGTACTAGAAAAATGTGAAATAGTAAATAAGTTGTTGACAAATGATTCAAATGATTTTAACAAATGTTCACTTTTACAAACCACATAAAAATGTTCCATTCGATTATTGCAGACATTTCGATAAACTTATTATTTACACCATGCATATTGATATAAAAACATTTAATATTTCTTTTTGTGTCATGAATATTACACTGAAGAGTTGTGCTTCGGCGATTTTACTGCCCAGCGTTTATCTCTCCGAAAAATATAGCGGCCGAGTAGTAACATATGTTTATTGACAAATTTTGTACATATTTACATTGGAATAATGAAGAATGAATGAGGTGTTAATGTATTAATTTGTCAAAAGGCTATCGACCAGAGGTCTTTCTGCCTTTTTTTTGTCCAGTCATATGGCGTCAGTCGTTAATGCGTAAAAGGATGAAATGATGAAATGAAATCAAATATGGTTGAATTGGGATTTTTAAATTTAGGGTTAATATTAGGGTTTCTGGGAAGACAATATTGGGATAAGATATGGAAGTTGAAAGGATTTTTGGAGAATTTTTCTGATAGGAATCGAAGGCGTTCTAGGATAGGGATAACTAAAGTGGTATCATAGAGGAGCTGATTAGATGGATTGTGTAAAGGATTAAGAGGATGTCGGAGTTTGGTTAGGGTACGGAGGGATGCTCGCTCGCTAACTTCAATATTACGGGATGTTGGATTGCTGGGATTGGTATAGAGGGCACAACCATAGTCAAGAAGTGGACGGCAGATCATTTTGTATATTTTAACAGCTGTTTTTGTGTTAATACCACTGTTTTTATAAGTTAAACTTCTAAAGCATTTTGCTCTAGAAGTAATTTTACCTTTCATTATGGCTGTATGTTTTTTAAAATTGATTTTTTGATCTATGGTTATGCCCAAGTACTTAACGGAAGCTGTGGGAGGGATCATGGTTTGAGAAATATGGACTTTGTAAGGTGAGTTATTGGTGCGATGATAAGGAATTAGGAGCTGGGATTTGTGGGGATTGATTTTAATGCGCCATTTTGCAAACCACCTTTGAAGGCAGTCAATAAGCTCTTGGAGGAATTGAAGGGCTTTTGGTAGTGTGGGAAATATAGCGGTCGACTGATATGCGTTCGGGACAGTTTGCTGGTTCCATAAGAACGTCACGATCATTGAAGGGGGCACCGATTTTAAAACCATTATAATTATGATGTTCATCTTTTTCACATCTAAAGTTTTTGTGTTTTAGAATATCAGAAACATATTGTTTTACTGTGTCTAGTGAGACATCCTGCTGAATACGATTTATGAGGTTCTGTGACAAATTTTGAATTTCTATCCTTATTGCTCCCGAAGATCACCGTCCTTCTTGTTTTTTTCTTTGGATTGCGGATTACTGTATTATAATAACCAACTAGTTCAGTATTGATTTCTGGTAGTATAGATTTATGCGGATGGTTGTTGTTGTTTACGTTTGGTGGGGATGTCACAGGTGTCGCTATTTTGGTTGGTTGCACTGTTGTAGCTGAGTTGTCTTTAACAGTGACTTCATGATTGTTTATAATTTGTGTCGGAGTGTTTTGGCGGGATATTTGTAATCTCCAATAACAGTTGATTTGATAATTTTAATTGCTTCATCGGTTCCTTCATGTTCTTGTAGGCCTCTTTTTCAAAATCTAAATCGGGAATATGATCACCGGGTAGAGGGCTTGAATAAGATGGCAGTGCAGTTCCGCAGCATTTTTTTTACCTTTCGCACACAACTAGAGTGGTAATAAGAATTACAAGTGCTACACTGAGTTCCAGATCTCGCAACTGAATCACAGTCACACAATTTAATAGCACTCGCGGGTTTGGATACTTTTACATCGAGTCTAGGCAGCTCGTCAACTTCGTTGCCGGCTGTTTTAATATTATGTTAACATCGACTATAAACAATAGCTATTTTTAACAAATTGTCATGTAATAATTATGTCAACTCCAATTGGAGTTGCAATTGGTATAGATGTTTTTTTTAAATTTTAAATATGGAGTAGAGCCACCTTTAAACGGTACTTAGATCTATCTATGAACAAACGCCATTCACTTCGATCACATGGTGTATTAATCACATCATATAAGCCTTTGATCTCATTGCAGAAACACATGTCTTTTCTTTTTTGAAGAACAATAAAATCGTGTGATTTCTATTTGAGTATATAGTGGCTTGTGTTTTAGCATCCAGAAGTTTCCATTCCTGCAACCGTGACGCAAGCAGCTCTGCTTTTTGTTTCGATAAATTCAAATCGCGAACCCAATCACTCAGTTCTCTTTGTGATATTCAATGCCTTTCTTCCATAACGAAATCGCTTTCATTGCTTGCCACTAACGAAGACGAAGTTCTTGGGGTATTTTTTGAACTTATACCTGGACAAATTAGCAATGTGTCACTGCCTGACTGTGGAAACGGCGTTGACACTGATGATAGGTCAGGATATTTATACTGTGCTAGTTTTTTGGATTTATACCAACGACATTCATCCGATGATTTTTCTCTCCATAACGTTGGCACTACAGATGAAGAAGTCTATATTTTCACCAAGTGACTACTTGTACAGCGTTTTTCTGCACGCATTCAAAACAATTTCGGTACCCATGGCTTGTCAGTGTTTACTACAATAAAACCAAAGTACTGCAAATACGCATGTTTGAGTGCATTTGTCATGATTTTTCCACATTTTGCGGGCATATAACATCCACAAATATAACAAAAACACTTTGAATCGAATGTGCAACGTTGACCCGAATTTTGAAACTTGTGTCATTTTTACTATTCATTTCTCATTAAGTTAGTTGCGGCTTAGAAATTTTGTAAATTGTACTATTTAAAAAATTATATAATTAACTGCCTGCTGTAAATTGAGCAGTTTCACAGATTTTTAAACTTTAAACAGAAGTTAAGAAGTAATTATTGGAAATTGAACCATATATATTAAATGAATTTTGATTATATGGTAACTATCTTTACAAACCTAATGAATTTAGAATTTCTTACTTATATGCTAAATTTTGTATTCTATTGTATAAAATTGATGTAAATCTTTAAGAAGTAAACTTTACTTATTTATTTATACATTATATATTTACTATTTGAGCAAATCCAGAAAAGGTTATTTATATAATTGTCATTTGAAATCGATGGAACATACCCCATAAGAAATATAGATTATAACCTTTTATTGATGCACCATGATTATGAAACACTTTCTAATCGATTTGATGTCATTCTGTCTATGAAGTTTAACTCCTCTTCGTTAATATTAATTCTTTTGGGAAAGACCGTAGTAGCTGGTCAAAGTTAGTAACTAGAACAATATTAGTGTTAATAGTATTTAATATTAAAATATGAAATGGTAATTGTTACGATTTTGTCCATGATACATTTATTAGAATGATTCACAATTATTGACAAGAGTTTTTTTTAATAAAATTGAAAATAAAAATTTAAGTTTTAACATCACTTATTTCGTTTGACCTTGGTGTTTTTTTTTATAATTATGTCCTTTTTTTGAATCGTCATATTTATCTCTACTCCTTTTTAATATTCATAAATTAGTTACTATAACATTACATTAAGTAATTACATTTTGTAGATACATTTTAATCTCTTCTTGTCAACATTTATAATTAATTGAAAAATAAACACAGACACACTATTATAGGATAACGTTCGGACCCGACATAGAACTCGGCGCTTAACTAAATCAACATCCGCATCGTCGAAGGGCACCGTATTTAACTATTCAGCGCCGGTTGTGGGCCTACCGTAGTTTACTTGCGCTTCCGCTGCTGATCGTAATTTTGCCATTTACATACATTACGGAGCACTTGCCGCCATAATTATATAATATAAGGATATAAGAATAAAAGAGGGCTATGTGTAAACGTTGTGAAGATTTTATGGATGAGGTTTAGGTTTAAAGGATTGAAGGGAAGAGTAAAAGAATTAGAATGGAAAAGTGAGGTAATTAAAAGTGTAAATGCATTAAAGTATGTAGGATTTATTTTTAAAAGTACAGACCAGTACGTGAAATAAATAAAATGGGTACAAATAAAGAAAGGGAAAGCATTGAGGGGTTTTAGAGAGAAAATGAGAAAATGGTGGTTAAAATATTTTTGAGGTGTATGTAAATTATAGGATGCATCTGTAAAGTTGATTTTCATGTATGGAGTGAAACAAGAGTGTATTACTTAATGTACAGATTACAAGGGTGGTTTCTAAACATATGCTGAAAGTTGTAAAGTCGACTCCAGGTTATATAGTGTTTAAGGAAACATATAGAGTAAATGTGCAGTGTGAGGTAATGATTAGAATAGCGTCTGATGAAAGGGGTATAACAAGCGTACGTGGGTGTGGGGGAATGGAGCGAAAAAGATATGAAAACGCGAATTTATTAGAGAATATAGTTAATCAATAGTTTAAGATTATTGAAAGGTGTGGTACGCAAAAAATTACCAAGGTAATTGAATAACAGTCAGCTTAGTATAGAGGAAAATGTTATCTTAGCAAGAGCTAGGTGAGAGAGGGAGGAAAAGCTCTATGGGAGAAAGTTGTGGAAAATGTGTGTTATGTGTGAGTGGAAAGGATAATTTGAGGCATTTGATAGAGAAGTGTACGAAGAATGGGTGGGAAGAAACAAAAAAAGTGGTATCATATTACTACATTACTAACTAATAAGAGCAATTATATATAACTAAAAATTTAATTTTGTTAAACAGTTTTCCCTATTTAATATCTGTGGATAAGCCGTTAGCCCTATAAGTAATATAAAGGATCGATACAGCCCTTCATTGGGCCGTTCATGAAATTTGCAAATTTACGTGGCCATAACGCTGGGAACATTCGGCCGACCGTAAAAAGTGCATTTGTAAAACTAATTCCATCGGCTCAGGAGTACATTACGCAGGTGGCATTACACGTAATCTCCTGGAAATACAGGGAATAATAAAACGTAATCATCTTCGGGAGTAACGATGCACATGGGGCGTGTGTGCCGGCGAATATTACTTTTTCACGCTGCGAATTAGAATTGCGTGCTGGCGTTGCGGTGGCGGTGGGGTGCGGTGGCTAGGCGGCGAGACTCGATAATGGTTACGGACCTACGACTCGGGGACTGCTAAACATCCCCCGATGCCCCCACACTTACCAACAACTATTTTAATACGAACTTCCTCTCAGCGAAGCGCCAGTCGGTGTTAGTCAACAACGTTATCCCATACAAAGTTACTTTTAATATTAATCTTGACTCCTACGTAAACTCAGTTAGTACAATAATAAATATTGAACTTTGTCCAATTTATGTTCTACAAACTATGTGTTAACCGCTTCAAATCAATCTTCCCATACTAATCGATGTTTGTATTCAGAATTAATATTATTCAAATGTTCGTTTTTGTTTTTTAAAATAACATATTTTTATTTTTTTAATAAGGTGTTCTGATCAATATAAACATAAAAAATAAACTTATAGGTGAATCGCTTTATTGCCCTATTCGATGAGCACAATTTAACTACACTAAGTTGATAAAAAACAGTTAGAAACCGACCATAGCTAAACAATAAATATTTTATACTTTTAAACATTTAAAATAATTGTTTAGATTTTATGGTTATAGAATACAATGTATATAGGTTTACACCATTTATAATTTATTTTAGTGTATACCATTTAACCCGGCACCTTCACCATAAATACAGCATCATAATTAGCCCACATATAATATTATTGATATTTAAAACAATTATATTATAACATTTTCTTTACACTATAATAGTAATCTACGTGCTTATATAAAGCTATCTTCTAATTAATTTATCTTAAGGTGAAAATTAGTTCTCATTTAGAATTGTATTATTCTTTATACATAAAACAAACAATAAATTTAATTTAAATTATTACATATTATGTTTATAATAACTTGTGATCTTATATGTTTACTTGGTATATATTTGATATTAAACATTGATAAAACGTATAATATTTGATGAAATCTTATGGGAATAACATATGATTGAAGAAGTTTCGTGGAGTTAGTCAATTCCATTTTACGGAACGTCGAATCTAAGGTAGTTACAAACTACAGGATTCATTTTCCTCGGGTATTGCGGTAAATTTAAGGTCGTGATGGTGTAAAGTTTTGGAGTGGCTTTATTTACTGCCCCCGGAGCGAGCGGAAGAGGATTCATAAACGCGCACTTACCTGAACGTGAGGGTCGTCAGGGGCCGGTAGGACTTGTGGCTAGTGACGTCCGCCATCGGGGTGCCCCAGAAGTCGTTCTTGAAGACGTGCCCGATGGGATTGATAGCGAGGACGTCCTTATTAAGGGTGACGGCTGGAATGTCGTCGTGTACGAAGTCGCCGGTGATGCCGTTTATGTAACACGCGACGGCGACGGTGCTGACGAGGGTATATGCCGGCCACGGGGACGGGCAAGGGGAGGAAGGATGGCGCTTAGCCTCCGACGCGGCGGAGGTGGTGGCGTTCCTCCGTTTCATCGCGCACTAAACTTCAGCTAGCACTATATTAAACGGAAATTAGTATTTATTCGGGGTTAGAACGGGACGCGCACATTACTTTCCCGGATTAAATCACAACCGAGCCACAAACATACGGCGCGCTTCATCTCGTTAATTTTGGTTTTCGCACATTCACCCCTCCTACAGACGCAGCACTCACAGTTTAGGAGCTGCCCATTGTTTTAGAAGATTATCCACGTTAGTATGCTGGAGGGTGCTCGCAGTCGGCCTGAAACAAGATCAATAATATCAATTGATATATCTGTGATTACGACGACCGCTCACGTCCTCGGTTATTACAAGGCCCGGAGCGGTCTTCTCAACTTTAAAACACTTTCAAATCATTATCCCGAGAACGTATCAGGAACAACAAACAAGCCGGCAATCGTTTCCTTAGAACAAATGTTTGCCTCTCAGGAATTCCAGCAGCAATATCTGGACGCTTCCACTATTTACACCACGAGTGCTAATAAAGTGCACAGATGTGCCGTCAGGACAATCAAAACGCTACAATTTCCAGTGGCTTCTATACAGAGCGGTGGACATGCCGCGGGGAAAATGCTGAAAAACTTGCCGGAGATAGAGGGTGAATGGTCGACTCTAAAATAAAACGAATTTGTTCCGTTCCAGATGATTTTTTCACATCAAGGCTTTCCGTTCTGACAATGTTTTCAAGATAATTGCACAGACGTTGTAAAGCAGCACTAAAATTTTTACAATCAATACTCATTGATGAAATTGCGATACAATCAAAATTTCGATAAACATTTAGGACGTTGGTATCTATGTACTAAAATTATTAAATCGTATTATTTGGTCATAAAATATTATTAATATTCACATGAACTCGTTCGGTATAATTATAATAAATAATCATTGTTTTTTCTTTATCCTGGGAACTTTTGATATGTAATTTGTGATAAAATAATTAAAATTTTGTAACTAAATTAACATAAGATTATTGAATTATATCACTGTAATTACATGACTTTATCAAATACTTGTAGCTTTAATTAGGTCAAGCAAATTGAAGTTGATCTGACCTAACATACAGTGTAAAAAGTGATGAATGATCATATATTATGTCAAATTCAGGACGGATTAAAGACAGAAAGAAATCTTGGTATCTTTAGTACATTATTTAGAATACTAGAAAGACAAAACTAGGGTTGATTCTATTGCTGTACAGATTTGGCAACACTTTAGCCAAGACAGTTATGAAAAGTACAACTAAGGATACAGCTTCCGTCGAACTGGCTGGCTAATACCAAAAATTCTAAGGCAAATCTAAAAAACTATTAACGTAAATTACGTTTGGACCTTTTTTAGTGAAGAAGTGTTATTGCTAGTTACGAACATATAAAAGTTTAAAACTTGATATTAAGAAAATGTAAAATATGTTTGATAATGATCGTGGCCATCGTAAAAATTAGGCCTATATTCTATTATGAAAAAAAGAAAAGGTCGGTGTGTGCCAAAAAGACAAAAGAAAAAAATAAGATTCGAACACAAAATATTAAAAACAACAAAACTACTGACAGGTGGTAGCCAAAGGCTGGAGGACCAAAATTATGATTTCGAAGACTAAATCATAGCTAAAGGTAAATAAAGGTAAATTAAAAAAAATATTTTGGGTAGATGCTGTCAAGTGTTTTTCAAAGTAAACCTGCAAAGGCGTTGAATGTCAAGAGTAATTCCTGAGACAAAGCCGGTTTATGGATATGGCTTAGTACACTGTATTGAAACTCATAAAAAAAATTCGACATTTACTATAAATAGCATCAATGTAATTAAACAAATAACACAGTTGGAAGGGTTTCACATTTATTGTTGAACACTGCAACATGTTTCGCCACATAGTGGCTTCATCAGGCAGTTGAATACTGAAGCCAATGTGTGGCGAATCATGTTGCAGTGTTCAACAATATATGTGAAACCCTCCCAACTGTGTTGTTTTATTTAAATTTGTTTCATTATATATCCGCCTCGTTAATTCAATATAAGAAACCTTAAATGTGACTAAATTCTAGAAGAAAAGTTTAATTAGGTTAGTTTACAAATGGGTAGAATATTGGCCATTTACTAGAATTCTAGAATCAGGACGAATTTAATAAAATCCATATTGGGCGTTGATGTGGCACGGAATTTACTCAATAACTAAAATACGTAGAGGTTGGTGTTCAACTTTACATTCAAAGAGTTTTCTGATATAATATTTGTCAAATAGAAATGAAACACTTTCTGTGTGAAAATGGAACGTATAGTTACCGAAACTTAAATCACAAAAATAAACTACGTGTTATTTAAACAAAGTTATCAAGTGTATCATTTCTATTCGACATGTATAACGAAGCAGAAGACTTCGACATCAACAACATTTGTCAAAAAGATATCTTAGGCTTTCCAATTCTCCTCTGTTTATTTCTACGTTTCTTGGCTTTTTTCATGCCATTAAACTTAAACGGATAAAGAAATAAAGTCACAATTTTCATCTTATCAATATGTTCTATTTTGGTTACTTCAATTTTGGACAAGAACTTGTTCATTTGGTTTTTCTTTTAATTTCTGGAGGAACCCATATTCTTCTATTTCGGGGTTTGAGCAGCAGGTGGAACCTCGAAAATTGCAACTAGTTTCTTCGACAGATTGGATACTTTTAGCTTAATCCTCATTTTTAACTTAGGCAAACACCGACCAATTCGACGTTTAAATTTAATATTTTATAACGAGAATCGTCGTCACAATCCCAAAAATTATTATCTTCGCCACTCCAAATATTGAGATCGAAAGGCATCTGTGTAGTAGAGAGTAAAAATTGGACGGTCTTGAACTACAAGTTAGGTTATATTATCCTTTAAATTGGCATCCATCAAGTCTCAATGAATAAATTGAATACGACGATTTTACAAAATTTTATCGTCCTTGATTGTTGATAAACTGTCGGTATTTAATCGATCTCATGTTGAAAGTGCATATTTTTCTTGATTTGAAAACAACAAAATTCACGCGTATGGCCGAAATGGTTAAGAAGTTAATCATTTTTATATAAAAAATTCTAATTTCTAAAATACAGCCTACATTTCTGGGACCTCAAACAACTAATACAAGGGTATATTTATGTTATAGCATACGCATTCTTTTTGCTTAGACTATAGCTGTATCTTCCTCCATAAATAATAGAACAATTGTATAGAGATTTTAATTTTTCTTGATTTAATTGTTGTTGCTTCAAAAATATCTTTTAGCTTTAGAACAAATCATTCTAAAATAGATAGTTGATCCAAAGGACAGGAATATATAATTCCTATTTAGAATTTTTTTTTCATAAGTCTCGCATGCTGAATGTACCGATTAAAGAGCCTTTATTGGCAGATTTAACTGACACACTACCTCTTTACTCTTACTCCCCTTATAACTTTGTTTTTCTTGCTTATAATACATTTACAAAAGAATTCATAAATTAATGAAACACCTACAAAAATTTAGACAGCAAGTATCACGGACGGAGTTCACTGGTTTCATATAGTTTTATTTCCAACAATTGCAATTTAAGTCACTCTTTCTTAGCTTCACAAATTTCCAGAATTCTACGGATACCCACAAGGCAGTGTACTTCCCCCAACATATTTTATTTTTAATCAAAACAATGTCGTACATATTTATAGTTCTCATGGCTAATTTTTTAAATTACTCAAAATCATAAAAATCATTGACACAACTAAGTACATCATTTCCAGCGGCAGGGCCTTAAATTAAATAAAGAACAAATAAATAATTACTCGTATTCGAAAATTAGGTAACACAATGGTAGCACTTATGTAATCATTAGAATAGAACTTCTATTAAGTTTTTAAACAGGCAAAAATAGACAATAAACTGATAGATCAGAGACAATATAATCAATTTTAGTAGTAAGGAGATAATCTTGCTTCAAATTTTAAAGACCAAGGTAAGAAATATAGAACTGGCTGATAACCAGTTTAGCTTCAAGAAAACGATGCTCTATCATATGGTTATATAACACATTGCCTTAGATATGCTGAATATATTTTCATAATTACGGCCAACAGATGAAGTTAGGTTTCTACAAAAAAAGGATTTTTCAGAAATATTATCTTAAGAAGCCATTGGTGTTAGTATTGATTTTAAAATACAATGTAAGGTAATGTAGTAAGATATCATTTAATAAAGCGGAAAAATTATTAAGCTTTTAAGATGTTCTGTTTTAATTATTACAGAAATTTTTTATGCAAATAGTTAACATTGTAGATTAGGTTTTACGTCAAAGAGAAAGGGTAAATTTTGGCGAGTCATATTTTATTTTAGATGCTTCTATAAGTATTAAATGGAGATTCTAGAGACAAATAAATATTTTTGATGTGGTAATACAATAGATTTTAGATAGGCTGTTTAAATTATAAACAGAAAAAACTTTTGCAAACATAATTACAGACTTTTCGATGTCTGCTTTAAAAGCTGATGGTTAACTATAGGCCTGTTTCCATACTTTCCATCATCTCAAAACTATTTGAGAAGCTTATATTTAAGAGAATAATAACATTTATAAACAAATTTAATATTCTTACAAAACATCAACATTTTTTTAGATCAAAAAAATCAACAGAGACAGCAGGCTACCAATTATTGCAATATACAATTTCTGAATTAGACTCGGGAAAGTTGTTGGACTTGTGTCCCATCAATTTATGTTGGTTGATAGATAAGGCGTTGAGATGTTGAAAATCCATATTAATTTGTATATTAAAGTTGTAAATAACTAATATTTTCAGAATGTGTGTTTATTTTCACTACAATTGTTTCGCAAATTTATTGCTTTTTTGGGCGAATGAAAATTTACAATAAAATGAGAAAAAACTTAGAACTATATATATACATTAACACGATTGGCACTATGGAGGGGTAAATATTTTAAGCAGTGGGAGTGTGACAGTTCAATTTGTTCGTTTAAGAGGATTGTACTGAAAATAAACACACATTTTGAAAATCTTAGCCATCAATTTATTTTAGAAAAGTTAGAAAGATACGGGTTCAGGGGTAAATTTAAAATGTTTTTGAAATCGTACTTACAAAATAGAAAGTCTAAAGTAAAAATTGAGAATAGTATATCAAAAGAAAATATCTTAAATGTAGGTATACCTCAAGGGTCTGTTCTTGGTTCTTTGTTATTCATACTATTTGTAAACGATTCACTAACTCTTGGTAAACTTATTATGTTTGCAGATGATACAACTATTTTAGTGTCATCGTCGGACTTATCAGAACTAAGACAGGGCATTGAAACTATAATAAATCGTTTTAATTTATGGTGCGATCGGTCTATTTTAATAACAAATATTACAAAAACCGTTTGTGTACACTTCAGCAAAAAGAAGCAATTGCCACCTTCCTTTAAAATAAACATCAAAGGGAAAGAACAAGTATTGAAAGATTCTGTAATGTTTCTAGGATTAGTAATTGACAGCAAATTACATTGGCATAAACAAATAGACCATGTTTGTACAAAAATTAATTCAGCCTATTATTCAATATTACAATTAAGGTATACCTTAAGCAAAAATGCCATCATGCAAATTTATTACGGTTGTGTCATTTATCAAGAAATACGTCATTTATCAAGAAATATCTTAATGTGGGGTAAAGCACCACAAATGAAAAGGCTTTTCATTTTACAGAAAAAAAAGTATTGAGGCTTATATTAAAAAATACCCTACCGAGAAACCTGTAAAAACTGTTTGATTCAAGAACGTATACTAACTTTACCTTCAATTTACATCTTTAAGACCTTATTATATGTTAAAAATAATTTAACGTTTAAAGTTTAAATTGTTAAATCATTGTTATGCTACTCGCCGAAAATCACTTTTGTGCATAAAATCTCATAAAAGTTCACTTTACAGCGATTGATTCGTTAATGTCGGAACAAAACTATTTAATAAGTTAAGTTCATAGTTCAGGAATTTGCCATTCTCAAAATTTAAAAAACAATTAAAAACTCTAAATAAATGAGTTTTTAATTGTTTTCTGCGTATTATTCAATAGATGAATACTTTAAAAAATGTAATTTATAATTTTAATTTGTTCTAAGATTTAATTATTTAAGTTAATTACTTTTGACGTTCGAATCTACCCAGTAATTAGCAATGTGTTATTTACTATGATGAAGCTATGCGAATAAATGATATTCTATTCTATTTTAGATTATCAGTTTCGGATCATGTTTGTGGTCAAAATTGATTGAAGAATGTCTGGTTTAAATTATGATTATGAACAAAGAGGAATTAAAAAAAAAGTTCAGATTACAGATTGAGTAATGATGCACAGCTATTTATCTATACTATCGTTCCATATAAAAAAATACTGCAAATAGAAAAAGTTTGTGTCTGAGAGTAACATTTAATTTTCGATGTTTCTATAAGTATCAACTGATGCTAGAAGATGGTAGACATGGAAATCAAGTTGGAAATAATAATTCTGAATATTGAAAGCCAAGATAGTGTAAGTCAGATTTGCTCTGATCATCCTTGAATTTGATCGTGTTCAGTCAAACTTCATTGTACAACCGCATCAAATGTTATAGGCTGAAAGACGTATGGTCGACAGCCAAGAAAACAAGGTTGAACAAGCTTTATAATTCTTATGTCATCAAAAAAATGTATAAATATAATACTGTTTTCAATTAATATGTCTATCTCTCTCAAATGTTACATTCCTACTCCTACCTTTATAAGAATATTAGAGAGAAAGCAAATATAACAATTTTCATATAAAGTTTTTATAACAACAGAGGGACAACAAACATAATTGTAAGCAATGCGAGAGTAGTATCAAAATATTGCGTCGATCAACTGAATCTAAGCCCAATCAAAAATTCATAAATGTTACGTCTTGTTTTGGTTAGATGATGTTGGGTTAGGGTAGTATAAATTTAATTTGTTTATAAGTTATGAATATTTAGAGCTAAAATATACTTTATAATTTATTATCTTCACTTGGTAGTAACATAGAATATTTTTAGACAAAAACTATATACAAACATCTTGTCTCGTTTATATACTCTATTATTTTGTAGTGTATAAATGAAATTCTAAAATAAACAAGGTATCACAAAAAGTTTATATTTCTTCATCTTCCTATTTTAACGCAAATAATGGCGCATAAGGTATTTAAATCGGTAGTCCGGCTGTAGAAATTTAGTCGTCATGAAGAGTTTTACAAAAATTGTGATTCAACGACTGCAGCTCGGAGAAGATTGTCTGCAATATTCGAGGTTTTCGCCTGCTCTAAGCCTCCTTTTCATTCAGAAATGGGAAAAAAAGTTTGGAAATTGGCATTACATTGGAGAAAACAAAAACGGGTGGACCATGATCTTACGAATGGTAGAGAACCTGGTTAGTGTTAACCAGTACGTTCATGATAATCTAAACCTTTCAATTTAGAAGCGTACAATGAACTAGAGCTGATATGAATTTCAATTGGTACAAAAATTAAAGCCCCAAGACAACGGTAAAAGGCTCAACTTCATAGATCATTTCAATGTTGATTAATCTTGTTTTTCGCTCATTTTCATCTGAGCATGAAGGAATAAGCAGAACTATTACTACTAGAGTGCAATGCATCAAAAACGCAAGCATCAAATGCCTTTACATTTGCTTAAATTAATTATATGTGCTACGATGTCTGCGCGAGGAATTATTTGCCCTTACTTTTATTGAGAACGTGCAGTTACAGTAAATTTAGAGCGTTATGTGGAGATGATAGAAAACTTCTTGGTGCCTGAATTGCCAAACATTTCTGGCTATAACCAAAGACCATTGGTTTGCAGAACGAAAAAATGTCGCACAAGCTTACAAGTCTTTGCTATGAGTTTAAACTTTATCCTGGCAAATTGGTTTCCAGGAGATATGAAGTATGTTCCCCTCCGCGTAATTTTAATTTAATTTCTGTGAACTTCCTCCTCTGGAATTATCTCAAATCTAAAATTTACGCTAATAACCTTTTCTGAAGCAAATGAAAATATTAACCATGACGAAATAACAACCAACACGAAGCCGAGGCCCCATAAGAAATTTTAGAGTTCAAATAAATAAGTGCGGATACCGCGAAGGTTTCAACAATATTATTTTTAAGAACTTAATTTCAAAATTGTATAATTTATTAAATAAAAAATACCTCTTCGATAGAAGCCCGATTTTTGGTTCATTAAATATAAAATTTCTTTTAGGGCACCGTATAATTTTTGTATTTACTTACAAAAACTGTTTTTTTTAACTAGCTATTCTCAAGTAGGTTAATGTTCTTAGTAGGTTTTCTCATTAAATAATACAATAATACATTTACGATCTTTGGGCATACGAACATATATAAAAAACCACCCCACGAATTACCAAGATAGGGCATCTACGCGGTAATCGAGTTTTATCCAGAGCTCGGGAAATGTACTCTTGAGTTACGTGCGATCGCATTTTTACGTTCATTCCCAAATCAAATAAATTAATAGCCGAGCTAGGGCCGTTTAGACGAATTGATCTAATTAACACACGACCGGAATTTTTAATTCGAGTTCGTGGGGATCGGAACGCACGCCGCGTGCCTCTCCTTCCAGGCCCGAAGAAACGGGAAACTTTATTAGTGCCTAGCAGGAAAATATACTAGCAGAGATGCGAAAGTTTTACTTATATCTAAAAGCAAAGTTAGGCCAACAAATTTAGTTTGTCAGCAGCGAAATAAGGTTATGAATTCCGTTGATCCTGGCCAACAATTGGATAGTTATCGGAAGTGAGATATCAATTCTTATTTGAAAGTAATTCTCTGTGATGAATCAGATTATTTTCTATGGGCGCTCTTAATTAAATTACTCGTATAAGAATCTATTAGCGTTCGGAGATTTAATCGATCTTCCTTTATAGATAAGCTGATGTAGAACGTGCGAACTTCACAAATGGCATTAAGAATGGCGACCGGATGCGGCGCTTAATTAAAACAAAAAGCAAAAAAGCGAGATAATAGAGGATGGAGAGTAGAGTGCTGCGGCTGGGACCGCTCCTCATTATATCTAAAAATTGCTGCGGCGGGCGTAATCATTGTGTCCCGCAGGATATATCGCAACATCAGCACCCCTTTGTCCGATCGCCTTTTGTTATTAAAATATACACAGCCACGTCGCAATTACGGATAGATGCAGTTCTGTCAATGTCTGTGCCGATTAAAAACGGCCATTAGTAACAATGAAGTCCAGACAATGTCATATATCTTACAATATGCCAGTACTTATGAAAAGATGGAATGAATGGGCGCCATGCTCGAGCTACAGCGAAGCAATTTTCTTGAAACGTACTTTGTACCAATGCAGAAACCGCTACTCAATTTCGAACATCAAAGCCATATCGTGATTACTAATTTCAAAGTATTTGGCCCTTGGTTCTAGTAAACTCCTGTTTGAAATGTATATTTTATAATTTGAATACTGTATATATTTTATATGTTAAAAGATGTTATTATGTGTTTATAACTGAGATATATAACTACGTATATTTAATTATATGAGTTGGATAAGAAGATGTGCGTTGATGTAGATGTCGACTTTACTAACAATTTAATTAAAATTTTATTCAGTTCCACGTTTTAATCATCTTTATATGTTTATTAATTTTGTAGAAATAGTTGAAGACTTTATTTACAATGTGCTTATCAATAGACATAAACAAATAAACTAAAAATGTGATGTCTTGCAGCAATTTTTTATTGATTATTAAATATAGTACAAATCACTTTAGTAAGAAAATTATATAATAAAAGTAGTTGATTAAATTCATTTCCCAGAAGTGCTTTAATATTTTTACTTAAACCCAGATATTTACAGTCGATATGCAAAAATGGTCTTTTGATGCAATGACTGTATATATCTGCGTTTATATAAAAATATTACATTCAGTAATTACTGGTTTTACTAAAGTAAAACTAGCAAAGCATGAAAAACATATTTAAAACACAAAATTTTTACGAAAAAAGAGGCCACCAAACTAAGCAAAAACAAATTAATTTCTTAATTACTATAGTCAAGGAAAAAATTAATCAAATTTGTAGGGCAAACTAAATAAAAAAGAGTTAAACCATGTTAACAATATACTAGGCAAACATGACTAGGGAGGTGGTAGAATTTAAAAAAGAAGAAGAAAAAGTAATAGAAAGAAGTCAGTTTGAGAGCGAAATACAAAACATAATTATTTACAAAATGTGCATATGAAGTATGACGTTTTTGAAAATATATAACTATAAAAGAATTAAATTTTATTTGTTTAAAAGATAAATGTGGATTTGATATTTCGTATTCATATGAAACTCTCACTACTCCTCAAGCCTACTTGAGAAGTTGTTCATGTATCATCAATCCAACATGTTGGTCAAAATCGCTTAAATTTCTCGGGTGATAGAATTGGACAACTGATCAAGGGTCTGTGGTTTCTCAATACATACGCGAGCCTTTAGATACCTATGCAGAAAAATAAATCATAGGGCGATCGCGAGGGCCACTCGACTTCCCCTTTCTCTCAAAAATACCATAGTCCCCCTTGATATATGACAAGTTGTCCCATCTTGCTAAAAAAACTTTTCTAATGTCAACACCACGCCTTGTCAACTCTGGAAGGAAAAAAGTACGCAGTATGGTGAAATGAAAGGTAGGCGCCGATAACTCCTAAGATCCCAAGAGTACACCACACAGTAAGTTTTTTTGCTTTTAAGTAGTATTTCCCGCGGATTGATGCTTGACCAGTAGTGACAGTTTTGTTTACGAACGTGCTTAGATAAGTGGAGGTGCGCTTTTTCATATTCATCCGCCATCTTTTCCAGCATTTTTACAGACAATCGTAGCCTTCGTATATAATCATTTGGTTGCAGTTTCTATACAACCACCATCTTGTATGGGCGAAACTGTAAATCCAAATGCAAAATTCGTCGTACGTACTTTTCACTGCACGAGCATGATGCACTATCGATCAATATGAACTGCCCTAGCTCGAGTCACATTTTTAGGAGTTCTGACACTTCTTTCTTCACCTCTAGGTACTTAAGACTTCAACGATCCTCTAGAATGGCGGTTCTGCACTCACTTCAGTCTGGTGTTTTGTGTAGGAACATGATATTGACCAACATTTAATTTTGTTTGAAATTTGCGCTGTCGTAAGTGTCCTAAATAAATAGCGTCCACAGTTCCATAACGACTACAGAAAACAAAATGGCAACGTCGTTTGGGAACATATTAGCCATTCCGAAAGCGTTATGTTTCCTCTGCGCCGAGTTATGCGCATAATACAATATTTTCTCAAACAACCTCCACCAAAGAGACCTTATGTGGCAGCAGGGTCATCAAAGCAACAGTAGGCAAGAGTGGAAGTTCATATTTTTATGAAATCGAGCCTTTCCATATGTAATCAAAAGTTTTGTAAGAAAGTATTGTTATATATGTATTTTGAACATTATTTTGAGGGTACAATGGATACATAAATATTATCTATCTATCTAAAACTTAAATTTCTGTGAATTGTCATTCCAGACATGCGATTCTGGCTTATCAGATTATATTGGCATGTATGTAAAGGTACAAATAAATGTTGTCCCGTTTCAAAATCGTAAATTTTTATAAGACCTACCATAAAAATTGGTCTGAATTAATATTATGAATTACCCCAGACTATGAACTAGAGCTTCATTGACAGAAATTACGGTAGCACTGAAGATACCTTGGGTTTATTATTAACATGCCAAATTGATTCCAACACATTCAATAACCATTTTTTTAATATAGCAGACACTCTCATTACCTCCAATCAGCATGGCTTTAAAAATCAAACACATTACGTGAAAATTAAATAAACCAAATAAATAGAAGCCCATGTTAATGTACGTAAAAAGCTCCAAAAACCACGATATATATGGGGACTAACAACTATTATAGTTAAACGAGTTATAGACGTCATTGTTGTGCCACTAACTAAGCTAATTAATTTATGCATAAAACAATCAATTTTTCACAAGTCATTAAAGAAAGCACGTGCAAAACCAATAGACAAGAAAGGAGACAAGTCAGATCTGAACAACTATAGACTCACCTCAATTCTATCCAATCTTAAAAAAACTTCGAATCTGTTGACTTCCAGTCTAGAGTCAATGCAATAGTCAAAGATATCCAGTAAGGATTAGATGGAGGTATGCATACAATGGCATCCTTTTTGGATCTAAGCAAATACTGCGTTTTTCATGATACATTGATGCAAAAACTCTACTTTTACAATTTACATCTTGCCACTTGCCAATCCATCATTTGAAAACAACGAAAAAACAGTTAACATTACATTCTCACTTAAATACCTACATCTAGACAAAAAACAAATTCTAAATTTCTAGGTGGTGTTTATATAATAAGCTTATATGGCATATACATGGTGAACAAATTTTAACAAAAATAAATAGTTATACTTGCTGAGACAATTCAGTAGCTGTAATCACTGAAAAGTTTGCGCATTTCATCTTAGACCATTTACACTTAAGGTTTCACGACTATTTTCATTTCAGTTTTATTTTAAAATCCTTTTATTTGTATGAATTGTGCGGTTATAATTAGGATGCAATCATGCAGTGCTTATAATTGTACATAACGATATAAACTAGGTACAAATATATTATTTCACCTGTAAGTATTTACCTTTAAATAAAACTTTTATGTGCACAACCTCAAATAGAATGATATACAGGGTGAGTTTTTTAAAGTGTTACAGGGCTATATCTCGAGGACAGTTTTAAATATTTTCATGAAATTTTGATGAGGTAATTAAGGTAATAGGGACATGGGGGACATATTTTACCCTTTTCTCGTATTTGAAGGATTGGTGGTACCATAACCCTGTAACACTTTAAAAAACTCACCTTGTATAAACGCAATTTAAAAATGGTTGTTACCTATTTCACAAAAATAATTATTCACAGATTTCCACGAGATTCCATATTTAAAAAGCAACGCGACGTGATAATTTTAACCCATCACAACATACTAGAATTTGTTGGAAGCATTTCACACATGATTATTTTATTACCAATAATTAGAATTCAATAAAGAAACTTAAAAATGATGTTATGCTAAGCATATTTAATTTTCCTAATCATTTGACAAAGAAAATAACAACTAGTAAACCTCCGCCATCAAGAAATCTCAAGGTTCAAAATTGAAGATAATCCAAGAACATCAATAAATTAAGGGACCTCCAAAGAGTCTATCGTAGATGTTTTACAAAAAAACACGTTCTTTAAAAACACCAACATAATATATTCTTCTCTTTTGACTCCTATCAAAAGAGAAGAATATATCATATTGGTGATTTCAAAGAACGTGATTCTTCAATGAGACATCTGCATTACAGACTTGCAGTAAAAAAGGTACTTATATAAATGCAGAAACACATTAAAATTCTAAATTCTCTGCTTATTAGGAAAGTGTCTAACTTAAAGTCTTTACTGGAACATTTGAAACAAGAGCAGATGATTGATGAAGATTCCTCACTGAAACGTTCGTTAAGTGAAATTCAAAAATTATTATTAATATTAATTGAATATGATTGGTGTTTGAAGTGTGATATTAGTTTTCTCCTAAGATACAATGCCTGCTGTTACTAAAACAAATTTTAAATAGGTGTTGAAGTCTAAGCGTCCCAAAACATATCCACCGATATTGAAGAGCTTTGTATTTACTTTGAACTTTTATTCACCTAAAGCATATTGGTATGTACTTATCTTAACATGCTTTCTCATCCACGAACTCTTTAAAAATGGTATCAAACAATAACAAATGGCCCAGACTTTCAAACAGAATCCGTAAAAGTTTTAAAACAGAAGGTATTAGAGTTTCGTAAAAGGGGTAAACCTTGCATTTGGTCTATAATCATTGATGATATGACAATACATATAAAAATAGAATTGGATGGAGAAAATTGTTTAGGGTTTGTTTGTTAGACTCTTTGTAAATTGCATGATATTTTGTGTAATTGCATAAAAAATAAAAATTGTGAAAAGTACATACTATACGTTGGTTGAAATAATTTTACATTGGCAATGGGCTGGAAAGTGATACTGTAGCAGAAGCAAAGGAAGCAATTGGTTTTTTATTATTAGCGTAAACGATAGACCTATAGGTTATTTTTTAATTAATGGACTTACAGGAATGTAAAAGAGTAACCTGATAAACATATGTTTTACAATATTACATCAATCAATCTGATGTTACGATCTCCAGCCTATCTTTCGATGGCGCTGCAATCAATATAAGTATGGCAAATCATCTTCGAGCTGATTTATCTATTAACTCGTAAGGAACTTATTTTATGCATCCTCTGATAAAACAGCCCGTTTACATTTTATTAGATCCTTTTTTCATGCTGAAGCTTATAAAAAACACTCTTGGTACATATAAAGTTTTGTGTGATAATAAAAGTGAAAATGAGTGGACTAAAACACTTGTTTTGTTCCATGATTTTATTATCAGTTTCCTGACACGTGTTTCGATCCGATACGATCATTTTCAAAGTTAAACTTAATTAAATAATGAAATATTACAATATATATAGTGTTCGTTAATTACTGGAAATTACAGCGGTAATGATGTTGTCGGAACTGATGATCTCCTGGTGAGGTGGGAAGATGGCCTTCCAATGGGTGCTCCCACCTCACCAATATTCGCGGAAATTTATTTGACACGTGTCAGGAAACTGATAATAAAATCATGGAACAAAACAAGTGCTTTACTCCACCCATTTTGAATATATGGTCCTATCAAGAAAGTAGCAGAAGAAGTATTGAATAAAATAAAAGTGAGCCTGTTAAATTAAAATATATTGAAAAACTGGTAGAAGTGCAAAAAAAGGAAGGTCTTTATTTAGCAACAAAAATTACTACACGGCATATAAATTGGTTTAAAGAAAAAAATATAGTAATATTAGAAGCACAGACTTTCAGTTTGAAAGTTGCATAAGCTTTACAATATTTGAAACAAACTTATTTTCAAAAGATTTTGTAGGAAGTGAGGCAACTGAGTGATTTATTATTTTCATGAATGATATTTCTGATATTTTAAATAACAGAAACCTACTAGCTAAAAATTCTAAAGTTGTCTCTAGAATTAATAACAAGGATATTATTTTTCAAATTGTCACATAAGTGTACAGTAAACGGGGAGCCTCTCCATTTAATTCAGAGAAAAACTGGCTTTATTGGTCTTGTCATCAGCTTAAAATCATAAATGAGGGTATGGAAGCAGGACGTATATAATGGTGATCTAAAGTATATTTCAGCGTATAAGTTATGCCAAAATCACATAGAAGTTTTCTTTAGTGCCATAAGGAGCCATGGAGGATATAATAATAATCCAACACCAAAACAATTTCAAGCTTCTTACAAGAGGTTGTTTATGCACACAGGTGTTACAACTTCCTCACACGCTGTACAAACTGTATTTAGCAAGCATCCATTATTTTGGCGATGAGTACCACAACTAAAGAGAAAACGAGGTAATGTTAGACAACGTTTAATTCATTAATTCAGCCATCTAAGGATGTGATTCACATTTGTAAAATAGCAGAAAGTGAAATCAGAATTATGGACACAATGCAGATGTTAAATGGAAATAATCTGACAAAATTAATCATTACTATTATGTGCAATGTCAGCAGTGCAGTTTTCGTTGCTTACAAGGAACACATGTACAATAGTGATATTGAATCTATCCATATTATAAATTTAATTATAATTATTGATTTCCATTACTGTAGTATTAGATCATATCATCTGGGTGGAAGTAAAAATAACAATGCTGATGTTGAAGTTAAATTCTTCTTGAGCCAAGTTCCCGTTAACAAAATAATTTAACTTTAAGGAAACAAATATAAACAACCTACCCCAACTATAGAACTTATTAAACACTGCCTCACACACGCTTACTTCATGTTCAACGGAAACCGCTTTAAAAAATTGAAGGAGCACTAATGGGATCCCGACTCTCACCTGTGATCGCCAATCTGTTTACGTAGGATTTCGAGATTATCGCACTAGCTTCAGGCCCTTATACTCCATCCCTATGGCTACGTTATGTTGATGACATCTTCATCATTTGCCTCATTGTAAGTACAAACTCAATAATTTCCTCGAGCACTTAAACAATATCCATCCCAAAATCAAATTCATAATGGAACTATAACAAAACAAACAATTGCCTTTCTTTGACATACTCTCGGCCACACCGTATATAGAAAAGAAACTCATACAAACAGATATCTAAATGCCGCATCTCACAATCATCCTGCCCAATTCCGTTCTGTGGCAAAAACTCTTTTAACTCGCTCCCTTCAACTAACAGATAAATCTAATCTAAATAACGAACTGGCTTCCCTCGAGATAGCTCTTGTCCAAAACAGTTTCTCTCAGGTACTCTTACTAAAACAAATATCCAGCCTCAAAAACACCAACGAGTCCCAAGAATTCCCAAATATAACATTTCTTCCGTACATACGACCTTCAATAGACAAAATCTCTAAAATACTAAAAAGACACAATATCAAAACAATTTTTACCACTTCCCCTTGAAAATCAAAGAGTATACAAAGTCCCCTGTGCCGATTGTAATAAAGTTTATATGGGACAAACGAACAGACGCATGAATTTACGCCGAGACGAACACATTAGAGCCGTCGAGAAAGATCTACCATCCTCGTCTTTAGCCGATTATTCTAAATTCATCAGACACAAAATAAATTTCGATCCCACGACTTCAATAACAGAATTAGACAATTTCACGCAGATGATTATCTCAATAAACGCGACGACGCCCAACTTCACCTGCTCCTAACATTGTAATCCGCATAGGTCACACTAACGACCTCCCTGTTAATCCTGATACATTTCTTGTTACTAAAACACTTAAAAGTCACCATATGACAGTAGTGGAATATTAATAACAGTGGAAAAATCTAATTAGTTGATGTACTTTTTTCATAATTGAGACCTAGTTCTCTAGCAAGCAAGAGCACTGCCGAGTACCTAAAAGGAAGTTCTAAGAATATCAGTGGGGTACTTTACTGATTACAGATTGTATTGATGGTCTATGAACAAATCATAATAATTCCAGAGAAAAAATCCTTTCTTCATATCTATATAAACTTAAAAATACAAAATAAATTAATGTTTTCATCCTGATTTCATAGCTAACTCTATTAATAGAAAACTTAAGTATTCTTAGCAGTAAAATGGCATTTTCATCTTTTAAAAAGTAATAGAAACAGAATATTTTTTTATTATTTACATTTTCTATAAGTTCTTAAAATAATTAACTCTAAATAAATGAAAATAAGTATCGTATAAAAAATATTTTATCTTACAAGTATTTACAGTGGTAAGTACTTATCTCTACACGAAGTAACTTCTATATATTACTCAATTCCAAATAAAAGTATTATGGGTATAACCTTATGTAACTCACACAAAGATTGTTTATTCAGTAAGTCACAAATCACGGATTTTCAGACTATCGCGATACAATCTGTGCGCCCCGAAAACGAAATTTACGCTCGCACATCAGCAAGGGCGCGGGCAGAAGAAAAAAAAACTAGCATTGACTACATAATAGTGTGAGAGATTCCTCGTTTTCAATTTCCTCAGCCCCGGGTAAAGTTTCCTCCTGATGTATAGCACAATTCCATCCCTGATAATAAACGAGATTGCAGTGATGAACACGCTACCTGCATTGCGTCCCCTCGCTACAAAACCTTCTCTCCCCTTAAACACACACATACAAACTCTATATATTTACAACGCGGAAAATGCTATAATAGTAATCTCACTAATCAAATAAATTGTCGACAGATACGTGAACAATGGCAACGTTAATAACAACATAAATCAAATATATAGAATAATAAATTAATAGTGTCTGTTATTTCTGTAGAACTAAATGTGATGGGATATCGTAAGTAAACATTTGTCTTTATCATTAATAAGTGATGATTTTATATAAATTTAATCAATAAAATGAATTTCTTGATTGTTTTATTAAAAATGTACGAAAATAATAATTAATGCTGTTAAAATATACAAAATGATCTGCCGTCCACTTCTTGACTATGGTTGTGCCCTCTATACCAATCCCAGCAATCCAACATCCCGTAATATTGAAGTTAGCGAGCGAGCATCCCTCCGTACCCTAACCAAACTCCGACATCCTCTTAATCCTTTACACAATCCATCTAATCAGCTCCTCTATGATACCACTTTAGTTATCCCTATCCTAGAACGCCTTCGATTCCAATCAGAAAAATTCTCCAAAAATCCTTTCAACTTCCATATCTTATCCCAATATTGTCTTCCCAGAAACCCTAATATTAACCCTAAATTTAAAAATCCCAATTCAACCATATTTGATTTCATTTCATCATTTCATCCTTTTACGCATTAACGACTGACGCCATATGACTGGACAAAAAAAGGCAGAAAGACCTCTGGTCGATAGCCTTTTGACAAATTAATACATTAACACCTCATTCATTCTTCATTATTCCAATGTAAATATGTACAAAATTTGTCAATAAATATATGTTACTACTACTAATAATTAATCTAGTAACTTATGAATTTATAATAATCTAAAAATAACATCACCACCACTAAGCTTGAATCAATTATTACTACTAAATAATTATTATGGCTTTAATATATATGATAGACTGTTCGGTCTACAGATATTACCTATAAATAATTAACTGCTTTTGGTGATAATGTATTCAATTACCTAAAATATTGCTTTAACTCATACATATTACATATTAAAATGAGAAACAAATACAAGATATCATACATATTTGTTTATTCATTTAGTGACTAATCAATTTCCACTATTTTCTCTTGAATTCCCGACCCTTGTAAGCAGTTTGCTCCCGTTGTTCCGATAATTTAGAAACTGGTCGGATTTTCGAGGCGTGTGATCCGCAGTAAATACGCCGGAAGTAGAATAAAGAAAATCAATGGGATCCACAAATACGTCCAACTTGCTCCGACGGCTGTGAACAACGACGGAAGAGTAAATAGCAGCCATTTGATACAGAAGTATTGTTTAACATGTACATCTTGTTAAAAGAGAGTGCACGTCTTGGTTGCCGTTTACCCCGATGTACAGAATGGGAAAGTTTTAACGTATTAAAAGTTGAATTTATATTTGTAAGGATAGTAATTCTTCTTTGGTGAATAATGTGTAAATATTTTATGTGCAATATAGTTTAAATGTATGAAAAATATAGATATAATAACTTAAAACTTGAGGTTAACATATAACTCGATTTATAGTTTTAAATATGAGAATAAAAATATGAAACATATTTTTAAACTTTCTT
This sequence comes from Ontholestes murinus, assembly GCA_963969525.1. Classification (NCBI taxonomy): domain Eukaryota; kingdom Metazoa; phylum Arthropoda; class Insecta; order Coleoptera; family Staphylinidae; genus Ontholestes; species Ontholestes murinus. The sequence continues at coordinate 24,594,435 of OZ018392.1, read as the reverse complement.
GTATTTTTATAATTGTCTAAATACTTGTTGGAATAATTCATAATAATAGATTGATACAACAAAAATGGGTAAAATTCTCAGTATAAAGAATTAGCTAGGGAAGTAGTTGTTATAATAAGTGCTTATTTTGTTATCATAGTAAGACATTCTTGTAGATTAATGTAATATATTCGTATTTATAATCCACAGTAAAAAATAATTTAAAAGTACCTTATTTGCCTATTATTCAAATTATTGATTCATTATGTATTTGGTTAGTTAGATTATTGAACATACATTGCAGATATTATTTTTAAAGAATTTGATATTTAGCCGATCGACAGCAAATTAGCGATATGAACGTACATTACAGGCATGGTTTCCGTTTCATAGCTATAAACTATACATCGGTAAAACCCTTCATTAACCGATTATGGACGTGTATGTAATTACTCATACTAATTCCAATTGTCCATTACCTAACTGCAGCAGAATACATCATATCATCTATAATAAATGACACTAGTTGTATTTAGTGAGAGAATATAATGTATCTTCGAATTGTATGTAGTAGGTACTAAAAATATGAATAAACCATCTTGGAATAATACCAATCCGAAAAATAGACTCAATTTTATTTTACGAAGGCTTTAAATAAATAAACACTAACTACTGTAGGTCGAAATTTCACAACTTTTTCATAAAGTATGAAATCTTTATGTTAATCATTCAACAGAGGTTTTTATGTTATTTGGTATACTTGCGAAGTAATGTAAAAAGAAATTTTAAGTTTAAGAAGTTGATAGATATACACGCATCGTGCTTATATAACTATATATTAGCAGAAATAGAAATGTAGATTTCACTAACTATATTTCTAAATAAAATCTTGATAGAAGTAAAAGCAGCAAATGTTTTATAGAAGTGTAAATTATACCCAAAGTATCTGTGGTGTTTTATCGAACTTGAGATTAAGGTATCATATTTTATGATTGAGACATTTCGCGGTAAATTAAGAAAATCAAATAGTACATTTATTTGAAATTTTATTTTACTTCATATCATAAGTTATAAAATTGTTTATCCTACTTAATTTTAATTAATATTATTAGTAGTGCATAATATATCAATATAATTACATTGATGTTATTTTTTAAGTTTTATAGAAAGGTATAGACTGTATTCATAAATATTGAACAAATTACATTTTACATTATATGTGCCGACGTAGTATATAATTAATTTAATATTTAAATAATTTGAGTAAATACATTCGGAACAAAGTTTATTAAATAAATTTTCTGCAACATAGAAAGATAGAAAAACACATTAGAGACTTTTTTATATAATTTAAGTACACTAAATAGGCTTTTAATATAAAATCGATAAGTGGAAAGGGTAACTTTTATGGAATCTTTTTATATACAGAGGCAACTCTAATGGAGTTTGTCTTAAAATACTGTTTTTTATTGATTTTGTCTGTCAAGAAATTGAACACCAATCTTATTAAGTAATAATCCCATTGAATAGTTTTCGCATAGGAGAGCTGCCGATATAAATACTATAGTATCTACTTTCAACCCTTTGATTTCAATGAAATCTGCGCTTTTGTGCTCGTTATATAAAATTGTATTTTCAGTGGTTAGGTGAAATAAAATCATTATTTTATTCAGGTTTTTATTTAATATAGAGAAGTAATATCTATAATTCTGCATTGATATCAATTAAAATAGGAAGGATGAGTTTATTAAATATTAATTTCTAATATCCAATTAAATCAAATTTAATTCAGGTAATTTTGTTGATATGTTTTGAAAAAAATAGCAGAATCGATATAACTAATACAATAATAATAATAATAAAATGGAAGGATATAAATTGTAACTAAAAGAATTACCATATAATAAAAGTATTAGCAGAAAAAAGGTTTTTGTGAAATCACGCCTAATACGCCTTATATTAAGTGCAATTGAGCTTGTAAAAATCAATCAACATTCGTTGTTTTGGCCTTAAAAACATACAATTTAATTTCATAAGTTATTTTAAAACTAGCTGGGTTTATCAGAAATATAGATAGATTCCTAACATAGTTACTACTGGCGATTTGTTTGATTTTACAAAATCCTCTATGAGGAATTTAATACTTTTAAAAAGAAAAAAAATAGAATAGAATTACACCTTAACAGTCTTAAATCGCGCATTGAAAGCCTTAAGAATTCCGTGGCTGTGACTAGTCTAGGAGTAAGCGATCATTTTAATTCAAATACAAATTTCCTTGAAAATATATTTAGGGAAATCGATGAAGATTATGCTTTGTCTGTCTCTATAATGTACCTGAATCTTGAGCATCCACAGTGGAAAATGATAGATGAAAGTCATTTCACACAAAACATTCTTACAACCCATGATTTGGATATTCGATTGCAAAAAAAAATAAGATTGAGTAGATAGAAGTCTGGCTCCTAATTAAAATAATTTTTTTATAAAGATTCTCAAGCAAGTGATGTTCTTAACAGTAATTTTCAAGATAGTGTTCATAACCAACAATTTCGGGCCAACCCCATAATTAAACAAATGAGCTATTGAAAACAAAAACGATTTCATTGGACTCATTAATACAAAATCTAATGGAGAATCCAATTTGGTTCTTCAATTTAAAAATGACATTCCATATATAAATGAATATGCTGGGTTGCAAAGTTCTCAACAGCAAAAAACTAACAGAATGAAAATTAAATAATGAATGTTGGGTGTTATTTAAAATAGCTTTAATATTATGATTATTATGGAAACAAGGTTTTATGACGAAATTCAAAACAATCAATTATAGTTGAATAATTACAATTTTTCTTAGAACAAATCGTATCGTGCATTGTGAAAGAAGATGTGGTGGCATATTAATCGAGATTAAGCGATCTTTTAGATCTTCCTTGATTCTTTTTGACAACAAGATTGAACACACTTTTGTCTCAGTTATAACAAACCAAATAAATTTCGTTATTTGTGGATAACATACTCCTCCCGGATCAACATCAGATGTATACGAGCAACACGGTAATATTTTAGAATCCTTATGTCAATCAAAGTATTCTTCAAAGTATCTTATTTGCAACCTTTAGCCACTAAATTGAATATGCATGGACTTGTTCATGATTTCATGATTCCATATACTCCTCTGACCATAAATTGAATCAATCATCACTTCATACTCTTTGTCTAATTATAATCAAATTAATAATTTGCCGCATCCAAACATACTGTTTTTAAATCTATTTCACACAAATTTATTATATGTCAATATTAATCTATCTGTCGATAATCTGCAAGCCACCAGTTGTTATCAATATATCCACTATTTAAATTTTATAAAATAATTCAAAATTGTATTGATTAATTTATTACATTCGATAATTTAAAAACTTTTACACAAAGTATACTAAATGGGTATTTAAGAAATTCTGCGACCTTAGCTTAAAATGATAATTGCCTATAAAAATAGAAGCAGAGTGGCTGTCTATTTCATTATAAATATTAAGATAATGACAATATCTGAATTTTAAATTCGCCACATTGTAGTTTCTTAAGCTGAAGAAAATATATTATATTTATTTCAAGTATCTTCAGTTTTTTCGCAAGGAAATTGCCATTGCTTTTGCTGATTTGATTTTTCTCCGTTTTTGTGAAGGACTTTTTTCATACTGTATCGTATATCTGCGACAATAATATGCAAATTAATGACATAATATTAAATGTGAGCTTAGAGAAAGTATTCAATTGTTCTTGTAAAATGAGTCTTGAGAACAGTTTTTCTTCAGGCCCTTATGGGATTCTGAGTGTTTCTTTTAACTGTGTGTACTTTATGTATTCCGAATTATTAATTCACTATTATGGGGAATATTTCCTTCTATATGGTAAAATAGTTTTATTAAACCAATTTTTAATTCTGGTCATCGAACCATGGCTGACAATTATCGAATTGTGTGTAATCAGTTAGTGATACCCAAACTATTCTAAAAACTTCTCATCGACATGCAGGTTATCAAGTGGATGCACTTTATACATTGATTTCTCAAAAACATTTGGCCGCGTGAATTATAATATTAAATTATGTTAACTGAAATCTTTGGGTTTTAATAAAGACATGATATCATGTTTACAATAACAGATCGCCAACTTTGAAGTAAGTTCTGGATTTTCTCGGCGCTGTCATTATGATCCTCTTCTAATTGTGCTATTTGTAAATTATTTACAAAATGTTATTAAACATTCAATTTTTTCTTAAATATTTGATAGTATTAGCGTTTACTTTGTGGTACATCTTGAATGAGTTTTTATTTAAACAAGAGAACTTTGTTTTACCACTCTATGTTAAAAAATATACAGTGATTAGCATTTTAGTTTGATAATAACCAGCTCAAAGTCGAAAATATAGTAACTGTGTATTTTTTAAATATAGCGGTAAAACAAAGTTATAATAATAATAATAATAATAATAATTTATTTCCACACAGGACGAACCCCATTACATAGGAAAATTACAAGTTTAGAGTAAGTAGTATTACAAGTAAAACATTAACTTACATTTAAATACAGTGTGCTATAAGTGACTACAATCATATTAAACAGGATTTCAAACACTTTAAGAATTCGGTTTTATTTGAACAAAAAATATCAAGGGCATATTGTAATTCATGATATTTTCTTAACATAGATAACAAGGGTGAAAAGGAATGGTGTGTAGTGCGTGGAGTAGCGTAATTAAAAGTATGTTTATTACGACACGATAGTCGCGGAACAGAGATGTCAATAAGATTTAAAAAAGCACTGTTGTCGGTGTGATAATGTATTAACTTATATAAATCATATATTAATACATATCTGTGGCGGTTATAAATGGAGTACATATTAAATTGACGTAGTAAAGAATCGTATGATATGGTATAATCAGGGTAAACTTTGTAAATACAAAAATATAAATACCTCACAAATCGCTTCTGTATCCTTTCAAGCATATCAACATAATTTTTATATCCAGGCGTCCAAACACATGCACAATAATTAATTTTACTAATAACAAATGAATCATAAAGTTTTAATGCAGCTTTTGTACCCTTAAACTCACGGCAGTTGCGAATTATAAATCATAACATTTTATATGATTCATTTACTACTTTTAGTATGTGTTCGTTGAAAGACAATTTATTGTCAAAAAATACACCAAGATCTTTAAAATGAGTGCCTCTTTATACAAACAAATCAGCGAGTTTATAGCTATAATTAATTGGATTATGCGATCTGGTATAGGACAAAACACGACATTTCTTCATATTTATATTTAGGCCATTTACAACACACCACTCAAACATATTATCCAAGTTCTTCTGTAACACAACACAATCTGAAACACTATTTATAGCACGATACAACTTAATGTCATCCGCATACATTAAAAAATTGCAGTCTAAAACATTGGCGACTTCATTTATGAATACCAAAAACAATAGTGGGCCCAGATTGGACCCCTGAGGTACACCACTCGTTGCAATAAATGACTTGGACTTAGAGCCCATGTAATTAACAAAAAGACGTCTATCCTTGAGATATGATTGTAATACTGAGACTACATTCGACGCTAAATTGTATTTTTGCAAGTATGATAAAAGCTTATCATGTGGCATACAGTCGAATTGCTTATATCTGTGTAAATTACGTCGACCTGGCCACCGCGATCAAGTACCTTGGATATGAATTGCGTGATGCATAACAGGTTAGTTTGTGTATTTCTTTTCCGGACAAATCCATGCTGATTGGGTGATATTAACTGTTCAATCTGCGAACGAATGTAATCACAAATAATACTTTCAAACAATTTAGAAAAATTTGAAATAATAGCAACAGATCTATAGTTTCCAATATCTTATTTGTCCCCAGATTTAAAAACGGGACAAAGACGTGCAATTTTTCAATGCCTGGGAAAGACACCCTCTCTTGAAATTAAATTAAATATATGTGCAAGTGACTTTGCCAGATAAGAAGCACAATCTTTAAGAAAGGAACCAGGAACTTGATCGGGGCCCATCGTCATATTTGGTTTGATCTTCTTTAAATATGCCAGTACTACATTTTCGTCAACCCTAAAACTACCTATCACATCACGATTATCACTATACACTTTAGTATTAATGTTTGCATTTGCACTGTAGACACTACTAAATGACTCTGTAAATCCTTGGAGGATCTCAGAAGATGAATCCAATGTTGATCCGCCGTACTTCAAAACCCCAGGAATCCTTGACGTTTTTCTTTTTGTGTTAACATATTACCAGAATGTTTAAGGTTCTGACGATATATTATTTTCAGTGTTTTCCATAAAACAAGCAAAAGCTTTAGCGCATTCATTTTTAAACACTTTACGAGCTTGTTTATAATCGTTTATTGTAGAAGCGTTAGGAGATTTCTTCATTTGTTTGTGAAACTTATTTTTAGTTTTTAACAGACGGGTGATTTCATTGTTGAACCATGCCGGGTATTGTTTGGAATTATTTAGTTTTTTCTTCGTTTTCGGAATATGCTTCTCGAATAAATTGTATATAATTTTGTACAAAAAGTCATATGCATCATCTACATTTTTTGAATTATATACGTCAGTCCACACAGTTGTTATCATATCACTATATAGCTCACAAATATGTCCTCTCTTGAAATTAAAAGTTTCATCAACATCATTTTCAGCAGAGAAATTTATATTTTGTTCAAGTTTCATTTCAAAAATTAAAGCCGGGTGATGACTATCCTCTTCAGTAAGTAATTCATCAGCTTTATTAACGGTAGTTACAATTATTAGAAGCTAAAATTAAATCCAATATTCTGTTGTTTTTTATTGTGTTTCAATTCTAAACGACTTAAAATTATTCCAAACTCTTATTTCTCCTAATGATTGTATTTAGGCGCAAAATGGTTTGATAAATGTTAACATTTGGTTTCAAAAAATCAAAAAACTTTGTGAATTTTGAACATAAATAAGTGCAATTTGATCAGGTTGTGTAAAGGTAGAATCGCGATTGATTGTGTGGATCATACCAATGGAATGTCGCTCTATATAGTTATTGTCATAAAAGATTTAGTACTATTATTTGATCAAAAATTAAATCATATTTCATTTGCCTGTATCAACAAGAATTTAGGGAATTTTATCAATAATAGCTGGAGATATCTTTAGTTTGAGAGTTTTTTATTCTTCCCTTGATCGGTGCTAACTTGAATAAGCGTTCATAATCGGGTCTCATCACTTTATGTAAATAGAATAGAACAAGTTCAAAATATTTTTTTTCGTGCTGCTAGGTCAACAAATATAATTGGGTTATACCCGAAAATTGAATGTCAACTAGATATGTACTCACTAAGCGATGGCAGAACTTTTGCCGATTTGTGTACCCTTATAAAGGGTTAAATGCATTAGTGATTGCCTATATTTATTGGCTCTATTGGATTTCTATAACTATTCCAGTATACTTAGAAGGGCCCCTCTATTTAGATTGAAAACTCACAACATAAACTCTGCTCATAACAATACCATAACCTGAATGATGAGATGTCGTTGGCACATATCTCCAATTACAACTGGTTTGATCTATTTGATGGCTCACTAGTTATACGTAGGAGGAAACTGCAACTATGGCGTTCCTTTTTAATCCTCGATGATAAAATAAATGTTTTCTTTTTTTTCTTTTGTGTTTATTCCAAAAATTGCGTTTTTAAATTGTTTTGTTGATATTATATTAGTATTATTAATTATTTACAATTTACTTACCCGTCAATAATGTTATTATTATTGGTCGAAAGCCCACAGGTCTATAGCCATTAATAAATATTTATGTTTCTATGTCTGAATAAAGATTATTGTATATATAATTATTCATATATCAAAAATTCAGATATTGAATAAACTAAAAACGAAGTAAGCCAAATATTAATTAAATTATTATTAGAATGCTTAATTGAAGTAAAATGCCGTACAGCCTTGAGTTTTGGGTTGGGTTTCTTTTATATTTATCTAAAGCTGCATACATTTAATTTAATTATGTTATCCCATCTAATGGCATAAATATTCTGGCGTAGTAACTGAAGAATCTCTTTCTGAAATAATCTTAAAGTACAAAATTAGGCAAGTTATTCACAATGTATAATAATATTATAATATCCAACTAATAATAATGAACTCTATTATAAAATCTGTTAATTACATTTGTTTCTTAAATATTTATTTTTAAATAAAATCCGCTATAATATTTATGTAATGGTTTTCGTCACTCTCTAATAATCCGGCACAAGCAGTTATTTAAATGTATTTGAATTCAATTTTAATATTATATTCTACAATATTTATTATTATATGTAAAACACAGGTGTTACCAATTTTTATAGTTGATGCTTGAAGCCACTACTTTGTGATACATTTTGAAAATTAGGACGATAAATAAAATTCACTTTGTTGTTATCACACGGTTTTTATTATTAATGACCATGTAATGGTTGAAACCATTGGTCATTAATAATAAAAACCGTGTGTGATAACAACAAAGTGAATTTTATTTATCGTCCTAATTACCAATTTTTGTTTAATCTTCACGCTCAAGGTACTTGATAATTTATTTTAGCTTAGGGTGTACATATCTATAAATCTAAAAGAAATAAGTTCAATTAATGATATGCATTATTCTTAACATTTCGATAATTATTTAATAAAATAATAAAAATTATTTTTGCGTGATAAAATTCAGGAAAACGAAATTAGCACATTACTTACGATTTAGAAAGAATTTGCTATTAAGATTTCTTGCAAATAGAAATTAAAAATAATAATGATGCTTTAAATTACATAAAACATTTTATAACTTCGTTTTACCACTATATTTTGGATAACTGTGACTAGTTTCGATCATAAGCTCATCATTATCAAACATAAAGTCTCACTTTATGTTTCGATCATAAGCTGATCACTATCAAATATAAAGTGTCACAGTGTACCTATATGTTTGATAATGATCAGTTGATAATCAAAAGTCACAGTTTACCACAATATAGTGATAAAACAAAGTTTTAAAATGTTTTATTTAAACTTTTTACCAAAATACGCTGCCAAGTGAACGCCGCCATCATACAAGAAATAATGATCTGCATTTATTAGGCATTTTAGAGTAACAAAATTTTGCAATAATAAATTCTGTCTAATCTAGGAACAACATCTGAAGTGATAACTATCAGTTAAAAAATTAAATTAGTACAATTGTAATTGTATTAAAAAAAATATAGACTGTAAAGTAGATAATATTGAATCCTATTATTTCAAGCATTTTAAAATTAGAACAATATTTTACAATAGTCGTATAAAATGTATAATAAGAGCTAATTCTTTAACAAAAGCACCAATATAAAGATTATTTATAATATTTGTATTAGCATACAGATATGAAATTGTTATATTTATATATTAGCAAATTACTTTTAACAAATAGATTGCAGTTATAGAATAGACTCAATATAATTTCAGTTAAATACTGGATTGATGAGGCTGTTGCTTGTTGAAACTCCATATATTTTCATCTATCTGACGAAGCCACTGTGTGGCCAAATATTGTCATACAATAATAAAAACCTTTATGAAACCATACACTTTCTTTATGTCTATCTTTATTATATCTTTGCACTCCTTTCTTATAAAATAAATTTTACAAAAAATATATTATAAAATAATAATATATACACACAATTTTGGCTGAAGGGAAGTAAATAAGTAAATTCACTTAATTGTACAAATACGTTCTATTATATAGTTTACGCGCTAAATCCTACCTCTTGCATAATCTTGAGTAATTTAATTGATCAAGCGACATTCAAATATCAAAATTAAATTAAATTATTGGTTATTTTTAAATTTATTTTGCTTAAATGCATTTAACAAGTTGTAGTGTTACCACATTGAAATGTATTTTAATTGTTAATTAGTATTTATATCTATACAAATTAGTTGTAAATTAAACACAAGTTTTACACGGTTTATATAAATGAATCTAGATATATAAATACAGTAAAAATTGGGTATAGTTTGTGATTAATAATCTATAATAAAGTAGAAGCCACCACCGTAAACGACTTGTTAATTAATTGAAAAGTTCGGAGCCGAGTGTTTACTAATATTATGACACTTACATTGTGTTAAAATCTACTTTAAAAAGTTAACCACACTATCACTAAACACCTAGAAAATGGATTTTAAATTGGTTTCGGTTAAATAAACAGTATAAAAACTTATATATAATTTGAACACAAATAATTTATATAGACAAAATCAAAAAATAGATATAAAATGTGTAATTTTGTCAATGTCAAGATGCGGTTAAACACTGTTTCCAGAAATATAAATACCTCCAAACTTAATATATGGCAATGTTACACTTTCCATGAAGCCTTTAACAACTATAACAATGTAACTTTTTTTATTTTTGTAAGAGTAAATACCAACATTTAAAGAAACTAAAATATTATTTTAGTTTCCAATGCTTTCCCAAACAAATCAAGTAATAAAAATAAATTTATATATTAATTATTACTCCTCAACTTTAAAAACATTCAGAATATTGTATTACTTCTTGATTTCTATCTGCTTTATGGTGAATGCGCTGGTATATACTTCTGTGATTCTATTAGTAGAACTTAGATCAGTATTACAAATTTAAATCTATGAAATTTAAATGATGAGTTGTGAAGTTTATTTTATTATTAACTAATCAATGTATACAAACTATAGATTATACTATCCTATTACATACAGTGTGAAAGTTAATCTTAATCTTATACTTAATCTTATAGAAATTTTAAATGTTTTATCATAATTTTCTTATCCTGTGTTCAATTTTAATTATTGTTATATTCAATGGAAGGATGAATTATTATTATGCTAATTTCTTATCTGCTGCAAATTGTTTAATTTCAAAAGTTTATAATTAACCTTATATTCGAAATATTCTTGTTAGTTTTGAATAATAATTTATTATGTTACTTATAAAACATATTTCCTTGTTTTAAAAGCATAGTGGTATGGCCAAACTCTCTTCTTTTCTGTCAGTATTTAGTTAAAAAGTTTAAATTAGATTTATGCAGATTTGTGTCAAAATATTAAAAACAAATATTGCTGTTGTTTTAACCAAAAAGTGTGTTTTGAAGTGATAAAATTGCAAAAATATATTAACTTTCAATTTTGCAATTTATCAAAATAATAATAATAATAACAAAATAGTGCACATATTTTTAGCAAAATATATTGCATTATACTTTAATCACTGACACTTTAATGTAAAAAGACATAAAGCTTAAATAACTTTGATTGTTATTGAAATTTATTTATATTTTCAACCCAATAGCATAATAGGAAAATTATAAAGTTCACGTATAGGTACAACAACAATACATTTAAAGTTTATATCTGAAACAATTCATTTAATGGCCATTGTTTATTGTTTGCATTATGCATTTCTAAATGACTACAATATGTATTTACTGCGTTTCACATTGATATAATAGGTGAGTTCAGGTGATAGTTTGTATTCATTGGGTATGTGTAATAAATGCATTTATTATACCAGGTGTTAAACTGTCCTCTCGGTAATAGAAATTTAACATGTAAAATCACACTTATGCAATTTCCTGCTCTTCTAATTGTTTTAGAACAAAAATAAGTGACCAAAATGATTTAGAATACAAAATATTACAGAAATTAACAATTTTTAAACTCCAATTTCTTTTTTGAGGAACGAAAATAAACACATCTTCCATGTTTTTTAATGTGATAAATAATTTAGCTTTTAAATAATTTTCCTGTGGGGCCACTTGAAATCCAAGATTTGCGGTGTGAGAAATGCTAACGTCGAAATTTAGAAAATTAAAATTAATGAGGAATGCAAATGCGCAAACATTTTTATAAACTCCGTTGTTTAGCCTGGAATGGAGGTTTATTTGAGCATATGGCCAAACTATTTATAATTTATTAATATTATTCAAGATAATTGTTTTTTTTAGTGTATTTATTTATTAATTTGGATTTTACCAAATCATGCTCGAATTTAGTTAAAAAATGTGTGTACATTATTTTCAAAATAAAATCACTTTAGAAATTGTTATTTTTCTCTTATTGTATAAGTTAAAGACATTTTATTTCTTCAAAAATTAAACTAATTACCACGTCACAAATGACAGTTCAAATTGTAAACGTTTGCGCTTAATCATCGAGAACGTTATTTTAACTTTAATTCTTTATTTTTCTCAAAAAAGGGTTTGAAGTTGAAAGATTGTCAATTTCTGTAGCATTTTTAATTCTAAATAATTTTGGTCTCTTATGTTTTCGTTTTAAAACAATTAGGGGTGCAGGAAATTGCATAAGTGTGATTTTACATGTTAAATCCCTGTTACCGAGAAGACTGTTCAACACCCGGTATATATTGAGGCTGGTTAAGTTCAATGTCATTAAGCTGCCTCATCCTTGATTTCATTAAATGTGTTTAATAGGTTACTTAGAAAGCCAAAATAGAAATTAACGTGGTGTAGCAGTTCCTTGTGGTACACTTAAACCAATATAAAAATTTTACAAGCAAGATCAAGATCCTCAAAGGTAACTAGACAAACCCAATTCGTTTCAGAAATGAGTTTATAAAGATTTCCTAAAATTATAAATTGTAAATGTTTAATGAGATTTGAAAATTATATTCCGCAACAAGTGGAGTGTCACTTCGTGACAATTAGGCTTTCAGAGCTTATTATTACAACTAACAATCCGTTTGTGTTATTTCTATGAGAATTAGTTTGATTTTGTTAATGAATATCAATAAAATTCGTTAAATAACCATTTGTTACATTTAACTAAAACAAAGTATGCTACATTAAAATCATCGGTTGTTATAGAATCGCCCTCTAAAAGGTATTGCAATTATAATTTACTAAATAGCAGTTCATATGTTTCAACCAGTGTTTTAATCATACATTTGCTAGACATTTATAGTTATTTCATTTGTTACCACTAAAACTCAAAAGGTGTTTCCTTTAGAAGAAACATTTTAATATGTCGAAAACAGCTCTGAATTTAACAATCTTTATTATCTTTATATCTTTATTTAAAAATTATGATGCATTTCCAAATATTTCGATTAACATACATTACATATAAGTACACTATTAAACATATGAATGTTTTTGTATTCAACCTTTGCATATTTAGGTAAAATAAATTTAAATATAGTTGTTGGGAATCGCCGGGTTTATTTCCTGTAGTTGCATAATCCTAGGCAAACCGTGTTCGTACATTAAGAAAATATTTTCACCCTTGTCTTTAAGACACTTTTAATCAGTAACTGTGTTTATTTTTAATTTTATTTTCTAGATGTTTAAGTATAAATTACGCCTGAGTAATTTAATCCAATTTTTGGTATTGTCTTGAGAAACATACCTTGAATCCAACACAACTTTTAATCTTGTTTTCGAGTTTAATTTAGGTAAACCTGGCCTAAATATCTTTATTTGATTTGAATGCAATAGATATCAAAGTATTACATTCTCAACGTTTAGAACATCATTCATTTCTTTGTCTTTAATTGGTTTTTTTCTGATAGAGTACTTACTTTTAAATTACACCATCTGCGCTTGTGTTCTATTATCTCACTTAAAACTTTATTAATTATCACCAATGGTGACTGCTGCTGCTATTCATAGTGAGCTCTTTAGTTGCGCAATATTACATTAACGAATAGTAACTAGCTCTTTCAGAATTAGCATATGATTAGTGATATCCAACAAACAACGTCCAATACATATACACTTTATATTCTTTGCAGAGCGGAGTACTTTCGATTCGATATTTGTTAATTTTTATTGTGCACCGATTCTGCTAAATAAACTTCTACAAACATTACATGCTTTTAGTTATTGCAGTGTTACAAGCTATATATTCTACGTTTGTTATTTAGGCTAATTTTAATAAGTAATATCTATTTATTATTATGTTACTTTGACTGAGAATGGTAGGAAATAAAAAAATAAGTAATACTAAAATTCAAGGACAGATTTTTTCACACCAACTTCTCCCCTATTGGTAATTTTATTGATTTTACAAAAATGGGCAGATAGCAATAGAAAAAGAAAACAATGGAAATTGTTGGTAAGAAAAATGCATGTAATAATATTCATGGCAGATGGGCCCAATATAAATGAAATATACAAATTAAATATTGAAATTTAAGTGCAGTATTAATAATGATAATTCATTGAGAAAATTAAATTTTCTTTATGAGCATTTCTGCACTTATTGTTTACATTTTAATGTAAAACTCCAGCTAAAAGTTAAAACAACTACTCCCTCGTACTAAAATATAATGTGATATCGTTTAATGGTTTAATTAGATAATTTAGAAAAAATCGTAATGGCAACAAACCTGTTTGCTTATGGGGATGTACTTACTAGATATCCTTGCCAAAAAAAAACGATTTAAATTAGAACATACGTGTACGAAGCCGCCTGTTTATGTTTCAATAGTGATAAAAAAGGTTAAATGAAAATAATTTTTAAGTTTTTATACCACTATTTATTGTATAATATACACAAACAAAGTTTACAATATATTATCAATTTTGACACAACTATAGTTTCGACATTTGCAGGTCATTATCAAGTGTTGAATTTTTTTTAAATGAACTACCACATAGTAACGATCGCTACCATCATTTTCAATAGTGATAAGTTTTATTTCTCTTGTCTTTTATCTTAAATATTAGGTAGGTTTAGATTTAAAAATACAAAAACATTTCATAAATTTACAAAAATAAGTCTTATTGAGCCGACAAAATAAATCTCACTTTGAAACAGCTATTTCTCTGCCTAATATGTCGACAGATATTGGAGTATACTAAAGTAATTTGCGTCATATAAAATTTACTAATATTTTTGAATCGTATTCGTTTAATTTCAAATATAATTTTAACAGTATAAAACAATTTTATGAATCATTTTACTAACTATAGCACAATTGCAATGCCCTATTCTTTTATGTAAATATTTCGTTTAATAGTTTTAAGGGGGTACTTAAAAAATTAGGATTTGTGTTAAAGTATCCCAGGGATGTTTTTGTAACAACTTGTTATTTATTGCTTATAAAATTTGACTAATGATTCTGCGAAACCAGTGTCATCAAGTTTAATTTTAGCACATTCATATAATTGCATAAATAGTTGTTTACTAGGAAGACATGATTATTTTGGTGGATGCGCCGGGACATATAAGTTTACGCACCATTCATTTGAATATATTTAAAAAAAGGTACTCATAAATTCTAATACTACAAATTTGTTAATAAAATACGTATAATTAAAGCGTTTTAAAATTTTTTTGCAAAGGAAATGCCTTCACAAGCAAAATTTAAAATAAAAAGAAAGATTAATTTCAGGTAAAATATTTAAAAATACTGAAAGATCTCGGTCTATAGCCTAGACGGACTAACACCAACTATATGTATTGTGTTCATATTCATTGTTATTATGTATTTTGTATTGTCCAAATAAAGATTATTGTATATATTTAAAAATATTAAATAATACATTTTCAGTAAGTTGAAATACATTGTAAACATTTTTATGAAAATTTAATCACTATGATTGATCATAAAATATTGTCTTTTGAAACTTTCGAACCTTTAATAAATGCCATTAAATCTAGTCTGTAATACAACATTACTTTTAATTAAACACTGAGATCGCCTTGTATTTTGTTTGTTATCGTTCTTAATATCTGTATAAAAATATATTACGTTGATGTTTTTTGTACGAAACTATCTAGTTTTTATAGCATTCTATTAAAAGAAGTCTAATTTTGTCATCAGTAAAATTGGATAAATAAAAATTAACAAATAATTCACTTATTATTGGTAAGTAAGATTACATAACACTGTAATTACTGACATTTTAATATAAATTAATAACGCTACATTAAACCTGTATAAAATAATGATCACTATAATTGATTATAAAAAATATTTACCTTTTTTGTATTAAATAATAATAGATCTGCCTTAATGGTTACTTTTGTTTCAATGAACTATTCCATCGGTTTTAATTTTTACTCAATTTTAAGCACTGTATAGTAAAAAAAATATTCTTAAAAATGAAATGTAATATTTTCAAAAATATATTAAAAACAATAAATTCTGTGTATTTTAATGGAATATAGTCGAAATGTAATAAACATAGGCGACAATATATTTTTCATACTAGATTTTAATCGCATTAGAGGGGAAACCACCTAAGAGAGGAACAAATAAAATTTTAATGAAAGTTATGGTGGCGACCGTTAAATTATCGTCGAATGTGTACTCTTAAAAACGTCGAAAGCATTTTTATTTTACAAGTAAAATTTTATAATGGATAATGTTAAGATTTATCAAATGTTTTGTATTTTAAATAATTTCATTCATGAATGAAAAAAAAATCCATAGTTTCAAACTTTTAAACTGTGCATAATTTTATGGTAAATCCTCTACAATGTTTTCCTTGTTGAAATTAATATTTTAAGTAATTTAGTTTAAAGATTGAAAATTCTTTTTTATTCAATCTTAAAAGCCTCAGAATAATATTTTAATATTTTGTTTGTATAAATAATGGGTAAATATATGTTTTTTTGAATTTAATAAGAGAATAATTAATTTATAAATTTATCTGTTTGCTTATTTATAACAACTGTTTTTTGTTCGTAGTGAATATTATGATTGTAAACAATTTAATTCATGTTTTCAAGCGTATTGCGTTAAATATTTGTTGAATTTGATTCTCGTTTATCACGTGGTAAAACGTTTTTAATATTAAGGGTTGTTTATAGAAAGGCACTTGGTTGGTTTCACTAAATCGAAACTAGTCGGAATAAATCGTAAAAAATGTGAAACCAATCAAGTGCCTTTATATAAACAACCCTTAGTATTGCGTTATTGTTGTATATTTTTTAGCAGGAAGTGTTATTGCTATGCTAAAATAATTGAATATTGTTATAAAATTAAAATATTTGAGACGATCACTTTAAATACTTTCTAATATATTAAATCATAAAGAACATTAGGGGTGTATTTGTATCACTTATTGACTTTAAAAATATAGTTAAATGCAACACGTTGGAGATAAGTGGTAGACATAAACTGCAATTTACTACCTTTAAAGTTGTATATAAAAATTATTTTATACTGTTCTACCAATAATAATTAAATAACTAAAACTTTAAATTAAAGGTATAATTAGTGACTGTTTAGTAATAAATTATGGAGTATTAAATCTTACGTAAAATTAGTTTTAGCGATTTAAACACTTTATAACACCTATTATTATATTAAATCATGAAAGGGAATCTTTTCATTGTATTAAAAACTATTTTTAACATAATTCCATATGGTAGTTTTTAAATACGCTATGTTATATGTTTCTCAATTAAAAACCTATATTATCTTAACACGGCCTGATAAACATCGCGGTAAAATAAAAATTACACCGGAGCCCTTAAACAAGCAAAATATTTACCTTGGTTGCGGGGCGGCGAGCAGCGATGTGGCAGAATTAAACGGCCCCTCTAAGATAACAGTATCTCCCCCGTATATCGGCGTGGAACTAAATTCCCACTATTATTAAAAGATCTCCTGCCGGCAACATCCACTTAAAATTCACTACGCGAAAAATTGATAATCAACGGAATTAACGGCGATGAGACGCACTTTACACGAAGGGAGCAGTGTAGGACGTCCGCACCCTACGACAACCCGACGTACTCTGAATCTAATCGCGTTACCACGAGCGCGCCACGAGGCCACCCTCGAGCCTCAACCCCACCGCCGCCGCCGCCGCCGCCGCCACCTACACCTACCCATGCGCTTCCCTACATATCCCAAAAATCTCCGAAATCCACCCCTATTAGTCCTATATTCTTGCTGAATATAAAACCGCCTCCTCCCTCCAACTGAAATAATAAAACCTGATATCGTGGGTAAATGGGGTGTGCGCTATTTGCTATGCACTTGTAAATCATCAGTCAACCATCCAGTGGAGATGAACCACTTTGTTGATATTGTACTTCCACTTCATATATACATATTTCTTTTTTTTTCCACTTTAACTATATTACTAACAATTCTTAAAATAAAACAAATAGAAAATTTAATAAGTACTATGTATTTACTACACCTAATGATAAATAATAATAAAATAAAATATAATTAAAAAGGTATATCTTGAATAACTTTAAATATTTTGCACTAACAAGAAATAAATGTAATTATTTTATTATCTATTTTTTAAATTGCAGGATTTAAGCATTATGAAAACAAGATCCAAGAATGTAAATTATGTAACATAACAAGTAGTTTTTTTTTACCTAATTCTATCTTTATATTATTAGATATTCCGTGTTTAATATTTATATAAAATTTAATGTAAGTATTTCATAAATAATTATCTTTCTTCTCAAAAATATATAACTATGCATTATTATTTATAAATGTATTTATTATTTAGAATACTAGAAGAAAGTTCGAATATTTTTAAGCTTAATTCAATTTACAGCGATGTGGAATTTCCATGTATGATAGATATTTTGTTTTAATAAAATTAAAGTTTTGAATGTTCTGTTTCATTGAAACTTTGTTATGATACTACATATTTTGCAAAGTCTATATTCAATATTCTGCCACCAAGGGATGTTCATGACATTTGTAAAAATTCCCCCTGGCTTTAGTTTTACGAGTCTATCCTTAAGTTTGTAACATCTGGGCATGATACATAAAATTGAAAGCTACATAATGTACTATCATTTATTACTAATATTCTAAATTCATTTTGCTAATTTCTATACGTAAAATGTTACTGAAAGTGAATATAAAAGTAAACGCTAATTTAACATTATAATAACCACAAACTAACAAAAGATGGATTCACATTGACCTTCGAACAAGGCTCAATCAATTAAATCAATCGAAACTGTATCAATTATTTTCTAGATAGTAGTTCTGAGAATGTATTTTATAATTAATATTAATACAAAGCTTGAATAGGTCTACAAATATTATTTTAAGCTAAAGTAGATTAATTGGATTTCTAAAATGTTTAAAAATGTATCACAAAGTGAAAGCCTCCACAATGATTACTTCTCATATAATGTGTAGTTAGTAAAGTCACTTATGTCGTCATGAATAAATTAATCGATAAAATATACATAATATGCTATAGGTATTTAGGTATTCAAAAAAGTTTAAAGCTTATGTAAGCAATCCTATTACCACAACATAACTACATGCCATTAGAATTAGACAGGCATTGTTTAATAAGGTTGATGATAGCAGTAAGTATTTCATTCCAGTTTTTTTAGCTAACAAACTAGTTGATTTCTATATGGAACGTCTTTGAGTTTGACGAGAATCACAACGTCTGTGTATTAAATTTCAGCCAATGAATGTCGACTTAACATTTCCTTTTCCTTCTATAATTCTCAAAAATCAAATCGTTATATCTGCCGTATAGATTTTACTTATAGAAGTTTTTTTTTTTTTTTTGGCCTCGGAAACTAGTCCATATTGCCAGCACAAAGTATTATAGTTAGGATAAAACTAGGTTACAATTCTTCACGTTAAGCGGTCTTTCAAAACGTCTTTTATCATTTTCACAACACAGTACTAGACCACGGAATAAAGGGTTATATAACACAGGTTAAAACAGAGGAATGATTATATTTTCATTTTCGCATTTTTAACAAAATTAATTAAACAATCTAAAACATTGGTACTGTTCGTAGACAGAAGGTGGACAATATTTAATGGAGGCAGTAACTTTAAGCCGGCTAGGTTATTCATAAACACTTTTTTGGGTTGTTCGTTTAACGTACACGGAAAAAATATATGATTTAGGTCTCCATTCTCAATATCACAGGCACATAATTTATTACTAGGAATACCTATTTTGAAAAGATGTGCTGCAAAACAACCGTGACCTAATTTTAGTCGAGTAATGGTAGATGAAACAAATCTGTTTGTCATGTTACGAAAGATGTAATTTTGTTTATCTGGCAGTGTTGGATGAATAAGGTAGTACTGACTATGGCTACTTTCCGAATTATGTAGGTATGTTCTTTTCCATGAGACTTTCAAACTGTGCCTGTATGTGTGTACTAATCCAGTGTAAGGAATTTTAATGTTTTCTTTGTTAACAGCTGATTTTGCTAACTTATCTGCAGTCTCGTTCCCATAAATGCCACAATGCGCTTTAATCCAAACAAACGTTACTTTAATTGGAAGTAGCGATTGACATAGTTTGTTTATTGTGCAAATTAGATGTGTCTTGAATATACCATTATTCAAGGATTTACTAACTGAAAGAGAGTCTGAATATATAATAATATTTGGGAATGATACTATATTTTCATAATTTGACAAACACCATCTCAGTGCTTCTATGATTGCCATAGCCTCTAAAGAAAAAATGGTTGCAAATGTACATACTGAGGTTGAATATGACGTGGAAAATGTTGGTATAAAGTAAGCAACTCCAGCATAACCTGGACTTTTGCTTGCATCCGTATATATAGAAATGGCATTTGGAAATTTGTTTTTAAAATCATTATAAAACGCCTAATTTTCCACTCTGCACTCACCAAATCGTTCAATGATACACGTACATCTCTTAAAATATGCATCATATGAGTATTTATAAAGTGTGGTATTTTCAATATATGATGCATAATATGCAGTTGATCTAAAAGCCTGTGCGAGTGGTGGACATATTTTTTTATTCCAGTAAGGATTAGTTAGACTCTCTATACTGACATTATATAAATTTGTAGGTATTTTCCCTTTCGATCTAAGTTTGCTGACAAATTTTTGGGCAATATACTCTCGTCTAAAGCTCAATGGGGTTTCGTGTGCCTCTGCCAGCACAGCAATGTTGGGCGAAGACTTCATAGCTCCAATGCATATTTTAATAGCTTTATGTTTAACACGGTCTATAGTAATTAAGGTAGTTTTACAAGCGCTACCATACAATACACAAGCATAGTCAAGTATAGAGCGGATATAAGATTTATAAAATAATAGCGAAATGCTCGGATCGGCTCCCCTACCATGTCCGATTTATGGTTTTTAATACATTAATACCTTTTTCACATTTTTTTGATATATAAAGTACGTGTTCTTTCCAGGTGAGTGTTTTGTCTAATATTACCCCAAGAGATTTATGACTCATTTTAATTGGAATTGGCTCTTCGTCCCATAACAATTGATTCACAGGTGGTATTCTGTGTCTAGTGAAAATCACAATTGACGACTTATTAAGCGAGAGTTGTAAATTGTGGTTCACCAACCACGATTGCTTGTATCTAACCATAGAAGTTGGCACATCTAATGATTGGTTGTATGATTTTTGTCTTGAGAATAAGCAGAAGTCATCAGCATATTGAATTAAATGTACGTTGTTAGGGCAGTTATTTTGTATGTCATAGCAATATATATTAAATAAAAGGGGGCTCAAGAGCCTTGAGGAATTCCCATGTAAAGATTACGTTTTATTCGTGGGAAATGTCTGTAATGGATCGATCTGCCATAATAAAATTGTATGATATTCTTAGCCACAATCATTGGTATATTCAGTTTAACAAGTTTTTGATATAAAATATCGAGGTTGACATGATCATATGCTTTATTAATATCCACAAAAAGGGTCGGGAGATATATATTTTTTCTGAAACTATCTTGGACTTCACACACCAAATTACTTAATGCATCTAATGTACCTAAACCCTCTCTAAAGCCAAAAATATGATCGGGAAGAAGTGAATAGTGCTCTACGTACCAGACGAGACGTTTTTTAATCATTCTTTTAAATGTTTTTGTGATACATGAGATTAGGGAAATAGGCCTATAAGAGTCGCATAGGTCCGGATCTTTGGATGGTTTTAGAATAGGGAGTATCATAATATTGCTTAAAGCCTGAATATAATCAGATTCCATCCACCAAGAGTTACAAATATCGAGCAAACGGGATTTTGCATTAATTGGCAGATTTGCTAACATAGGATAAGTTATGGAATCTACCCCAGGTGTAGTATTTGGTGAGTTTTTAATGGCTATTTTAAGTTCTTCTAAGGTAAAGGGTTTGGCTAGAACGTTATTAGGATTGGTATTTGTATCTGCAGGGATATATGTTCTTTGAGGTATCACATAGGGAGGAGCATATACATCTAGCATTTCCTCTATCATTTCTTCGCCCAATTTAGTTACGGATTTATTACTACTACTGTTATTAATTTTTTTAACTGTTTTCTATATGTTTGAAAATGGGGTCGATTTGTTTAGAGATTCCATAAATTTCATCCATGATGTTCTTGCCTTATTTTTAAACGTGCGTTTAGTCGGGGCAGATATCTTTCTATATGCGATATAATTTTGATGAGATGGATTGGCATTGTAGTTTTGAAGTATGGACTTACGTTGTGTAACTATTTCGCTACATTCGTTATCCCACCATACAGGACTCTTCCTTGATTTCACAACAAAGGGACTCTTGATTGGGATTGATTCATCGGCTGCAGCTGTTACTGTATTTATAAAAAGATTATAACGGTCTTCGTTGCAGTGAAAAGTAGAGGTTATTTCATTAAGGTGGTTTGAAATATGATTACTATACTTTAGCCAGTTTGCTTTTGCACTATTCCATCTGGTGTTGGGCTGAATTACGTTGTTTGTTGAAAATTCTTCTAGTGTGGTTGTTAGTGGATAGTGGTCTGATCCAAGAGTATCATCAAATAACTTCCACTGCGCGAATAATGGAAGTTGAGGGTTGCACACAGTTACATCAACAGCTGACTTAGCTTGGGAGTAGGATATCCTAGTTGCCCGATCTTCGTTTAAAACTACAAAATTGTAAAGATCGATAGCCTCTTGAAGGTTTTTTCCAGCCGGGTCCAGTGATGCTGATCCCCATAAGGGGTTATGGGCGTTAAAATCTCCACCGATTAGGAAGTTTCCTGACATTTGACTGAACAATTTATTCCAATTTTGGGAGGTAGCTCGTACATTAGGAGGTTTGTAAATTGATACCAGCATGAGAGGCTGTTGTTTATAAAGTATTTCTATACCACATAACTCAATTAAGTCATTATTTATATTTAAAAATTTGATAACTTTATATTTAATTGATTCTTTAATCATAATTGCAACTCCACCTTTACCTGCAGGTCTGTCGTTTGGGATTTGAAAATTTTGGCATGGTTTTAACCATGTTTCTTGAAATAAACATATATCAATATCTACATTCATAAGAAAAGCAGCTAAACTTTGTTTATTTGAATTTAAAGATCGTGCATTCCATTGCATACTTTTTAATTTTGTAGGTTGCATTGTTAGTAGTAGTAGTAGTAGTAGTGTTAGGCTATCGACCACGTGGTCCTTCCGCCATGTGTCATTTGTGTATTTGTGTGTGTGTAAATGAGCTTGTTACTTTAAAGGATCGCCCCCGTCACTCTAAAGCGCCATTAATTGTATCCCAACGGTGAATGGTACCGGTCACCCATCCGACTACTGACCCGAACCAACGTTGCTGCACGTCAGTTATTTATCAGTAATGTCCTCATCACTGTCAATGTCTGAACATTTCTGTGTGTCAGTAGTACATTTTCCTGATGGGCCCGGGGTATCATTCATATATGTAATAATAGTGTTCTTAATATTTAATTTTTGAATGTCGTCCTCTTGAAATATTTGTTTTTCTCTAATAATTCCCTGTACAAATGCATCAATTTTGTTTGCGATTTCCGATTTATATTTAATAAATTCATCTCTATACGGGTTGGGTACAACGGGCTTGACTTTAAGGTTATTCGAATTTGTTTTGAGTATAATAACTGCAGGATAATTAATGGGGGAGGTTGGTTTACGTTTTTTGTTACCATTAATTGAGATACTAGAGTGGGTGGGCGTTGAGTAATTTAATTTGTGTGGATGCGAAGGGGGTAAAGAGGGAAACTCTGGTGCATTTGCTAATAATGTGAATCTGTTCGAACTAGTTGCATTCGAGTATGAGGGCATTTTGTTTAATTGTTTTGCTTCGTTAAAGGATAAGTTTTGGCGAGTCATAAGTTCTTTAATTGATTTTTGTTCAAGAAATCTGGGACAGTTTCTATATAAAGAATTATGTTCTGTGGATTTGCAGTGCAAACAAATTTTATTTGTTGAAGGAAGATTACAATTTCCTTCATGCGATTCTAAACAAATTTTACATTTCTTTTTACCTTTACAATGCTTACTCATATGTCCAAAATTGAAACAATTGAAACACTGTAAAACAGGGGGAATATATATATCTACTTCAAATCTGACGCTAAGAACATAAACATACAGGGGCAGTGATGAGCCAGAAAATGTGAGTACTGCAGTTTCTCTTGGGGTATATGTGACAGATCCGTCTTCCATTATTTTTTTCCGGTTCATTCTGCGGATATCTAAAACTTTAATATCTGACTGTATGCATTCCAATATAAATTTCTCCGAGAAAAACGTAGGAACTCATAGAATTTAGTTGACCAATATGTATGTATATAGAAACTCTTTTCTATTAACTTTATTATTTTAACATTGACGTTATAAAATTATGGAAAGTAGCAAAAAAAAATTAAAATACTTTTTACTGTATTCAGTACTGTAAATTTATTATATGCTAAAACTGAATATATTGATTTCTACAAAATCTTTTTAAAATCCGATCCTAATGCATAAATTAGTTGTCTAAGTGTATTGAAGCGAGTTAATGTCCCAAGCAATTTTCGAATTAAAACATCATGAGCAACACGAATGAGTTATTCCCTGGCGTAGCTGCCTGCGATGTTATCAGGAGACCAAGTGTGAATTTTTCATTCGTGCTTTCATGTTTGCGTTCGCTGGAACATAGAAGGGAGCGAATGGCGACCGCTCAGGCAATGCAAATAAATTCTTTGTGATGTTACGAAGACAAATACACTCAATTATTCATTATAATTTGCTTTGTGTAGATTTACCGCGGGAGTAAAAAAAAGCACCATAGATTATACCTGCACGAGCGTGATTTACACCTCTGTATATTTCATCCCCTCCGACCAATTAACAACAGAACTCAAACACTTGTAATATTCAAATGACGGAATTGGCATGTAAAAGTAAAATCTCGCCCTCGGGGTATTTTTTTTTTTTTGGACGTAATTTACATTAGAAAGGCAACCCTTTTTATAGGGATACAAGCAAAACAGCCTGCATTAACGTGCTGGATATTAATTCAGACCATTAAAAGGGCTCTTTTCTATTTCAACAGGCAACATAAAAACGAGATTCGTTTATATATATATATATATATATATATATATATATATATATATATATATAATGTTACACATAACACTGTTCACGCGCTCGCTGCGTTACGTAAAGTGCGTATACTTTTTGCTCGTGCATTAAAAAAGGGTTTTTTTATTCCGGTAAATCCAAAATTGTTCTTTCACGTCGTGAAGGGTGTTTCGTAGGTACAGCGCCCTCGGTCACGTATTTTCAACAGTGGACGGATAAAACAAACCAAAACACGAACGGCATTACAAAAGGTTGTTTCCATTTATTACGAATGGATACATATTTAGGGTAATATTCCCCATGCACGCTAGTTATTACGATATATGTAATAGAACTAATTACGTTTCTCATCGAAACATGCACGTTTCATATAGATTTCCATTAATTCATCATTTCAAATACTTAAAAATTACGAACGTTTAATTGTTGTTTTCATGGAAATAACAATTACAGACATTTTTCAACAATATTCGGATTTATTAGCGTAGTAGACTGGAATGTTATTAAAACTTCAGGTTTAGGTTAAACCTAATGTTTATGTATAACAATATTTGTTTAAATTTAGTTAAGGTTAAGAAGGATAATAAGCACTAGGACAATTAGCAATAATAATGTTGCATTAAAAAGCACTGAATTCTCACTATTAAAAGAAGCTGAAATTAATTAGAAAATATTTCTGCATCTTTGTCTTACAATTATGAAACAACTGACAGCTAATAGTTAAAACTACTTCTAGAGGACCGGTAGGCATTGGATTAATCTTTATTAATAATAGTAATATTTGTTCCCCATCTAAAAAATATTTCTTAACTTAAAACCATTATATTTGTAGCATTTTCCGCAAATTGGAGTGCTTATAATTTTTTTTTACGATGAAATTATTCCAGCTGTCTATATATAGTATAGCTCTATGTATTGAAAATAATAGAAGGTGTAGAAATTAAAGCCATAATTAAACACAATCTAAAAAAATCATTCATGTACAATCTTATAAAATAAAACGTACTACCCTTTCATCAAGCAAATTCATTGCAATTAGAATTAATTCATACGTTATGAGACAATGGAACCTATTACGACAATATCGCAATCTCTCGGTCTCATTTGTTTTTTAATTTCCAATCTGACGGAAACTCGATTCCGTGCGCTTTGTGTGCGGGGAAAGGGCTTTTCGAAAAAAAAAAGTGTATAAAGGATGCAATTTATTTGTAATTACAGGCGGCTCGTTCTGGAGGTATCGTGAGCGGACGATATATACGAGGGCGGCCTTTGTCCCTCGACGATAGATCTATATAAATATATATTTTTGCCAGCCATTAATTGCACGATTGTCCGAAAGGTGCATGTTATCGACAGCCATAAATCGGACTTTCCTTTGATCAAAGACATGCGAGCTTGCTCTTTCAACTCCAATATAACGTAATCAGAGCAACTGTATTTTATTTACATATAAACATATAATAATATCTTATCTTTTATGCATTTCTCTAATTAGGAAAATTGCTATAAATTACTCGACTCAAAGGACGAAATTGTTTGTCACTATCCAATTACTAGATGCCTTAAGTTAAAAGGCCTAATAAAACTCGTTTTCGAATAACAAATCGGTATATCGTTAAAGATTTAATTTATTAATTTTTATAATGCTTTTGTTTAAGCTCAAAACTCAACATAAAGGTTGATTACTCGTGCTTTATCGGAAAGAATGTTTTTAACATTTCAGCCTTTAATACAATGATCAATTCTGAATCGTAGTATCATTAACTACAAATTCCATAAGGTTTTACAGCTTGCATTAAATATTCTTCCACACATAACATACCTTCCAAATATGGTACCTTATGATTATTATTGGTTCTAGTGCCGACAAAATATTTTAGGAGGTAAAATCTTTACTTGAAATAAGCCAGTCAAAAATCACTTAGATTAAATTAATCATATTCAAGCATTCGTCATGATTTGAAATTTATTTTATTTATTTTATATATTAATTTATAAATCAAATATTACAAATCATAGTCATAATACTAAACAAAAAATTTACAATACATTGAAGCGGAAATAATTAATTTAAATACCAATGATATCGCAGATTTAACATTAGAAGAAAATGCAGTTCCAAAAATTATCGTAGAGAACTAAAAAATCACCGAGGAAAACGAAAAACGAATAGAAGTAAAAGGGAAACAAAACAGAAACCAAACAATGATGGGAAGCGAACTCACCAAACTGCAAGAAATAACACGTCTAAATTTGTAATTCATGGGAAGAGCTACAATAGATTCCACGATGGATATGGTAAGGGAACACATCAAAACTAATACCAATACCAATTAAAATCGAGGAAATCAAAGTATAGATTTAAAGTAGAAATTCTAGTAGAATTTGCACCGAAAATGGAAGAACCAAATAACTGGCCAAGAAATATGAAGTACAATATTATTCTCCTTTAACAAAGTATAACATTATTTCAAGTAATTTAAATTTTTACACATAAACATACAATCGTTAAAAAATAATGTGAAAGAGTTTGAGGTATTTCTAGCAAATTTAGAAAATCTTTCTGCAATTTGTAACAGTCAGCATTGGTTGGAAGACATGGAAATGTTTCGTATTTCCATAGATAGATTTATACATGCTATGTCATATTTGTAAAAAATGCCTTAACCTAATCAACAATTACTTTACCCTCAGCAGAGAATCACTGCGAAATTGTTGCGGTAGATTTAATTGATTATAATACTGTTTTAATTTGTTTATATCGCTCACCATCAGGCAACTTTGACATTTTTCTAAATGTGTTGAATAAGATCCTAACAAAATATCAAAAATGCAAACAAATTTGGTAATCAGTTCGATAAGCTGTTTGCTGATACAATTCAATTATATGGATTTAAAAAAAATACTGATCCAACTCGTAATAAAAATGTACTGGATAATGTAATTTTAAATCACCATGATGACAGAACCAAGTTTTATGTTACAGACCCTTACTTATCGGACCATAAATGCCAGATTTATAAAAAAGAAATCTTAAGCAATAGAGCTGAGAATTCCACTTCAATAATTATACCAATAACTGAAAATGGCTTAAATATATTGTACAATATGGCGCAAAATGTTGATTGGATTATGTGTAACGAGGCAAACTTGTTCATGGATGTTTTTCAAAATGTTTTGAGTAACATCTGTGATTTTATCTTTCCAGAAAAAGGTGCATAATAACGATAAAAATTATAGAAATCTTGAATAACAAACATATTCGAGATTTAAAAAAAAATATTGCATGACTTTAATGAAAATGAAAATAAAATTAAAGCTAAAAGAAAATGATTCGCTAATACAGAAAGCCTCAAATAAAATAAAAGTTACTTGGAATATAATTAACAATAGTATAGGAAAAATAACTAAAAAAACCCGAAGGCATGCCAGTTTATGAAATATTTCATTATAGTTTCCTTGGAGGTTATTAATGGTACCTCATCTCAAATTCAATAGTTGTACCCTTAATTCTCTCCAATGTACAAATAAAAGAAATCAAATTTAATTACGCTTCTTTTAATGAGATTCACGACACTATTAACACCTTGACAAGTTCTAATTCAAAGGAGATTTATGGGATAAATATAGCTATGATTCGGTCAATAAAATAACCTTTAACACATATATTGAACTCATGTATAAAACAAAAAATATATCCTGAGGCATTAAAACTACTAAAAGTCCTACCTATTTAAAAAAAGGAGCTACTACCAAATTAGATAATTACCGTCCAATTTCAATTATACCAACATGTTCTAAAATTTTGGAATACACGATTAAAATCCAATTAATTGATAGAGTGTAAGGAGCAAAGAATAAACGATTATGGTTGTGCTCTAGTCCACTATATTGTTCTATATACACAAGCTGACGTTTCGCATAAAACATGTATGCATGTTCAGAGCTTAAAAGTAACCGTTATAAGAAGTCTGACAATGTAATGTTAACAATAAAAACAATTTTAACACTAAAGGTTACATTTTAAAATAATGACAGTTATAAACTAAAGACTAAATGAAGTTGAGACTTACAAGTAAACAATTATAAGTGTGTCCTACACTATGGAAGATCACGTGGCCGCAGCAATATTTTTGATCTTTACCATTATGACTCCTTATCGGTAAAAATGAAGAACGTCTTGAAAAACTCAACAAATAGAAATTTGAGGTAAATTAAACCGAAACATAAGTATTTAAAGGAACTGAATTAATAAAATTAACATGATGTAATAAGATTGGAGAACAATTACTGAAGGTAGACAAATACAAAATGGTCCGTCTTCCGCTAGTTGACTGTGAAGAGAGCGGTGGAATGTTCCACACATCAAAATTTCATCGTAACGAAGGCACGAAAGTACGATTCACGCAGGAAAAACCCTAAACCCGGGTCCGAGAAGTTGAAGAGGGTACCCGACATATCACACCCCTGAATAAGAACCCCAAGGGATAAGATAAGCTTTCGCAACAATACAAATTTCATATAACAGCATATTTTGCAAGAGCTTTGAACATGTCTAATTTTGTGCCTGGAAACTACGATTTGCGGACAGCATTGGTTTTCTGTTATCAATTGAAGAAAACTGCTGCAGAATCGCATCTAATGCTTGTCAAAGCTTACGGTGAGCATGCTCTTAGTAAATCACAGTACTTTGAGTGATTTATAAAATTCAAAAGTGGCGATTTTGACGTGAGAAACGAAGAACCTGAAGGACAAGCGAAAAAGTTTGAAGACAGCGAATTGCAAGCATTGTTGGATGAAGATGACGCTCAAACGCAACAACAACTCGCGGATCAATTAAATGTGACACAAGAAGCCATCTGCATACGTTTGAAAGTCATGAGTAAGATCCAAAAGATGGGATAATGGGTTCCACATGAACTGAATGAAAGACAGAAAACCGAAAAACCACTTGTGAAATGCTGCTATTTAATATTATATTATAATTGTGAAATAAACCAAGTGCCTGTCTATATACAACCCTTAATATTCCAACGTTTTCAAAAATTTTGATTCCACTTATGGCACATTGTAATTTTTTGTCTCTTGATATTATCATCGTTTTTGTTCTGTCTTCATTCTGCTTGTAGTTTTCTTGTATCACTTGGTTGTTTCATCCTATTACGCATATATAATCCACATAATCCATCAGCTGGGTCGACTTGTGAAGTAGGTTGCCGCTAGTCTTTACTCTGCTTTTTCTTATTACGGATTCAAGTGTCCATTCCATTATCTCCTGTTGTTATCCTGAAATTTCGTATGTTTATGCCATCTGTTTTTTCGTAACTTTTTATACTACTATTCATAAGTACTTTTATTTACTCTCTGTTTAGCAGTATTTGGTAAAACAAAAAAATTCTGACCTCTTCTATTAGGCAGACTTATTTAATGACTTAAGTAAAGAAGAATTCAAAGTTAAGACCACACTGTAACCCTGTAGACCTTCTAGGTTCAGATTCATAGTGATTGCACTAAGCCAATGATTAATTAGGAACGTCTTCATGCAACAATAACATCATTGAAACACTAAATTTTTAATTTTATAGGTTATAGGTTAAAATAGGGTGATAGTCAGGTGTGTTAGCCTCTCTCAAACTGCGACCTAATAAATCTATTGTTCTACCCTTAAGCAATCACTTCTCAATCAGTCCCACGTTCTCCATGAACTTGGTAACTTTCTTGTGGGTAAGATTGCTCACTTCTTCGTGTGATAATTGGTCACTACCGAAGTGCACGACACAAGTGCATACGAAGTATGTGTTTGGTCGTTTCATCTGCCGAATCACATAATCTGCAGTTTTCACTTTCCTCTTTTCCCAATTTTCACAAATAGTATCGGAGGGCACAATGCCCTATCATGAGTCCGGTGAAAGTTTTTAGCCCATTAATTGTGATTTCAGGCACCTTGTGGCTGTGATCGAGTTTGATGAGTCGTTTTGATTGACGTAGACCTGGTACATTGTTTCAATGTTTGTGTCTTCTGTCCTCTTCTCATTTTTGCTCCACCTCTCTTCTGTGCGCCATGGGGAGTCCGCAAAACGGCTCTGGTCCTCTAGGAGTGGCATTTGCACCTTTTTTTCCCAGTTCATCTGCCACTCCATTCCCTTTAATATCCCTGTGCCCTGGGACCCACATGAGGGTCAACGAGTTGTTCATCCCCAGTTGCGAAAGGGGTCTTTGACATTCCCAAACAGTCCGTAAGCCGTGACTCGAAAGACATTTAAAGCGGCTTCGCTGTCTGAGCAAATGTATATATGCGTGTTATTTAGGTGCCTATCTAGGAATTCTCTGGCGCACATATCAATTGAAATCGCTTTCGCTTGCAAAATCGAGTGTCGTACCCAGAGCCATGAAGCTCACGTGGTTTAAGTTAGGGCTATAAGTGCCTATTCCAGTACCTCTGTTATTCTTATATGGCACCATATGTGTACCAAGTTGATATTCCTCGTCCAAACTTTCATCAAAGCCGTTTTGGGGTCCAGTACCTTAAACGGTAATTCGAATTTAAGCTTTCTGGACATGATGTCCGTCGAT
The DNA here is from genome assembly GCA_963969525.1 of Ontholestes murinus. Lineage (NCBI taxonomy): Eukaryota > Metazoa > Arthropoda > Insecta > Coleoptera > Staphylinidae > Ontholestes > Ontholestes murinus. The sequence goes on along the minus strand of OZ018392.1, from coordinate 24,562,459 downwards.
TTGGACAGAAGGACTAGGTAGAGCGGTGTGATACCAATGACTGCCTCCATTCCCGTGGTTGGGGTCGTTTTTTATAAAGCTCTTTCTACAAGGGCAGTTCATCTTTTAGTTCAACCACTATTGACCATAGTGTGGGAGACAAAACTCTCCCCTGAGGACACCCCTTTGTTACAGTCATAGATACTGTGGATCCTGCTAGATAAGCCGTTACTAGTCGGCTTTGAAGCATTGCCTCCACCCATCTTATCGTGGATTTATAGTCGCTCGTTTTATTGCTGAGAATGAGCCTCCCTCTATGTCTACAAATTTTCCGATTGCTGTTTCCGCGTATAGGATGACTCATTCTACCTCTTTGACGAGGTGGTGTAGAGAATCGACGGTGGATTTGCCAGCTTGAATAATGAGAACTTAACAATTGCATTATAAAGCATTTGACATATATGGATAAATTAATAACAGTAGGTTGTGTTGCTTAGAAGAAATCACTTAACGAGACCCATAAGATAATTAAACTGCCGCAAACTTAGTGAGAAATTTGGAAATTCTTGACAGAATACATAGGCCGTGATTAGTTTCTATCAAGTTATGCCGATCAGTTTAATTATAACAACTACAATTATTATATTACTTTATTAAGCCGTGCCAGTTTTAAAAAATTGACTGTTGACTTAGAAGGCTTAGTCTGCCGGGATTGTGACATCAGTGAATAAGGATTTTCATAAGTGTCGACATTAAGTTAATTGTTTTTATTACTAATATTAAGGTCTGGGAAATTTATTGCTGTGATTTTTTTGCTATGAACGTTATTTAAGGAAATAGGAAATTTAGAAAATTAAAAAATTAAACTGCCTATCTGTGCTATAAAAATAAACTAATATGTTATCAACTAATCTGTATTAAAATTTTATATGTTTATTTATTATTGTTTTTATACGTTTTTTTATTATATGAAAAATTATTTTACTAATACAATTATGATAATTGTGTTTGTATGTTTTTTGTTAATATTTTTGTAAGGAGGAATTTTGAAAATATATTAGTTATGTCGAATGAAATCTGTTTGTATTGGTTATGCACATACAATTTGCAAATATTTTTTTATAGAAGAAGAATCAATAATACTGCGTGCATTAGTGTGCCGTCTTCTTTTCTTTTCTGCGCCTTTTAATCTTTTGTTTTTGTGCGATTAATTTTTGGTTTCTGTGAGAATTGAATTTTTCTCTTAAAGTCTGTATATCAAAAAATAAAGTTCACAGTAAAAATCGAACAAAACAAGTTAATCACTTACTGAGATTTTATCAAAAACTTAATTTTGACACTTATTAAAAATTATCTTTCACTGATGCTTCAATCTCAGCATACGCACAACACCCCATTCAATTCAAACATTTAATTAAACGATCCATAGATGTGGCATTCAAAAAAGAAACAATAAATAATATAAGAAATATAAAATAACCCCTATTTAAAAAAGATAAAATAGCAAATAGTTTACTATCTTAAAAGTAACTGTTTTATTACAGAGAACAATTACGAATTCAATACTAATGTATATTTTGATATTTACAAGTTTGAGCCACCATTCAATTAATAGCACCACATTAACAAGATATTATCGAAATCCGAAACCGTAAATACTTTAATAACACGCACCGATATTAATCAATTCAACTGGAAATATCGATTCCCCATCATAACCCAGTTAACAAGGGAAAAAAGTGAGTCCGTTGTAAATTTTATTGAATACAAAAACAGCGTCCATTCAGAACTTCAATACTTGTTCACCGAGTCGTTAGTATCGGTTTTTCGCGTCGTTCCATAATAAAACGGGAGGCAGGATCTGATAAGGACGCCGCGGTTCCGACACGTACCGTATTTAAACTGCTACCAGATGAACTAGAAGGCCTCAGCAAACAATGGCCATCTGTCCGGCCTTATCTCTGTCCCTTCGGAAAATTTTGAAACGCGTCAACCTTTTTACGGTCTTCAAAGGGTTGATCAATTTTCATACATAACGTCCGTCGTGCCGACGGCCGGAATTAAAATCGACGGAGCTTTTTGTATCTAAATCTATCTCTCTCCCACACACACAACCCCTACAACTTTTTATCCAACGGCGAACTTTTCTACTTATGTATTCCGGGGCGTAAAAAGAACTTTTAATGTCGCACGGATGGAATTAATTTATAATTAAGATTCTATTAGCGTTTTCAACTAGGACAATGGTTTATTATGCGCTAGTATTTTATGCATGATAACAATCCACTATTGTAGAAATCAGTTTTTATTTTCCATAATCTACTTAAAGAATGTGGCCACATCTATAAGATTATCTTTATATTTATGCAAAAATTAATTATAATACTAGGCAAAATAACAAGTGCATTTTTAGCTTGATGTCTTTAGTAACTCATTTATCACGATGTAAACATCGCACCTATATAGTGCAAATATATTTTTAAAAAATGATAGTTTTTGTTTAGTCACTACAGTTGTGTATTATAGCGTTTTAAAACTGACGTAAAAATAGAGAAAATTTAATACCTCTATTATTATCTATATTATGTGACAAGGTGGATCAGGCACTTACAAATTCTGCTGTTTATGGTTCCAATAGTGACGAAAGCAAAGGCATTGTTTAAAATGCACTATCGGGTAGGAAGCAAAAAATGTCCAAAAATTATGAAATCACTTAGTAGTATTTATTACTTAAGTAATGAAAACTAGAGTAGTCTAAAGAAGATCTCGATGTATAGGTGCCACTCAAATTGGCACAAAAGAACATTTTTGGACCTAATTGATACTTTCGATTCTTTGCTGAAGCATAACATAATCGATCCGTATTTTAAAAAGATAGTAATTGATGATAAAAAAATGATCACATATGAAATGGAATTCTATTATAAGTAGTACAGTCTAGATCATAGTTTCTCAATCTTTTTTGCTCACCTCCCACTTGGAGAATATGTTTTTTTTTTTCTAGAATCCTCATCATAATGTTACTTACCTTATGTCGCGAATTTAAAATATCTATTGCCCCCTCTGCGCCACCTCAATGCCCTCTAATTTTCTCTGGGTCTTCTACTGCCTTAAGGTTAAATCAAATTCACGCGAACACTGGTATTACTTCATAATATTAGTGTGCGAACCGAGAACGAAGAACGGAACAAATTATATTCGCCCCGTTTGTGTTGATAATACAAATTACTAAAATGAAGTTAACAATTTGAAGTTACATGTCAATGTCAATGGACTATCAGTGCCAACCTTTACAAAATTCCCCAAATTATGAATCTCTGAATTTGTATTAAAAATTCTATATATAATATGCAAAACTGCAGTTTACAGCTTTTTTATTTATCATAAACCTTTTCAATATAACCATCCTAAAAAGCGAACCGTATTCTTAATTATAATTTTATTGCTGCAGTAGATTTTCTCCGAAGGTCGATCGCACATCAAATCGACTCTCGAACGTTAAAGCTCGAATAAACGTTTCCATTCTTGAGGCAGAACCTGCCCTTCATTGTTATTGTCCCCAGCTTAACAGACATCCCGGGCTTTAAGAGGTCCGCACGCGAATAACTCACGTATTTGTGAATGTGTGCGCAGTCCCGGAATTTATCTATTTCCTATCTATTACATCTTTTTTTCTCTCTCTCTTTCTCTTCGGGTCCATCTTTTATTCATTCTCATCCAGAAAACCGGCGTCCAAAGACTAAATTAAATAATTGAGGAGGTAACGACCGAACACCAATTCCCAAGATCCGGTGAATAATTTCGCGAAACGAAATCAGATTAGTGCCTAAATTATTAACAACATCCAACATCAATCTTGATTACCATAAAATTCTAATGATTAATTCAAGCGTCGTCGCTTGGGTGCGACTTTTACCTCGATTAATTATTGGCCTTCACTAAGGTTCTTGTTTACATGTCTCTAGGGGCCGAGGAAAAATTTACCAAAATCCTGAACACATAAACGATTTGTTTGCTGTGTACACCATTATAAAGCATTAACCTCATTCAACATTTTTACCCGGAGTTTACTTGTAAATATTTAATTCCTACTTAATAGCTATGATTAATGGCAACTTTTAAAACTTTTAACAGTAAGATGGGTTTGTTATTATTTAAGATGAAATATTAAATTTTATCTTGATTCATATTTGACATTTTATTGCCAAATAGCACGTTTTAATATTCATATTAGCACATTTACATTGAGGGATTACCGTCGTCCCTAACCCCAATAAACTGCTTCCTTGGGGCGGTCGTAATTTTTAAAGCCGAAAATAAAAATAAACGCATAAAAACAAACCGCGCTTCCGGCCCTCGTCTTGCTCAAGCATAATCTCTTAATATAGTTCCCTCGGCTAAATCGACCCTAAATCTCATGTTATTTATGATTTTACATTTATACATGTTCACGATGAGGATAATAACGATATATAGACTTACACGAGTCAAAGTCACTAAATAAAAAAATGGATCAACTTAGCGTAACAGGAAAAGTACAATACCAGTAGTAATTTATTCAGACTCAAGAACCGATTCAGTTTCTTTTATTTGTGCGTTAAGGGTGGAAGTGGAGGAGAGAACTCGCGGAGTGCATCGCGATCCAGCACCTTGTACATTTATCAAAGGCTTTCGACTTCATCAAAGCTAAGCGGATAATCTCCCTTAACCCCAGGGAGCGGCACGCTTTGAACGCATCCCGGGAATCATCCCGTCTAATTAAACACCCGTTCTTTTTTGTTGCCACGGTGCAAGTGTTAATTATTCGTCCACCTTCTTATTCGGTGCGGCGCAAAAGTCAAAGGGGTTGTCTCCGCCACGTTTGGCTAATTGTTGCCAGATCCATTATTGCTCGTTTAAGATGTGGTTTAATGTATTACCTGGAAACTTTCTGCACCGGTTGACGGAGACGTTAATTGAATTTTGCGGTCGTATTCTTTTGCATCAAAGGCGGCATTCTCTCAGGCCTGTGTTGTGTGTATCAAATTAATTTCTCACAATTGTTTAATTACATAATTGTTTATATTTTTTATACAGCAGTAATGTTAGAAGTAAAATGTTAATCAAAATATTAATTTCTCTGAAAATTATTGTACAGATGTCGAATAACTAACAGTTAATAGTTACAATAACTTCCCTTCGTACTAAAACACTGACAGGCATTGGATTACGTTACTATTAATTGCTGTCATATGACTTAAATTACGTTAAATACAAAGTAACGTATTTTGTACTGTTATCGTTTTTTTAAAACACGTCACAAAACAACTTCGCAAAATAATCTGCAGACACGTGTTTCGCTGTATCATAGCTCATCAGTGGAGTTTTGTCCTTATTACATGGGTCCATTTAAGTTAAATGCCAGCATGAGAATAAATCGATTTTAATAAAATCAGCTAAGAGATTAAACATAGTCTAAAGTACCTATTAATGATAATATAATACGTCTTAAAAGTAAATCACATAAATTTAGCTTTACTAATATAATGAATTATCGATGTAAAATATATTTATAACATTTAGAGATAAACTGTTAAGAATAAAATAATTTTAATGAAGGAGACACGTTTATTTTGTTTCACCTCTTTATTTTAAATTATACGTGACTATATTTTTGTTAGTCATTATCAAACATAATGTGGTTCAAAATTACTATTTATACAAAGCATTTAAATAGGGGTGTGTACATTATGTCAATCTGATCGTTAAGTAGGGGAATTCCCGGGTTAATCTTAGCCTTTAAAAATCAATCTCTTCTAATAAATCAATTTTACGGATTTTATTTGTTAAGTGGATTACCAAACGCATGTATGTTCCGAAAGGGTGAATTGTTTCAACTCAATAGTTTGCAAAGATTGAATTATTTCTTTTATGACACAAAGATTTTTCATGTTTCTTTAATTTAATTTAGAATTACGACTAAATTAACCGATCTACATTATTTTACATTGAGTAAAGGTTAGTCTATGAATTACATATTTACTCATAATGTCCATTTCCGCTTTACTGCAACAACAACAATTGTTACAATGTGTTTTCTTCTGACAAATAATTGTTTCTATTTTAACCATCCAAATGATATATGCAAAAATCAAGCGTACTCTTATCCTACCTTAGCAAATTTAATGCGTCAGCAGTTACAATCAAAATGTTAATTGTAGCGCCTGGTCAAGAACGATCTCGTACAAGATAAAAGAGGCCAGTGTTAAGCTGTGGTTCATCATCAATAGGATCTAATTTATCTGTGAAAGGCCTTTACTGTGGTTGCCTCAGTTGACTTACACAGCACATTGGGATTATTGTAGACCAGCGGTTCCCAACCTGGGGTACGCGTACCCCTAGGGGTACGCCATAGCTTGTTTAGGGGTACTCAAAGAAAAGTTGTTATGGCGGCAAAATATGTCTTACTAAATCAAAATCTAGTAGAAGCTCTAACTGTAAGAAATGAGCCTTAGATCAGGTACGCGTCAAAAATGCTTACTTTGTCGCGCGTCGGCGGAAGATGTGTAAATTGCTGTATTTGCTGTGCTCGGTAAAGGTCTCGTTCCGCTGATGCGGCCGACAGTTGTTGTCGGCCGCACCCGGCACACTTCTTATGGATTTCAATTTTTGTGTTTTCTTAACGACGAACTAACCGTGACATTGAAATCCATAAAAGAGGGGGAACCCCGAACCAGACTTAAAAAGTGGTCGTGGCAGTTCCCGCCGGCCACCCCACTGCCCGACCGTCTTAAATTAAGAATCGTAAATACTGGTTGCGGTTGAAATTGTCAAGCTCTGGCCAAAACATGATTAGTGGTCGTAATTACCATTGATAACTCATAATAGGACAATATCCTTTCTTATGAATAGGACCGTACCAGGGGAAGCCGGTACCTGCTTCTTGGGGCATTTTGAGAGAGTCCCGAAAGTCAGCTCCAGAGGCATTAGTGTCGTCAGTCTCAGTCAACTTTTACACACTGCCGAGAAAGCGTTGCCGTGACATCGATTTTTAGAATAGTGTCATTCGGTATTATTTTCAATATTTATTTATAGTCACTTCAAAAAGCTAGGATTACACCCAAATAGTTACTAAAGTAACCAGATTTGGTAATTTCTTTCAAAAATAAACAGATTATAATATTTTTATTAATTTCCTAATCCTTAGGTATGGATAAGTGGTTGGCAAGCGGAACAAGAAAAGAGTTACAACCGAATGTAGAAGACTTTTAATTGGCAAGTTCTTCCCAAAATCGGGAGCAACTAAATGAAAATGACCAGTCTTTATCAGGACAAAAAGAGAAAAGGATAAAGTACTGCGAAGAATACATTAAATATGGATTTTCATATGTAAGAGATGAGAACTGCCGTAAACCACAATCCATGAAACCTTCCTTACTCTTAAGACATTTACAAACCAAACATGATAATTATAAAAATAAGGACCCTAGCTTTTTTATACGCTTGGAGAAAAGTAAGAATAAATACAATTTAAAGTCATACATACTAGCATCAAATAAAGATCTGGAAAACGCCGTTGAAGCTAATTACCTTGTCAGTTACCTTATTGCCAAATGTGGAAAAAATCACACGATTGCCGAGAATTTGATTATTCCCTGTATAAAAGATGTGGTTCGTTGTATGCTCGGGGAAGAACAAGGAAAGAAAATAAACAACATTCCTCTTTCGAACAACACAATATCTCGAAGAATTCAAGATATGTCTGATGATGTTGAGCAGACAATTATTAGAAGCATTAAAAATAGTAAATTTTTTGCTATTCAAGTTGACGAAAGTACAGATGTCACCAATTTGGCAATTTTGCTAGTCATTGCACGATACTTGATCGATGACAAACCGGAGGAAAATTTGTTACTTTGTCATATGTTGACAGAACGCACAAGAGGTGAGGATATATTTAATGCTATGAATAGTTATTTCAAAGATAATGGTATTGATTGGTTTAAATGTTGTGGATTATGTACCGACGGTGCTAAATCTATGTCAGGCATTTACTCTGGCCTTTGAGGTCATGTCATAAGAGTAGCTCCTAATTACAATTGAAGCCACTGCTGCATCCATAGACAAAATTTAGTATCTAAAATCCTTCCTGGTAATTTAAAAGTTGTACTTGATGAAGCTGTAAAACTCAAGATGTTTTAAAGTTCTGTGCCACGAGATGGATAGTGTTCATTCTACGTTGCTCTTTCATACAGAAGTGAAGTGGCTATCTCATGGTAAAGTCCTTAGCCGACTGTTTGAACTTAGACACGGAGTTCAAATTTTTTTTGAAGATCATCCTTTTCAGTTGTCATCTAAATTGCATGACGAACAATGGCTCCAGGCTCTTGCGTACTTATCAGATATTTTTCTACAAATAAATAAATTAAATTTAACACTCCAAAATAACGATCTTCGGTGATTCGGATAGAATTGAATCTATCATGAAAAAAATTGATTTTTGGAAATCTTGTATTGAAAAGGGCCAGCCTGAAGTATTTGAAAATTTGTATAATTTTTTATCGGAGAACAAACTACGACTCTCCCCAATAATACATCAACAAATTGTTGAACATTTGGAAGGTTTAAAATCAGCATTTCGGAAGTATTTTCCCAAACCTGACAACATGAATAATTGGATTTTAAATCTATTTGAAAATGAATACTTTGAAGTAGCTAATTTGTCAATAAAAGAAAAGGAAGCATTAATTTAAAGTGACACCACTTTAAAATCCCAGTTTAAAACAAGAGGACTTCTTAACTTTTGGGCAGCCATTAACAATGAATTTGGGCTCATTTCCGATAAAGCACTTAAGTTTTTGTTGCCGTTTACCAGCACAGGTCTAGTAGAAAGAGCTTTCTCTTTGTACATTTTCATAAAAAATAAATACCGCAATAAGTTGAATGCTGATTCAGATTTAAGGTTATACTTAACATCGGTGGAACCCGATATAAAAAAAATTATGTGCCACAAAGCAAGGACAAGGATCACATTAATACAGAGGTATGTTAAATAAAGACCAATTAACAATTATTAATAAAATTATTTCTGTGATTTTAGTTGTTTAACTTTGTTGTATTTGCGTATTTTTATAAGATGTAAAGATAAATATACTCTGTTCGTCTGTAATAAAAATAATAAGCCTTTTAATTTCAATGTACACCTATAATACAAAATATCCAAATTTAGGCAATTTTTATATGGTCGTGAGGGGTGAGCTAGATAACTGACTTGAGTACAGTAATTAAAAAAGGTTGGGAACCGCTGTTGTAGACTCTCACAAATTGAAAAACTCCAACGTACATAAGACGTCACTCTAAAGGGTAAATTGTTGAAATGTATAGCTTCTAGTTAGTAATATTCAGTTATATATTTTGTTAAGAGTGTGGTTAATCACTTTTTTCATTCAGTTATTAAGAATCTGCATTACAATTTATTTTTTTTTTAATTAAGTTTTGAGAGGAGTAGTGTTGACCTACCTTGACCAAATTTATATTACCTTGCATTACATTATAGCTGTTTCTTAGTGTATTTAAGAGATGTTGTGATTAAACTGGATTTAGACAGAAGTTATTAAGCTAAGGTGTTTAAATTAGGTATTAAGTAGGCATCGTCAATGTATAGTATTTTGAGGTACGCTAGGACAATACAAAATAATTAGGAAAATAGTTGAAACAAAGTTGACTTAAAAAAAACTGTAATTCTTTTTGGGTTTAAAAACAAAGAAAAATGTACTAACTTTTTATAGATCACAAACTTTATTGAACTTTGGTTGAGTAACAACAAAATAAATAATATAAATAATGTCATACACAAATTAAATATGTGGTTTTGTGCAATTTAATCAACTAATAATATTTTCTTTGAACTGTGACATTAAAGGTCGGCCAATTTACCGTAAATCCCAGCGAATGCCCTTTTTTCAATTCTAGTATTGTAAAGGTACCTTATGCTAATAAAAGTATTTCCATGCATTTTAGCGGACTATAATTACAAAGAGACAGATGAGTATCTTGCAAAACTCTTTAAGTGGGCCGAAATTAATTGCCCAAAAATTTTCAATATAATTTTCTAACAGGGTTTTGCCTAGTCAAAAACGATCACTTACCAGATTTAAAGGTCAAATCTATATTGATTAGACTGTGGTAGTTCTAATTTATCAGTGAAAATCAGGGTTCTATTATGGTGATGGACCAGCGAACCAGCGTCCTCCGAACGTCGCTCTGAGACGTACTGAAATCTCATTTTTTCTTGAATTATTATTTAATTACATTAATTTTAGCGCTGACCTTTTTACATCGATATCAAGCGGTGTTCTAATACTTCTAAGGGTAGGTGGTTATTATCACATCCCATTTGAAATGGGTCTAAGTACCATCAGCATCAATACCCATACGACTACTCGTAGTTGGGGTAAGGCTTGCTAGTAACTCAGAAAAATCATCCAGCAATACATTGTCTTTTTTTCTGTAACAAAAATAATAAACATGATTTCTTCTTTTGTTTGTGATCCTTCTTTATTGTATTTATACATAAGTATTGTCTACGAAATCATTAACAGTATACTTTTCTTTTGCAAGTGCACTTTGATTTTCATTATTGAGGTAGTAATAAGATTCTCTCCATTTCGAACAATCGTTAAATTCTGTTCGATTTCAGGTGTTTGAGAAATTTGCGAATGTCAGAATTATAATTATGTTTTGGAATAAGACAAAAACTTATATTGTACTAACATAATAGAAAAATTATAACAAAGGTTAGCAAACATGGCGTCAAATTACATGAACTCCTAAATAAATAAGTAAATAAATAAATAAATAAACTCCTGAGATATCACTAGGAACAAAATACATAAAACTAAATCAAATCTATAAATTACTGAATACATACTTCTGTGTAAATATACAGTTCTGTTATATTTATGTTAAAGTATGCCACTATATGGAAAATAATTTTATGTCATTAGTAACGAAGACGAAGTTAGATTTAGGTTGTAAATGATTAACAAAGCGTATCATTATGACTAACGGATCATTAATTAGATAATTAAACCTTCGAAATAGAAGACGAAACATCTGAATTTCTGGTTAAAGCCCTAACGCTATAGAATCTACAATTTAAGCCATTTATAGTATTTGAGAAAGTCCGTGCATCCTTTGTATAGATTAAACAGCTGCTCTGTAGCCGCAACATGAGTATGGACCTCAGAACTCTAATGCTCAAATGTTACATTTTCCCAGTCTTTTTGTATGGTGTAGAAGCTTGGACCCTCAACGTGTATTCCGAGAGGAAATAATAAGGATGTTGAGGGTATGATGGTCAGAACATGCGACCAACGTGGAGGTTCTGAGAAGAATGGAGAAAGATAGAGAGATCCTACAGGAAGTGAAAATAAAAATATCTCGGCCACATATGAAATCCGAAATATGAAATTCTACGACTCGTAATCCAAGGAAGAATCGTGGGAAAAGATATCTCGGAACGAGAAGAATGTCCTGGTTTAGAAATCTGTGAAAAAGTTTGAATGTCACGTTATATGACCTATTTAGTGCTATAGTTTCTAAAATCAAAATAGTAATGATGATAGCCAACCTCCGGAATGGAGACAGCACATGAAAAAGAATACTAGTAAGGTTAAAAGCGTTTTTACTGGCAGACACAGTGATATAACCTGCGAGTCGCCAGAAGATATTCTATTAGCCTTCAGATATCCTTAAAATTAAGTCCTAATTAATTATAGTTCAAATGGTAAATGCTGAAAAGCTATTATACATTAAGGAAAATATTCAAGTTCATAGGTATGTTCTAAATTCAAATATTTGAAAAATGTCATGCTTATTTGACATTTGTAGGTTTCAAAAGGTAATTGTAAGTCAATGTATTAAGTAAGGAGGTGGTTGAACGATTTCTTTTGGAAGCGCCTGATGACTCGTGGTTGCTTGCGAAAGTTGTAACAATATTTTGAATTTTTAGTTGTTGTCGGTGTGATGAAATTCTCGTTCTAACTATAAATAATGTAGAAGATATGAGTAAATATGTTGTTGTGACATTACGATAAACAAAAATTTAACAACAAGAAGATTTATCATTACCGATGATTGTTGTAGCTTCGAACCCTGCAAGTTTTTCAGAAAATACGTAAATATTTCGCCTCCTGGAAAGAAAAATCTTCGATTTTTAATAACACACTGACACGGAAAGTGCAGTTCCCTTAATGCTAGTCAATATACTATTGGCGCTATCCCAAAACAAATTGTTAATTATTTAGGCTTGAAAGAATTAGAGTTATAGAGGTCATTCTTTTCGTCGAACTGGGGAACCTATTATTGCGGATGCAGGTAGAGACATTTTGGCTATAAAATGTGCAAAAGGATGGAAATATACCGAAATTGCAACTAGCTATGTGGATGATTCTATTATATCAAAAGTTGAAATGTCAAGAAAACAATTTTGTAGTGAATTTTTTAGTATCATGCCGTTGACATCCACATCAATTTCAACCTCCAATCTTATGCCGGAACCTTCTACATCAACTTTAGTTTTCAATGTTATGCCGGGACTATGCTACATCATCATGTTCATCAGAATTTACACTTCAAGTAAATCTGCGACTGTCTGCATTTTTTGCATTTCTGGAAGTACAATTTGCACCATGGTCTTCAACATATACGACACAAATAAAATATTATCTAACTTGAATAATTCTACCAACTTGTAAAAGTTAATATGCCGGTATAGTAACGGGAAAATAGAAACTTTCTTGATTAATATAGTGTTTTGCAAATTACGTTTACAAATGAGAGACAAAATATCTTTAAATTCTATGAATGAATTGATAACTTTAAATAAAAATGTAATATCAGCCAATATTCGTCAATGGTGAAGAGTAGGTAGCTTTAAATTGTCCATAAGTCGTATATAATTCAGATCATTCATTTGACTTAATTGACTTAATTTGAATGCTGCCATTTTCAAAGATTTATTTTGCATTTTCTTGAGTTCTCTAATCAAATATAATAAGCAATATAAGAGTCTAATGGTGTTAACCAAAAACTCTTTCCCAATTCTCAAGATAAAACCTAATAATTTTAAACCACATTTATAAGGGATTTAATATAATGAACAAAGGTTTAGAATCAAAAATAATTCCCAGCTTCTTAATTTCTGTAACATTTTCAAGCATAATCCCATTTATAGCATAGTTTAGACCATTAGTTTAACACCAACTAGAGAGGTTGCCAATATTTGCTTCCTGCGTCTGGAGGGCCATTTATTGTTTTAAAAAGCTTTAAATCTTCGCTATATAGTAAAATTTAAAACAATCTACGATATCATTAACGTATAAATTAAAATGGATTGGTCCCAAAGGAACATTAGGAACTCTGCCGAAGGCCTTTGAAAAATCAGTGTAAATGGTATCCACTTGGTGTTTATTTTCAAATGCCTTCAACAGAAATCTGTCATAACTTATTATATTAGTTTCTGTAGAAGGTCCTCTGAGAAACCTATGATGTTTATTCGTAATTATATGTCTACTTAAACAACCTAGTTGCTGGGACAAGAGGAAGTCCGATTATCTAGGAATTGATGATTGCAAGCACACCCTTCTACAGTTCTCAAAATCATTTCTGAATCCAAATTTATTAATAGGAGTTATATAACTAAGTTTGCAGAATTTTGGTACAGGTTGTTCTGAAATACTTCTTTCAAATAATAAGGTAATATGAGGAGTGAGAGTGCAAACACATTTATTAAAAACAATTAGGGATATTATCAGGGCCACAAGAAACGGATGGTTTAAGTTTACTAATTGCATCAAACATCAATTTAGCGTTTACAGTAAACCTCCTGCAAGGATCAGTACAGTTAGATTTAGAGATATCGTGGAAAAAAGCTTTAATAACACTGTAAACAGTGTTAATACTATAAGTTACCGAAAAAGATTTAGCAAAGAGATTTACGGTATCCTGACTATTGTTACTTTGACAATTATTTAAATACATACTAACTGGTACACCCTCAATATTTTTGGATTCATCAACAAAATCCCAAAATGATTTACTATTTCTATTAATTCTGCTTTACATCTTTGAAATGTATTTTTTATACAATTCATTACTTAAATTATTGCACTGATTCCTTAAATTATGAAATTTAAGATAATCGTCGTAATTATTAGTCTCTTTGTATTTGCCGTGCACTGATTTCTTTAATAGAATAAGATTAAGAGTAAACCATTTAGGAAACATGTTACAAAATGTTATAGAAAAAATTTACAGCTTTATTTATATCACAACAACTAAGAAATAAATCATACCACGAGGCACAAGCCAAAAAATGTTAATTTCAAAATAATTCTAAAATCTAAACGTTCTACATCCTTAAAAATCACAGGTCATATCACTGCTATAGACAACATCACGGGAAAAGTCATTCGACTATTTAACATTAATATTACCTGCAGAACCAAAGGCCAGATCAAGAAACACTCCATTAGGATTAGGTACATCATTTAGTTGAGATAAGTTATAATAAGCAGAAGAATTTTCAACTTCGAGTTACGAGTGGAAGATCGTCTAGGATGAAACCAATGCTCAATTCTCGTGCAGGCTAAATTATGTAATTAATATTATTTATATATTTTTTGTATGTGTTAGGCTTTTTGTTCCATGTATCGGAGCAAAGATTGAAGTCTTAGCAAATTATTAAAGTATCAGGCTGGTAATTCTCTAGAACAAGAGAAGGTAAATATACAACTCCTATCACAATCATTTTCTTGCGGCCTTTGAAGTAAATAAAGACATTTTCCACGTTAACTTGAGAAAGCAATACGCGACTAGCACAAAAACTTTTTCTATTTCAATAAGCACTCCTTTCCCCGTAAAATTATTTGCCATTTAAAGTTATGCTAGCCATTCTAAAAACATCGAATTTTTTAAGTTTTAATTCGCTACTTTATATATCAGATGGGAACCATGTTTCCAACATAATGAATCCATCTAGGAACTTTGCTAAGTACCATTAAAAAATTTAGAAAGTTTTGTTTTCATACCGCCGATATTTTGAATGTAAAATGATAATTTCGCTAGTTTTTTGCTTGAATAGGTTTCAGTTTAAATTTTATAATATTAGCTTTTCTATTGATCAATCGAATAGTTATATCGTTCTCTCCATTGCGAATCCTCTGAGCTAATTCGTCTACGAACGGTGTCATATCGCCTCTTATCTTCTCGTAATGTCTTGTGATATATTTAACTTCTGTGCTGAGCTCAAGTTGAATAGGAAGTAAGGAAAAGAAAGAACTCATCTATAAAAGATCTAAATAAAATATTTTTGTAGTTAAAGCCTATTTATATTTTTTAAGCCTTTGAGACCATTGCAAAGTGATCGATGAAACCAAACTAGAGGGTGCTCATATAATCCTTACAGAATGGTAAAATTGCAAAGAGACTCGCCCAAATTTAATGTTTTTGAGTATTATCTCGGCAGAAAGTTTATGGGCCTTTTTTCTTTGGAGAAGCAACTGTAACTCTTACTTCCTATCTCGATGTTTTACAACCCCGATATTCATTTAGAAACACCCGATATATTACTGAGATTATCTTCTCTTTAGAATGCGTTAATTCATTTTGCTATAACTCTTAAGCATTTCTAGCAATGTACAAAATTACTACTGAATTAGGAAAGTTTTTCCGACCAATCATCCAATTTCTTAGATTTTCATTTTTAGGTTTTCATGAAAATATCTGTCACTCAGATAAATCCTTAAACTATATCAGAAAAATGACAAATATACATCGTTTATTCACATATTATTTTATTTTGAATTTTTATAGCGGAATGTGTACATTTTGAATAGAGGCTAATTATTAAATATTGGAATAAATATGTTCCCTACAATATATCATATTAAATGTAAACTTATATATTTAAATGATTTTAACTCAAAATTGTAGACTATATATAACCGTATCTTTATTTTTCAATTAAGTAGTTAAATCGATAGCTTGAATTTAAATTTATTGTTCGATTAGGAAAGTCTGTTACATTTTGATTAATACAACCTGTCAACTGCAACTGGCTAAAATTATTCCGAAAGGAAAAAAATGTTCTCATGTTAATAAATGATTCGATTACAATAAAACCCATGTATTATTCAAAATAGGCATATAAGCCCGGTGAATTTCTTCAGATCACACTCAGTACCTACGCAGTCGTCCGCGCTAATAACTCGATTCGAACTGAAAGGGGATCCCCCTTCCAGCGTGGTGGCGGCGTGTGATTGTCTTCTTTATCAAGCCGAGATTAGGTATTCGGAGGGGATGGGGCGTCCGATATTGAAATGGATATCCAAAATTCCATGCCCGACAGCCAGTCGAGGGATTAATCAAACGCGGCACAGTCAAGCCCCTCTACAACTCAGGCAAACTCTGGAATTTGACGACGGCGACACGCTCGGCATTCGGAAATCCCTTGGATTTTTACAGCATTTATTGAAATTCTTTCCGGCGAACATCCATTCGGCCCGCCTTTTTACACGTGTGAGGGGGTAATTTTTACTACTGTAATAGACCTACAATTTTAATTGTTCGAACATTTACAAATTAATATAATGACTTTAAAAAAATTGGCTGTAGATTTTGAAAGAAATAAGATAGATAATTAGTATGTAATATAATAAACTTTATTTATTATATCTTCTTTTATATTATATTAGTGAAGGATGCTTATTTTTGAAGGATTGTGCCTGCAGTATATATTTTATTTCGTACGACTTCTTCGTATAAATGATACTTGAATTCACACTTATATCGTATGTAAAATATTCATGAAGGTTTTCTTATTGAGATTTTATATCTGATATTGCATATTCCTGATAAAGGAATTGTAGGAATTTAAACTTGCAATTCCAGGAAGCTATGTATTCCTGATGAGATTAACACAACTTGTACTCCATATCTACATTCGCACGCTACGTGTCCATCAGCTGTATAAGAGTAAAATAAGTGAGGAGTAGAAAACTTTGGCGCTTGCAGTTCTCAATATCCAAGTTTTGAACTTATGTAATTTTCATCAACGGTGTATCTTTTGGGGCAAATGTAAGCGTTTATTTATTGAAAGGTCAATTAGCCAACGGACTGTATCAATCAAAGTGTAGCAGGCCTTCTAGACATGTTGATTGAAATTCAAATAACCGAGCAGACGCACACATACATCACCCCTCCAATATTTAGCACATCAAATTTCGTAATAACACCGTCGGCTTGATTGAAAATCCTAAGGGTTAATTGGGGAACGCATAATAAATCATCTGTGCAATTCCGTCGCAGGCGCCGGTGCAACACTTGAAATATATTATTTGCACCCTATTAATTTCCCCCCATTTCATAAATCAACTCGGCCGAAGAAGTTCGCTTAGGGACGATAATTGGGTCGGAAAACATCAGGTGCGCCCTTTCATGTGGGCTACACTCTCGAACAGCCGCTGCTGCTGCCGTCTCTTTATTATTCAAACATTTTCCAGGCGGGGAAAAACTGAAAAACTGCGCCCGGTAATGAATAACGGAAAATATATTTTTCTTATACGCACGACATGAGTTATTAAGGTTGTGAAGGCTATATATTTCTACCAGCCTTCTTTCCATTTCCCCTCGCAATTTTCTGATGCCAAATATATATGTATATATAACGTAATCCTTAGATAATAGATAATTTATTTTTTGCATAAATAAAAGTCCTTGCCGGGAGGGGGCGGTAAATGCCGTCATTTGTATGTGCCCGTCCTGTCCGGAACGTTCCTCTCGGCTGAACAAATTCGACCGCTCCCCGTCTAAGGCGGGGGCGCGGGGGCGCACCGAAAGATTAATTACCAACTTTTCACTTATTTCACAAATCTAAATTTATAATGGCAACCGGAGCACGTAATATGCTACTTTGTCGAACGATTCATCACCCGTTCCATTCCTTAAATATCCCGTTGATGTTAATATGTTTCTGAATTAATTACGTCCATGAAGTAATTAAGAAAAAAAAAACAATTAGTTTTAATAACTGTTGACTTACATTTACAGCATAGAACTAAATAAATTTTAAGATACTTAGAAAGTTAAAACTTCAAAATAAAATTCCGTTTCCCTTTCTTCAACCGCGCTAGGCTGATGAGATCCAAAACAGATGGAAACCGGCCTATAGTTTTCTAATTAGAGGCGAGTTGGAGCAACAGGATTTATCCAACTCATCACCAATTAGAATATTGATCTCGGTGGCAACCTTTATGTCTTCAGATTATATATTTTTACAGAAAGTTTATTTTAGTACATTATTTTTAATAACTATGTTTAAATATACTTAAATATCTTAATTAAAGAAACAATGAAATTATGACACATTATTAATCTACGTTGACATTAGATGTGATTTCGACATGCACAAATGCACATTGTAATTCTCTGCAGGAAGTACTGTGTGCCTCAAAAGGTTGTTAAACCCACGGAAATTGTATTTGGATTTTCAGCTGGAGAGAGAACTGAAAGCTTGATTTATGGGGTGTACATTGCACGCGCTTCCCTGAAATGTGTTTGTATAGCCGAGTTTAAGACGCTGCATACATTTCAGCGTCAAAGAAATGCCACAGATCATAATGTTACATACGATATGTATGTAATGGGATATTGCAAAAAAGGTAATTGCCTTTAAAATAAATATTCTTTAATGGAGTGTATTTTCGAACCCCCGGAGACATCAATGTTTCCAGGGAGTGGGTTTGTAATTTACTTTTCATTACAATTTCCGGATTCACCTTTCCATTATTGCACTTAAACTGTTTGTTTTATTATGCCTGTACATTACGAAGTTTAAGACATAATAATCAACAGAACATTTAATATAAGTAGTATCCGCCAACTTGAATTAGTTCTACACCACGTACGTTAATTCCTTTAGATAATAATTGTGTATTCTAAGTAGAACATCATTATGTATATAACATTAATTCAGTGAAAAGTTTTTGTTAGTTGCTCAAAATATTTACTAATTTACTTAATAAGGTTAACAATTAAGACCGAATCCCACCACTCCCATTTAGTCCCTGATTAAGCGAAAGTTTTTGCGCGCATCACGTAAATTTAAATACCCAACGCACTTAACGTCCCAGTATATTTTCATGGACGTGCAACACCCAAGGCCTAATTTCTCCTCTAACTTAGTTACAATCCACATTGTGTCTACGGAAAACCCGCGCTGAATTTTCAACGAGCCCCAAGATTTCGGGGACAATTCCATCAACTGATTGCGAAAGATACACGTAGACCGGGACCGGGTCGTCAAACTAATATTAAATTTGTCCGATAGAACCAATAAAAATCGGGCCCAGATGTCCAGCAGGCGCGAATCGATGTCCGCTTTTCGTTAAATAAGAAGGGCGAGGGCGACCGCAGCCGATGAGCTCTTCTAGATGGAGAACGATGCTTCGGACCAATTTATTTGTTTCGATCTGGCTTTAATAAATTGACAGTTATCGTGAAAGTTTTGGCCCTCATAAAGCCTTCTTCCTGCAACCGATTCCTTTGTTTCTGATCCAGCAAGAGGACGAAGGACGAAAGTCGAGCATCTCATATTTGCGGATAACTTCATTCTCTAATCTTTTGACAAATAATAGCTAATATATTGAATGTGGATTTTTCACGTTTAACTAAAATAAAAGAAATAATTTTTATTTGCATCAATATAAGAACTATTAGTGAGTTGATTTACTTATATAATCTTAAAACTGATTATTTCTCTAATTTTAAATTTAGTTAATTCTGCTTTGGTTATAGATAACTATTTAGAACATTTTGTTTAATGAAACTAAGTACCTCACACGGTTTTGCATATAAATCCTTAAGTTTTATATTATTATTAAAAATATACCTTGAATTTTGTAGTTTAAAATTTCGTGTATTCATTATAGATGCTTTAAATAGATATCGAAAATAAATAGCGACAGCTGGAATTGTGTTTTATGCATTTTTCAGAGGGATATATTGCATTCAAATGCAAAAGCACACACGTATACGGACTAACGTTTGCCGATACTGATGGCAGGTTTCTGCCAGTTATCAACACGTTGCCAGAGTGGCGATATTGTTGCACAAAACAACGGCGGCGCCGGACACGCGTTATTTATTCAATTTCTCATTGGGAACCAGTGCTCAATTGAATTTCTTTTTTTGGACAAATATTGCACCGGAAAGCCGCATCGATATAACGATGTACGCACACATTCTAGCCGGCATCACACGGTAATTTTTTTTTCGCAAATCCAATCAGTGCGCAACGCTGCAATGGCCCAGATTAATTGGCACATGCAGCACGTGCAATATTTAGATTTAGATTAATATTGCCATGTGTCAGTTGTGTGCGGAATATTGGGTTTACCTGAAAAGCCACTCATGTAATCGGTTAAAAACACATGTTCTCCACATAACATGATCTATAATTACGCAATCAATATTTGCTATGCACTAAATAATAAAAGCGCGCGGCATTATTTGTAACACGCGAATTAAAAGTTATTCGTGTGATTCAATATTCGTTATGCAATTATATAGGTACAGCGCCACAATTTCATGTAGATTATGAAACTTCTATAACAATTACACTAAATAAAATATTGAACTTTAGTTATGTGGCAAAATGAAAGCTACTAGTTTATTAAGGAATTTAGTAGTTTAGAAAATCTGTACTGAATGTTATAAATAACTAGTTTAATATTATTTAGTGAATATTTAAAGGTTATAGACGATGTAGTAAATGTAGAGAAAAGACATGCGATTTAGCGGTGCAAATTGGATGGTTTTTATCTAAATTACGTCAGGTAAAGGAACCTTAAAAATAGTTTACCTATGGTGGAAACCAGAACAAGAAAATGTATTTATTGCCAAAACACTATTTTGTGTTCCTTGAATTTATACTACTCCTATCAGATGATAAGAAAATATAAGACTTGAGCCACTTGGCTTAATAAAGGATGCACAGTAACATTATAAATATGTGTAGTATACCTTTTGTAATGTGTAGAAAATTACTACAAAATATATAGCTAAAAAAAATAATGTTATAAGATAAAAGTGTATTATTCATATCTAGAAAGGGGTACAAACTCGGCCTTTGTTTTTAAGGTAACACCTACAACTCTTCTTTTAAAGAGGAACTGGTTTAAATCTAAATTACATTGCGAATTGGTGCTACGAAAATAATGGATGCGTGATTAGAGCTTAGAGAAAAACTTATAGCTATGACAGATATGATAAACTACAGCAAATACAATCCAAAGAAATAAAGATATTAATTCACAAAACATCGACCAGTTTTCCTTAATTAAAATTCAGAAAAAGACTTGTATGATTAGTCAACAAGTAATTAGCTAAAAGAAGGTCGTCATATAGCGCCTATTATAGTAATACATAGGTAAAATCTTTAGACTTTTAAGAGAGAGTTATTACTTGTTTTCACCTTAGCATGGTTCAATTTAATAGTAATTAAAATGCACCAAATGCAAATAAATGCTAATTTACATTTATTTATTTAAGTTTGTTTGATTTTCAAAAATTGATTTATGGGTTTGGAAACATGGCGACTTTGATATACCACTGATTTTGCAACCTTCACAGTACTACAGTTTGCTAGTAATTATCAAACTAGAAGCATATATAGTTTGATAATTACTAGGTCACTCTCAAAAACTGTAGTCATTGTTAAAGATATAAAATACTGGCATCTGCCAGTATCATAAATATAGCTGCCTAAATTCTAACAATTGGAAGACCCAGAGAAAATTAGGAGGCATTGAAATGGTGTAGAGGAGGCAATAATAGGTATGACTAGTTTCAATGTTTAAAATTCATAAATATATCAAATAATTAGCAGCTAATAATATTAAACAAAAATAAATATATTTAAAATAGCTATAATTACCTCTTTAGTCCGACTCGAAGTAACCATAGTCGAGTGTTGCTATTTATTTATTAAGAACTGGCAAGGTGAAATCTGACAGTGCTATTGTACATTTTGACATTTTTGACGTTATATGTACTCAGAACATTTTGACGGGAGCACTATTTGTATTGTTTACAGAAAATTGAAAATTTCATCTGGCCCGAACAATGGAAATTACTTGCAAAAATTTTCGGGATACGATTTATTACAATTTTCGTCGTGGTCTAACTCAAGAACAGTGCTTCAAACAACTAAATTCAACTTCTGACGATAAATCGCCATCTACAGCTACTGTACGTCCAAAAGTGGACGTAGTTCGTTTACGAACGAAGTTAAAGAAAGTCGTTCAAGATTGTGTTGTGTTGTGCCGAAAAATAACGATTCTGTGCAAAAACTAATTGAAGAAGATCGTCATGTGTCATATCACGAAATCAAGAGATGTTTAAGCATCAGTATGACCAGCTTATATAAGATTGTGTAAAAACATTTGGGTGTTCAAAAGTTGTGTTGGATTTGACATTTATTTAAAGATGCTTAATAAATGCATGTGCCGATTTGTGCCGTAAAATGATTCAAAAATAAAACTGTAGAAGTTTTTGGATCTAAAAGCATTGAGAAGCAAATGGTGGCGCATTTCTTCAAGAAAACCGGTAATGTAGCAAAAGCGGCTCTAGAAAATCAGAAGCGTGGAATACAACCATTTTCTTGCCTGAAGTTATCGGAAAATTGAGAGAAACCAACTCAACACGACGCAGCGTTTTCATCATGCCAATGCAATCTCACACAAATCACATGCAACAAATTTGGTCACACAAAACATCGACTTGATGGGCCATCCGCCTTACAACCCCAACTTGGTACCTAGTGACTTCTTCTTGTTGATATTAATTAAAGATAAATCACGTGGACAACGATATTCATCGTCCGAAGAGGTTTAGGCCTTCACACGTGTTTTAGAGCTACCATCTTCGGCCTGGGTAAAGTTCTTTGAAGGGTGGTTCAATCGCATCAAAAGCCTATAGATCTTAAAGGCGATTATTTTAAAAGCAATAAAAATATGTTTGATAAAATTCGTTTATTTATTCTTTCTATACTCAATACATAAATAGCAACCCTCATATCTTTAAGAGGGTCGAACCTAATAGTGGCACATTTATAACAAGTTTGAAACAGAATAAAGGTTTTTTCTCGATGAGAAGCAAACAAACAACCTACGGCAAGTCACCTAAAGCTAAAGAGCACATTGATTAATGCTTAGTAGAAGAAGAACATAACAATACTTATCGCTTTATCTATTCGCTTTTGAGATTGCAACGAGCTGTTTTAAATCTTTAAATAATTAACTTAGAAAAGGATAGGCTGATATAATTATTGCTTACCCTATGATGAAAGTCTGTGACTGCAATATTTAAAAGCAGTGCATATATCCTAACATTATAAAAAGAAATTTAGTACATGCACTATAAGAAGCTTCAGATAAATAAATGTAGGCAACTAAGGCTAAAATTGAACATTTCAAAGGTAAGTATAATAAAATGATTAAAAGTTCTACCGTTAATCCTAAAATGTGAATTAAAATAATCTAAAAATCGTCTCAAACTGTAACTGTAAAAAATTAATACAAAGAATAAACATTCTAGATTTTGAAAGTTAACTACCTAAACATGTTTGCATACAATGATTTACGTCCAATATTTGTTATGCCGTTAATACACTACTTTAACTAATGGATAAACTTCAGAATTGCATATTACGAAAGATACAAGAAATTCCGAATTTAATAATTTTACTTTTTCAAAAATATATAAAACGATTTAATACAGATAATAGTTAATCGCCACGTGTTAATCCATACTTACACTTAATTGAAAAATTCACAATGTTTTAACCAAGATCTACTATTAGTATTAATCGGAGTAAAACAATAATTAAATGCGTGTAGACTTAATATAACACAAACACTGGTTGAACAAGTGATGATTAAAATTATTTTAAACAGGAAAACCTATGTTGTAGGTGTTTACATTCCACAGCCCAATCGAGTATTATTTAACCCACTGCGAGATTATAGAGGAAATTGCTACTTTATGTGATCTTCATAAACTCTTAATTTGTGGCGACTATAATATACCGGAAATTAAATGGGATAGGGAGGATTTTGAAGTACACAATATGTTTGGATTTGATGAAAAGGCTCAACTCTTAATGGAATAAGCATAGTTTCTTAATATGCATCAATTGAACAATTGAACGCTGATCCATTGTTCAATAATTCTTTATATCACATTGCGTATTCAATTTATTGGTCGTGTAATCAACCTGAAATATTTAAAAACAATTTTACATATTAAGATTTCTCTCATGCCAATTTCAGTGAAATAAATAGTTTTTTCACATACTGATTAGAAATACCTTACATTTTCGCATCCAAAATCGTTGAGAAAATTAACACTTATGCGCAAAGCAACACTTTTCCGCATGGATACACTTTTTCGCACAACTTTTATTTACTATTAATCAATGTCAGTGTCAGTTACATACATGAAGTAATATATACAAGACATGTACTATCGGTAATTATAACCTAATTTTTATGTCAATGAAATTGCAAACACCTTTATAATTGATGTAATATGCAGTATGGGAAAAATAGTGTGTAGAACGCGTGGGAAATGCGCTTTTCCGCACTCGAGTAGGAACTCAAAGCGTAACATTTCCACACTTTTTGTACAAATAACTATTTTATCATGTTGGTTGGTTTATTTTGGCTCATTTTAAGATATAAACCAAGTAGTGGATTATTTCTATTCTGTTCTTTATTATGCAATGTATTTATTTATTCCGTATAAGAACAGACGTAATAGTATTATTATTACCCAAAATGTTTTAACAGAAAGCTAATTAATTTAGTCTCCTAAAAGAAAATTGTACATAATAAATATAAATTAACTTCTGAATACTCTGATTACTTAATATTTCATAATTTGAGACCTCAATGTAAGGGATTAAGTAATACTGTACTCTGAATAAAAATTGAACTAAATATAAACAGTAACTCCAATAATTTCTTGTCATACGAAAAAGAGAAAAGAAAAATAAATAGAATTACCATTTCCATTAAATGTGATGGTAGTTCTAGTAATAATATCTAAGAAACTGTAGACTATTTTGCTGAACATTTTGCTGCAGCATTTATAAGTGACACCGATGAAGAATCGATATTTGCTTCTGACAAACTCTTTCAAATTTACAATAGATTCTTCTGAGGTATTTGAAGCTATTGACAATTTAAAAAGTGGTTCTACTTGTGACCCAGACGCAATTCCTAGCATATTTTTAAAGAATTGCATATATTCAGTAACTTCTTCAATTACATATATTTTTAACTTATCCATCAAAGAGGAAATATTCTCAATTTTTTGGAAACGGAGCTACATAACTCCAATTTTTAGATCAGGTAAGATTGATGAGATAACAGATTATCGGGGAGTTTGCATACAATCGGAGATTCCTAAAATGCTCGATTGTCTTCCATCACAACAACTTCGATAGTTAGGTATTAATATTACCAGAGAGCAGCAGCATGGGTTTCAGAGAGGAAAATTTACAACAGCCAATCTGATTCTATTGGAAGCTTACCTCAGGTGTGCCTCAATGATCTCATTTAGGCCCAATTTTATTTAATTTATTTCTAAATGACATTGTAGACCAAATAAATTATTCTCACATATTAACGGGTGTCCAATTATTGTAGTCCCGGGTGGCGTTGGAATCAAAAACGTAGGTTAATTCTTTCATGTGCCAAATAAATGAACTGACATGTTAATTGTCAAACATAACCTAAATGTGCATTAAAAATGTCAGTTCATTTATTTGCAACATGTAAGAATCGACCTACGTTTTTTATTCCTACGCCACCCGGGACTACAATAATTGTTGGACACCCGTTAGTATATCGTAATGATATTAAATTATTCAAAATAATATGCAATCAAATGGATAGTACGCTGCTTCAATCAGACATAAACGTTATTTGTAACTGGTATTCTAGTAATAATTTGCATCTTAACATTAATAAATACAAATATATAAAATTTTTCAAGAATAAAACTTGCATTGATCCTCTACGCTATTAATAATATACCCTTAGAACGATTTAGTGATATGAAGGATCTTGGGGCTACACTCAATACTAAAATAAACTTTTAGAACCATTTCTCCAGCATTACAAGTAGAGCCATGAAGATGTTGGGGTTTATTTCAAGATTGGACAAGAATTTTTCTACTGGAACTTTAAAACTGCTGTACTACACATTTTTCATATTCAAATTGGAGTATGCATCTGTTGTTTGGAATCCTCATCAGTCATACTTGATTAAAAAAAGAGTCCAGAAGAAGTTATTAAGGATTATTTCTTAAAAGATAAGAATATCAGTAGTAAATATCAACTACAATCATTTATTCTCCATACTTAATATGCAGCCATTAAATATAAGACGGCATGTGGCTGAATTGTGATTTTCCATGAGTTACTGTGTAAAATAAATATTTGGGCCTTGGGTATGCAAACTAGAAGTAGCGCTATTTTTTTGGCATCCACTTCATTGAAAGAATTGTGGTCAAAATAATCTATAAAACTTTCCGGGATTAGGCCGACGTGATCTTTACAAAGAACACCTAATTTGGGCCAACAATAGACGAAGGTATAGTCGCATTATTTACCTCATAAAACGCCAAAACCATTAGAAAACAAGTTTATTTTCTCCTGAAGTACAATAATATGTGCTCACTTGGCATACAATTCTGGTCACATAGAAGGTACTAGTTGTACCCTCTCATAGTAGAACCATGGATCTCAAACCTCAAAGGACAAGCAACAACTATTTAGTCAGGGTATGGAGTTATTCACTTAAGAAACAGCAACCCAAAAATGACAATTACGTATCGAGTATAGTCAGTCGCTGAGTTAGATATTAAGCCATATATAAATAAATCTAGTTCGCAGCCAAAACTAAGGCTAAAATTGGAAATTTCAAAGTAAATTTCCATATGCTGATTGGATAAAAGTTATACCGTTAATTCCAAAATGTGAATCTCAAAACCGTCCCACACTGTAAGAGAGTAAAACAAACAATAGGTAATTAAATAAATAATTGTGGAGGCTTTCAGTTCGTGATATATTTTGATTATTCAAAATAAATAAAACAATTGACTTTGTTTTCTATTTTCACTTAAAACTATAGTTTTGACAATTTCAGCTTATCATTATTCAACAATAATTACACTTGTTACATAAATTTTCCATTTTTAAAGCTTTAAAAAGAGGGGAGGATGTAAGATCTGTCTGCTCATTAATATCCAGATTCTTTAGGAGTTTGTAAAACATTACCTTTTTTTTTTTCGTAAGCTGGCGAATTTGTTCTCTTGCACTTGACACTTTTTGTAGATGGTAGCACTCACTTTGCTTCTCATATAATCACCAAAAATGTCGAATTCCACTGGATGCAGGTGAAACAGCAATTACATTAATGTAAAAATAGCGCGTCTTGGTAACCAGAATTTTGCTTCTTTCTTAATCGTTAATATTTGGTAGTTGTTTTGGTTTTCTTTCAGGCGAGGATGTTGATATTCATTTTGATTATTTATTTTGGAGTAAAACAAACTATATGTCTTCTAGATTTTGTGAGTTAAATACCCAAAAATTGATATATTAAATGATTTACGTCCAATATTTTATTGCAGTTAATAGATTGCTTGAACTAATTGATAAACTTCAGAATTGCATATTGCGAAGGATACCACAAATTCCAAATTTATTTATTTTACTCCTGCAAAAATATGTAAGGATTTAGTCTATGCAAATGTTACTATCAACGTAAGTTACTATTCGTTAGTTTACACTAATATTTCATCAATTTCAGTCGGAACAACCAGCCCTATTTTATTTTATCCTTTTGTTATTCGCGGCATTCATTTAAATATTTCATTACTTATCCTAAATTGACAGCTTCGGCAATTAGTTCGTTCGAAGTATCATTTATAAACAATAAATTTGTCTTTTCATAGGAAGTATCATATTTTATTAAAGATTACCGTAATAATTGTCTAAGATTATCAATAGATGGCATCTTTATGGTAATACCTTAATTGTTGGTTTATAGGCTGATGTGTTTCAAAATAGATTAAAATCTATTCATGGCTGCCGTTGACAGGAAATAATAATTTATTTAGAAAAAATTCTTTGAAAGAGACTACAAAATATTTCATCATTAGGCCGACGTGATCTTTACTAAGATTACCCAATTTGGGCAAACAATAGACGAAGGTATAGCCGCATAATTCATCTCATGAAACGTCAATTAAAATCGAAGGCAATTTTTGTTTGCCCGAAGAAAAATAGAAAAATAATTTATGCTCGCTTGGCATACAATTCTGGACACCTAGAAAGTACTGGTGGCGCCCTCTCGTAAAAGAACCACAGATATAGAACATCAACAGTGGCGCGCAATCTTGGTTAGTGAGGGTAAGGGGTTGTTTATTTAAAGATTGAGAACCCCAAAAATGACAAACATATATCGAGTATAGTCGTCAGTTACGGAGTTAGATACCAAGTGAAGGAGATACATACGAAGACACGAAATTAGATACCATACCATTGATTTACGTACCTAGTCGCGATGGTCACGGATCGAGTACAATAAGAACACACGAGAGAAGAAGATAATTCAGCAGTAAGTCCACAAAATAAAAAGAATGTAGTAATGGCTGATCATTTGTGTCTATCAGCACCCAACTACACGTTTAACCAAGCAAACATCGCAATATATAATAATTATAACCGTATTGGGTTTACTTAGCTTAGTTTTTATTGATTATGAGTGCTTTATTTGATCAACAACGCAAGGAATCACCGTTCCTGAGTTTACTGATGGTTACTTGCTAAAAAATGAGCAAAATCGTTGTCATCAATTTTCTGAACTAACCATAAAGACTAACCTGTAACACAAACAGTAAAGCATATTACAATATGATGCATCATAGAACATTAAGAACTGAGAATAAGAGTAAAATTTTTACAGAATTATTCACACGGGTAGCAATTATTAAAGGATTCCTTCCCTTCCACTACTTCAGACATCGGAACTATTATCGTTGTTAACAATTTTTTGTACTAGTAAATACACAAATATATTCTTTATAATATCATATTATGAAATATGTAATAAGTATTAACTTAATTGCATACCAACTTTCGTATATTGTTGTCTAAGAGATGAATCATCAATGGTTATTTGAAAGAATTAGTGTAGGATTAGTTAAAGATTAAACACGTTGACTTATTGTTTCTAAATGATACGAGGGGGCCTCAATATATAATGCAAAACATTTTTATTTCTGAAACAAAAGTTGTTTCCTGCAGCATTTAAATGCACAATGTTGATCCCCAATCCTTTTGCTACAAAACACTATTTAACAACGAAATCATCATTCAGTGCAACAGCTTTATGTAACCTTGATGTGAGGGCATGTATGCCTTCACTGTACCAGTCCATGGGTCTATGTTGGAGTCAACGGTGCGCTGCTTCAATAACGTCTTCTTCATCTGCGTAGTGCTTCCCGTGGTTTGCGTCCTTCATTGGGCAAAAATCCGACGGTGTAGAGTGGATAAGGAAGAACAATCCACTGAAGTTTTGTGAGCTCCTTTCGGGTGCTAAGACTTTTTGTGTCAACTAACACGCTGAAGTCGTATCTTTAATTTTTGAAGATACTTTAGAGTTAATCGTTTGACTATGTGGAAGAACATCGAATAGAATAATCCCTTAAAAATCCTAGAAGATCATAACCATGACTTTACCAGCTAAGGGCATATCTTTTTCTTGGTAGGAAAGTGGATGTAGAGCCACTCCATTGATTGCCGTTTTGTTTTGGGTTCTAAATGATGAACTCATGTTTCATTGCCTGAAACAATGTTTGACAAAAAAATGTCACTATAACCCTTATACCGTGTAAAAAATTCTTCACAGATGGTTCTCCTTTGCTCTTTATGGTCTTCGAGTAGACATCGTGGGACCCAGCAGAAACAAACTTTTGAATATTCCAACCGGTGAACAATTGTGATATCACTACCAACAGAGAAGTCCAGTTGAGCAGCGAGATGTTTGAATGAGTTCGCACGGTACAACATTGCACGTTCCTCAGACAATTTTGCTTAAACTTGTGGCGATGATGACACATATAAAAAGCTGAACATTATAGATTTTTGGATAGCA
The DNA here is from genome assembly GCA_963969525.1 of Ontholestes murinus. NCBI lineage: Eukaryota > Metazoa > Arthropoda > Insecta > Coleoptera > Staphylinidae > Ontholestes > Ontholestes murinus. The sequence goes on along the minus strand of OZ018392.1, from coordinate 24,532,213 downwards.
TAATATTTTCGGAAGGAGCACAAGTAAATATGCTCTATTAATCATTAATTTTTAGATAAGTTTGCCTTCCATAATAAAGAATTATTTTTTCCTAAATCGCTAATTAATTGAGAAATATAAATTCAAATCTGCAATCTAGATAATATTAGTTTATAAGTTTGGTTTGGACTCTTATGTATGAAAACATTAAATTTAATATTTTTTCTAGTTTTTCTCGTTTTTATTTAATGGTAAAATATTAACAGTAAATTTGCAACCTTGATAAGTCTCTATGCATTTCTGCATTACTGTTGCCAAAGCAAGATTTTGGTAATAACTATTAAATAAGAACAGGGTGCCATTAATATCATCGTGTCTCCAACATTTTTCACTAATTGAGTTCGCAAACATTAAGCCGCCCCTCCCAGGATGATTTTCTATATTTAAATTCTTCTAATTTATAAAGAATTTATTAAATTTTAATGAAGGATACTTGAAAAGGTTAATGGCACCATCCGCGAAAACTTGTAAAAGTTGAGTGGTTTTAAATCGGCCGTTCCCCTTAATTACCCTTTTAATGTTTCTATATAAAATCAATCCCTTTTGAGAAATTTCACCGGAACATTCCGAAGTGGCAATAAAACGCCTTCCCCTACTGTTTTTTTTACAGTCGCAGTTACGGGAAAAAAAAAAGGAAGACACAGAAAGAAGAGGAGTAATTAATGAGTTTTATGGCAGCGTAAAATTAATTAGTTGAATGGAAAATAAAAAAAATAAAGTAAACAATTTATGCCGATGGACAGATGGAATTAAATTTTTATGAATATACGCACCATACTTAATAAACAATGTGTTTAAATAAAATTATTTAATTTGTTTTCTCTTTGTCAGCAGGCATTGCGTAAACTTTTGTTTAGATAATAATTAAATTTGAAGATAATTATTAGGAACTTACAACTTAATGATATACGAGGGATAGTAGGAGAGTATTTCCCGTCAGTGCCGTGCGGAGCGTTGTTGAATAGAGTAGTTACCGAATGTCTGCTAACATGTTTAGTTGGATTTCATTTCTCTATATGCAAAGTTACGTCTCGCTGGTATTGATTGTGCTGTTTATGTGAGTGCTTATAACGTTCATAAATTAAAAATACGTTACCCGTTGTTAATTTAGGGCTGTGATTAGATTTCTCAAAGCAAGAAATATAACCACCCTATTAACATAGGTTCATAAGTAAAAGAAAAACGTAAGTTATATAATTGAGACTATTATATTCATAATAATATTCATTGTGTAGTTGTAATAAATACTGTATAATTTTGCAGTGAAAATCTTATTCATAATGAAGGTAACTGAAAATTAAATATGATTTGCATTTAATAATTAATTAATAATAATATCTTTTTCTTGGTTTATCGATCCAAGTTTATGTTTTGGCTCGGTAATTTATTCGATCATAATTTATGAAATAATATCCCTTTTTAGAAGAGATAGTAATTGCCCTATAACTAAACACACAAAGCAGCATTAAACTGATAACAGATTAGACAAATACGTTTTTCCATCAAAATGTATCGCAGCAATTTAGTACATGTGCGTGTTTGAGATCTATTAGATATAGCCCGGACCATAGGTGTTGTCAATATCGCGAATTAACCACGTTCACCAAGTGATCAACACATGTATAGATAATAGGTTGCATTCCCCTTAATGGATAGACATGATTACATACGCTATCTAGTTTTAGTGTACGCTGTGAATAGCGATGCCGAAATAGATAACTCGCCGCGCCGTGATTACACGTTACGTTCTATTATTTGATGTAGATTCGAATCTATTAAAAGCTACAGATTTTACCAGGATCCGGGACACCTCATTGTCGTGCCCCGGAATACCAAATTCACTTCTAGTCCGGGCGGCGGGGGGATTAAAACATCACGCGAATTCGTCGCCGAGTTTCCCAAAATTGGCCCCGCGATTAAATCTATATGCAAATCGCCGATTAGGGCGTTTACTTGTCCGAACGATGATTGTGGGTCAAATTAACATAATGCAGGATATGGCATAATTTGCGGTGCCTTTTGATTATCTGAGATAATGAAAACATCAAAGGTCGGAAGTGGAATTATTCCATATAACTAATGCTGAATATTATTACGATACGTATCACGGATTTAATAAATAATCTTTAATCTTACTAGAAGGCTTAACGCTGAACGAGAAATCGATAATAAGGATAATAATGCGACAACCAATAAATAATGAAATAAATAACAACAGTTTCACTAGTCTATATAATTATTGCATTTCGTTTAAAACTATAGTTCCATTAATCTATTTTATAACTATTGCATAATACTTTTATATGCAGAATGAAACGAGGCTAAAAAACTAAAGAAAATATATTTTTTTCGTTTCAAATAAAATCATTCTTAATTCCTTTTTAAATAAATTTTATTCAAAATTTATTCACAGTTTCTGAAAATTCGTTTTTGGAGTTTATTTGATAAAAGTAGTAACAATTAAATAGTTAATAATAACACAAAAGCAATTTTTGTTTAATTGAAAATCTGATAAAACGTGGTATGCCATTAGTCAAATAAGTAGTGAGTGATATATTTTCTGGTTTAAGTAACACTTATTGTTATATATTTTCGAAATGTTTTGTATTTTTAAATTAGTAGTAAATATATCTTTATTGGTAAATCTAAACTTATAATAACTAAATTTAATAGGGTGTTCAAAAGAGATTAATCAGCATATCCAAATTTTGTGTAAACGTTTATTTATATATTACAAAGGATCTTTTATTAAAGAGGAAAAATATTTAAATTTAAACGATGTTCTCATTATTTCCGTCAACATATTAATCTGTTATGCGATGTACATAATATAAATTTTTAGGAACAATTTAATTTCTGGCCCGTTCCGGCCGCGCATCAAAGTTAAATACATCTCTTATTTCCACAGAAGCATATATTAAATTTCATAAGCGTCTAGTTGTCTGATAAGGGGCGAGATAGGTTCAGAAGCTTATTGCAAATTTGCGATTCCTTAAGAGGCTTTGAAGTCCAGTTACTGTGTGTTCCCATTTTATAAGGTTTTAGAAATTAAATTTATAATATAAGGTTAAAAATTATATAAGTTAATGAGTTTTTAAACTACGGCTAGTTTGTAACATTCGATAAAAAAGAAGGGTAAATCAAGAATTGCTCCGATTTGTATTTTTGGGGATAATACTTCGCTTTAAATTGATGGTTTTGATTTTTGGTAAAAATAAATTAAATTTATAATATAAGGTCATAAAATAATGAAATAAATTAATGATTTATTCAACTGTAGCTAGTTTATAACATTATATTAACATTATAAACAAAATAATGGTATATCAATAATTGTTTGGGTTTAAATTTGGAGGGATAATACTTCGCTTAAAATTAATAGTTTTTGGTAAAAATCTTCGAACACGTCGAACTTTACTTTTAACTGTAAATTGAGTGAAATACTATTTCTTACAAAAGTTATTAATCAAACCCTGTAATCTGAACACTTTTTACACCTACAACAAAATCATAAACATTGCATAATACTTACTTATTGAACTTATCTTAATTGGTCTCATCATAAATATACTGACTGATTAAGTATGGCTAAAACAGGATATGCTTTCCGAAATAGATCTTATCTTTATTACATATTACATCTCTATGCAGTTAAGAAAAGGCCAAAGTATATTTTAATAGAATGAAGATACTGATAACTAATAATAGAATGGTACCCAAAATAAAAGAGTTTCAGTAATAAACGTTAACGGAGTTTTTAAAAATAAGTTTTAAAACCGACTATCTCTTGTTATTGTGTAAATTGTAGACAATTTGAATATTTAGTTTGATTTATTAATTTGTGTTTAATTAATTATTCTGTTTAAATTTGCGTCACTAGCTTATACAGGGTGTGTTAGTTCATAGGTTACAAACGCTCATGAGAGGTAAAAGATGGGAAATCGCAATGTAATACAAAGTGGGAAACTTTTTTCCGGCATAGTAGTGACAATATAAAAGAATCAAAGAAGAAACCATACGAACAAGATTAAAAAGGTATTGTAGTATTATAAGATAAAAAGTTTTGCAAACTTACTGGTCTTGTCTTAGCACCATAACTCGCGTTCTAGTATCGGAATTGTTCTGTACGATATCAAGAAAAATCGTTTCATCGTTAGACATTCTTAATCTTTGCTTCGTTTTTTTGTATCTTCATGATTAATGATCTGTTGTTGGACAATCTCTAATACAAAGGTGCAAAGAAGGATGGCAGGAAGTTTGCCTCATATATTTGCCTCCGTATGGATTATCTATTACAATCCACAGCAAAAATGCCAGATGCACATTATGATGGTGAAGGTTTGTGATTCGTGAACGTTTCATCAACCAATTACTCTTTTGATAGATGAAATGAAGCATCACATTTATCCGCGTGTATTTTAATATGGTGAGTGACTTCTATGGCGTATACAAACTTTAAGTAATACAGATCGTTTACTTAGAAGGAAGAATTGTATAACAGAAAACCAATACATCCAGGAACAAAAGCCTCGGCAAATGCACGTATGGAAGCAAAACGAAAACACGAGCGTGGGAAGCATACTTAAACCAACAAACCTTGAAGGAAATAAATAAAAACAATGAATCGACATCATTATGGAAACATAATACATACAAAAAGAAAAATCATACAAGAGAAGGAACGCCGGAAAACACAACTACCAAAGGAGTTTTTCCGCAGAGATTGGTAATCCTACATGTATACAGACTCAGTACAGAAACAACTGAAGAGGAAAAAATAAAATACTTCTAGAAGAAGGATATTACACATATTACGTGTGAAAAAGTCGAATCAAAGCATCTGGATGAAAATGATTCATACAAACTGACTTTTCCCATTGATTTGCTGGAACAACTCAGAAACCCAAGTATCTGGCCAAACCGAGTCTTAGTCATCGGTTTTTTTTTCAAACCAAAGACAAAAAAACTCAGCTTATAGGAAAAAATAACAACAACATAAACACCAATCATAAAGAAAAACACAGTTCATTACTCTCAGTTATAAATCAAAACATACAATTCATAAGTACGTCAATTGATTTATTTAACAGTCTAATGACATCACATAGGGACTGTATGTTTGTAACGTAACACTGGATACCAACAGCAAAACTACCAAACTACGTTATAGAGGGATATAATTTAATATCTTCATTCTACAGAACAACATATTGTCATGGAGGAGTATCCATCTATGTTAAGGAGGATTTGGAAAACTCATCACTGGATGATGTTAGAAAAATTTCAGAGGCGTATATCTTCAACCGCGCAGGAGCTGATATAAAATAAAACAAGACGGATCGTTATTGCTGCTATATATCGAAAACCATCAGGGAGCATGGACACTTTTTTTTCAGAAAATAGACCACTTATTACGAATAGTATTGTAAAATAGAGCTTATTTCATAATTGTGGACGATTTTAAGATAGATTTTCTTGGCAATAACCGTGATAGAACTAATCTAATAAATTTATTAACTAGTTATGGCGCACAACCTCTTCTCAGTTTGAATATAAGAGAAACTTCTTATAGCAAAACTTGTATTTATAACATAATCATTAATATACCTACTCCCCAAATTGATAATATACATACATCCGATCAAAACGGACAAAAAGGAAAATTCAAAAATGTTCAGACTAGTCATGAACAAAAACTAAGTTATAATTATATAATAAATGAAACTAATTTGCTACAGTTTTGGAAAAAGTTCCAAAAACAAAGTTGGCGTTCAATCTAGCGAAAAATTTTCATTGAACATTTCTAAAAATCAGTGAATTGATAGTAAAGAAAAATTAGATGCCCCGATTGTAATTAAAAACTGCTATGCATCATTTAATGAGCCTCATAAATTGGGTAAACGAGAGTAAAATTGAAAACAGTTCAAATATCACAGAAACAACTTGGAACATTCATTCGTGAATTAAAATACGACAAGCCCAAACCAATAACTCTAGAGATAAAGGGAAAAAATGGCAAACAAAATTAATTTTCTTTTTATAGAAGCTCCAAAAACGGTCTTAAAAAATGTACCAAATATTAAATACAAAGACAAGATAACTACTCACAATAAGTACATTATTGTTGATATTATTGACCGCATATATCATATCATAAATAATGTGCCGAAATGGATATGCAAAAACATTAACTTTTTTGTCAAAAATCACATAGTTTATAAGTCACACAACGAATAAAACAACAACTAGTGCCATGGTAGAAATGGTGGACTACGTGTCAAAGATTCCTCTAAGGATGCTTCTGGATTTGCGCAAGGCCTTTTATTTCGTGAACCATTTCATTCTGCTACATAAATTGGACAAAAAATGGAGTAAGAGGTATTTGAAACAAATCAATACAGTCATACCTAATCTAAAATGTTCTTTTAATCTTGTTTGAAAATTACGACCTGATTTCCCGATGTACAGCCCTCCACAAGCTGGACATCTTAAGCTGTAAAATCAGGTCGTAATTTTCAAATAAGATTAAAAGAACATTTTAGATCATATAATTTAAAAAACAATAGTTCAACCTTTGCTAATCACCTATTAGAATCAAACCATAATTTTGACAAGGATGTACTCTCGGTACTCTTTACCGAAAAAGGTAAAAAAATGGATTTACTAGAGGCCATCGAAATACACAAAGCCAAAATTAATCCGGGAATTTCCATCCTTAACGACCAGCTTGGCCTGATGTACACCCCTCTCTTCGAAGCATTTTAGATTTACTATATACACACCTGTTATTTACATTTTAAGTACTTAGATTGATAATGATTACTGTGTAATTCGAAACCAGTCACAAGTGTTATATAAAAAAATGTAGTATAAAAAAGATATTGTATTGGCTGAAGAAAGGCGCTTAACCAACCCATGTGTATATTTGATAATAATAATTATTATTATTATATTCATTCAAAAATTAATGTTAATTGGTAAAATTATAACATGCGAATAACATATAAAACCAGAAATAACATTCGAAAATTGTCATATATTATTATTACACTAATACATAAATAATAATTAGTATATATTGGTAATTTACTATTGAAACATATATAACACGGTTATTATATTGTAATATGTACGAGGGTAGATTGAAAAGTTTCCGGAATGGGCAAGAAAACGCAGTAATTAAACAGGGTTTTATTTTTATTTTTCAACATAGTACCCTTGCAGGGCGATACACTTTTCCCAGCGGTGCTCCAACTTTTTTAAGCCTTCAGAAAAATATGATTTCGGGAACTCTACAAAATAAGCTTTAGTCGCGTCGATGACCTCCTCATTTGACGTAAAGCGCTTGCCTCCGAGCCAAGTCTTCATGTTTGTGAACAAAAAGAAGTCGCACGGGGCCAGGTCTGGAGAGTACGGGGGATGCGGCACCACCTCGTAGCCCAATTCAACCAATTTAGCATTGGCGATTCGGGATAAATGGGCCGGCGCGTTGTCGTGGTGGAAGAGCACTATTTTCCGCTGCAAATGAGGCCTTGCGAATCCCAAAAAACGGTGGCCATGACCTTTCCAGCCGATAGGAGCAGATTCGCCTGGAGAAATCCACTGTTTCGACTGCTGCTTGGTTTCTGGTGTGTAGTGGTGGATCCATGTTTCGTCCACGGTCACGAATCGGCGGAAAAAATCCGTTGGATTACGCTTCAACAAGGCCAAAAACTCTTTCGAAGGGGTCACACGATTTCGCTTGTTGTCCATAGTCAGCAAACGCGGTACCCATTGCGCCGACAGCTTCCTCACGCCCAAATGTTCGTGCACAATATTTTGTACACTTTCATATGAGATTCCCGTGGTCTCTACTATTTCGCGCAACTTCACTCGTCGATCGGCTAACACGAGATCATGGACTTTGTCGACTATTTCTTCATTTGTGGCCGTTTTTGGACGTCCACTGCGTGGTTCATTCTTGGTGCTCTTACGGCCACGTTTGAACTCGCTCACCCAGAAACTAATAGTCGAAAATTAAGGTGTGGATGTGCCATGAACTTTCTGCAAAATATCTCGCATCTCCGTCGCCTTTTTCCCGTCTATCCAGAAATGTTTGATGACTGCACGAAATTCGTTTTTATCCATTTTTGCAAAAGTGCCTGACTTGCTTCACAAGATATCCTAGTCAACCAAGACGGAACGACGCACGTGTCTGAAAATTTGACAGCTTACCTAAAATAGGTTAGCCTAGACAACCATCATAACAATTTCACGATAGGCGCGCCCATTCCGGAAACTTTTCAATCTACCCTCGAACGTACGAATATACAGTGCAATTTTAAAATACACGCTTCTGAGTATAAAAATACCAAAATCATATGCATCAACTGATAGTCTATAGATCTGAAACTGAATACACTTCCTTTTCAATTAAGTATTGTTTAAGTCTCGTTTTGAATTTGCTCATTTCTATAACATTTTGAATATTTCGAGGTAAGATATTATACAATTTCAGTGCAGAATATGATGGGTCTTTTTCTGTTAACGTGAATCTATGTATGGGATATGAATATAAATGAGAATGTTTTGTATTATATGCATGTTCCGGAGTATTAGATAGAAATTTGTCTTGTTTTTTGCTATTAAATATTAATGTTTCATATAAATATAGTCCGTGCAATGTTAAAATAGTTGCTTTTTTAAAGTAATGTTTATATGATTCCTGATATTTTAAATTAAATATTATTTAATAATAACCACTTTTGTTTATCTTAATATAATTTGAAATAATTTGGTGTAAACCAATGCTGCGCTCTATTAAATATGTCAATAGAGCTATGAATTAAATTGTCTATTGTTGTATTTTTAATAAACAGGCTTGTGTCATCTGCATACATTTTGATTTCACCTCTTCTTCTTTTTATGGTGTCGGATAAATCGTTGACATATATTACAAAAAGAGGACCGAAAATGCTTCCTTGATGGACACCTTTATTTGTTAAAATAATATTAGACTCTATATCATTGAGTTTCAATTTTTGTGGTCTATTGGCTAGGTATAATTTTATTAAATTGTTACTAAAACCTCTTATTCCGTTAAGGTTAAATTTTTCCAATAAAATGCTATGGAATGCCTTGGAGAAATGCAGAAATATTCCTATTGGAATTTCCCCCCTCTCTAGGTCATGTGCAATACTGTTCCAATAATCAAATATTGCTGTGGCTGTGGATCTGCTGTTTAAGAAACCTTGAAAAGATATATCAAATAGTTTATATTTTTCAGAGGACCCAAGAAGCCTTACAGTAATTACTTGTTCCAAAAGAAGACGCTGAGCAAAGTGATCGGTCTAAAATGAATAAATTCATACGAGCACCCTTTGTTTGTATATTAGCCTAATGATATACAGTTTCAGATAATCAGAAAATACTCCATTTTCTAGGCATTTATTAGATATGTGATTGGTGTGATGAGATATGTTGCTAATAATTTTAAGTAACTACCTAGAATTATATGCGCAAATTAATGTAGCTTTGCTACCTCTAGCACGACTTGGTATTATTTATTAGTACATTTGTACTGGTATTTAGCCTCTCGTACATAATTTTTAACAACAAGTAGATAATCTAATAATTGGTTATAATTATTGATTTTAGATGTATTACAATTATTTTTATATTTTATTTTGTCGTTTTTTCTTATGCATATTTATTAAAAGTTTAGGACAAGCTTCATTTTTCTATCGAAAAGAACTCCCTTATACGCTTATAAATTATCTATAAAGTTATTATCATCAATTGATATTACATGTAATATAATAATTAGAGGAGATTATAATATAAATTTTAACAATAATTCATTGGAGACTCGTGACATCATTTCTTTAATAGTTTTGGTTTAAATAAAACGGTTGGATTTAATACCAGATTCAACAATAAAATTAATAACATTTTCAGTAATATGTCTGAACATGTGGGGCTAGATGTGCAAGTTAAATTGATTGCTACAAATAATAATACATTAAAATTTGAGCGAAGGCCTATTAAAAACAGGAAAATTCCAACCAGTTCATCTTCTGCAAAACACTGACTGTTTTTTTGGTTAAAAGTAGTAGTAGTACTGTAAATGATAAATTTAACTTAATTATGAATCATTTTCCAGCAGCGGTTACTAAAATGTTTTCATTAGTAACATATAAAACGAAAAGACAGTATACCACTGTATACAATGAAAACATAAGGAAAAATGCAGAATACTATTCAACTTGTAGATGAAGCATTTTAACAAAATAAGAGCGACCAATATAAACTATTTAGTTTAAACAAAAACGTTTACTTTGTTGATTTGTTGATATCACACTCTATTTTTTAAGTGAATCGAGTTTCGATCATTCACTGATTATATTCAAACTTAATGTGATCAGTGAATGATCGAAACTCGAGTCACTTAAAAAATAAAGTGTGATAATAAAAAAGTAAACGTTTTTGTTTAATTTTCCAAGATGTATCACGAAGTTAACGCCTCAACCATTAATCTTTTAAACTATTAAGGGATAAAGTTAGAGATGGTTACAATAATTTGCTTCTAAGTAAAACGCGTAAGACGAATAACAGCAAACAAAAAGAATAATCCTAAGACAATGTAAAATATTGTAAACTCTTGTCGGGCAAATAAACACAATTTTTCTTGTGTAGCATCAAATCAATTCCATATTGACCCCAACTCAGCCAAAGTCAGTGATATTTTTCTTTTTACTACAAAATAATATTAATTTTAATGGTTCCTACTTTAAATTTGAAAAGGTATTAAGAAACCAATTGAGAGATTTCATTATTCGTAAAAAATTGTCAATGTAGAGATATTTACGAATTTATAGCAGACATACTAAAAATCTGTTAAAGAATCTATGATTGAGCCATTAACACATCTTTTTAATTTAGCAATTACGGAAGGTATTTTCCTACCTGTCTAAAGAAGACAATTGTACGTAATCACAAGAAAGGTTCTATGAGTGATGTATTATAAAAACATATCTCAAGTAGAAGATTATTTACATGAATTAGAAGTATTATCTCAGAGTCAACATGGGTTTAGGTGTGGTCGTTCAGTCGTTGAACATCCTTACGGTTTTTTGAATAGTAATTGGATGCTTTTAATAATAATGAGTTGCTTCAGGCGACATTTATCGACGTACGTAAAGAATTAGACAGCATGCAGAAGATATATGTATAACTTTCATTACACAAGCTGCAAACTATTAATATATTACTTGTCCATCAGATGTCAAGTAGTTAAACAGAATAATCAATTATCAAATGAATATTTTACCAACAGAGTTGTATCACAAGGTTCAAAGTTAGGTCCAATAGAGTTTCTATTACACATCAATGACATATGACGTTTTATTGCAGAAGATAATATAATATTATTTGCACACACGACATTAGTGTGTGGAGTGATGCACCACAGTCTCTTGCTTTGTGATTTTCCTAATCACCGTTTTTTACAATATACATACTTTATTTTCAGATATATTTTCTTGAGATCCAGCATCTTTGCTCGGCATTTTAATTGACTGGTTATTAGAGTTTATTTACAATGATATTGTAGTTAGTCAATGGTACATATCAACACATACGAGTTTAATAAAATAAAGTTTCTTATCATAGAATATGTTTAATAAATATTGTCGGAATTGACAGTTCAGCACTCGATATTGGGCCATTCTAAAAACAATAGCAATATTAAAAATTCTAATTGACTGCATGATGATTGCCAATTCTAATCTTATGCTTTCACAATTCATATGGACAAAACGTTTTTCATAAAGAGGGTATTTTCATCATTTAATAAAATGCTAAGTAAATTTGGTGTGAAGTAAGACACTTGTTATATTCCATAGGTTAATTATCAGTGGTTTATCATAAGTGTCTTACTTTAACAAATTTGCATATCTGGTTCCATCAATAGTGTAGCGCAACAAGTATCAATTATGAAATTTAATATGCCTTGATTTTTTATGTATATCATCAGAAACGGTGTCTACTTGTAACAAGTTTTGAAGTATTTTGAGTAGGATTTGAAGTTAGTTTGGTACCAAATATTATATGGAGATTTAGGAATAACGAATTGAACGTTTTATAGAAAACTACTTGGAACGGCAAACTATGTGAGCCATTAAAAGTATTTAGATATTTATGTATGTAGTTTATTGTTCTGTTTTTTCTAGATTTATTATTCGGTATCGACTTCATTGTAGTGTAGTAAGTACCTTGTGTATACTACTAAAACATTTTCATCAAGCTACAGAAATTAGAAGGCCGAAGGATTAAGGAAATTTGGATCATGATGACACGAAACACATTACAAATACTAAATACTTTGTGCTTTTATATAAATAAAACTATTTAATCACTTTCAAATATATTGTAAAACGCTACAATTGTTTCGCCACACTGTGGCTTCTTCAGGCGAAGAATCCACAATTATGACTATAAAATAAATCAAAATGCATGTTACTATTACCACATTTCTAATATTAAACTGAAAATTATTTATACGTATACATTGAATAGTCAAGAAGTGTATAAAAGTAATATTGCATTTAGAAGAGAACAATTCTCTAATATCATTGATAGAGTTGCATATCAAAAAACATATTTAAATAAAAGACTTTCTTTGTTGATAACTGAATAGTTGAGGCTGTTAGTTGTTGAAAGTTCATATTCTAATCACTTTGTAAATTTCCGTAAATGAAATAAGATAACACTTTCAAATATTTTTTTATCATTTCTTCGCCTGAAGAAGACACAGAATGTCGAAACAACTGTAGCTAACAGCAAAATAAATATTTGAAAGTGTTATCGTATTTCACTTTCTTTGTTGATATCACACTATATTTTTACAAGTAACTCGACTGGTAAAAATACAGTGTGATATCAACAAAGAAAGTGTAATGTTTAAATATTCAAGATTTATCACGAAGTAAACGCCTTAACCATTAGTTGAAACAACATATATGTTTAGTTAAGGATTTGTTAAATTATAGAAATAATATTTGTACTAATAGAGAAAATTTTCCCCTGACAATACAATGGTTTATTTATTTGCAAAAGGACTCTCATACTTAATCGACACCGTCCCTTTAAATTTGTTACAAAAAAAAAGGCAAAGAACGAGACGGGATAATGGGGTTGTTTTATTATTTACAAGCCGGGACAATCAGATGAATTATCAGGGCGAGATTTTAATTTTAATAAAGGTTCCTCGGAGTCATTGGAAATTTCATTTTTCTCATTTCGGCTGCGCATATTTATGAAACGAATTAGGAGAGGAAGCGAAATGTACAATAACGGTGACGGGATATTACAAAAGGAGATGAAGGAAAGCTTAAGCGCGGATACTCGGGCCCTCGAAGTTATTTAAGACCACCCCATTTGTCAGATAATGACAAATCGACCGTAACTAATAATTCCGGATCACTTGCACTTTTCGCTAAATTTCTAATAGTGGATATAACTTTCTCTCCGGATATCGATTCGACCCTGTGGGGGCTAAATTTTGCATTAATCACGGTGCGCGTAGCTGGTACAAATTTTTAATGCGGGAACTCCGGGACATTAAGAACCACTCTAAGTAATCCACGGTATTTTTATTTAATTAAATGTAAAGGGAAAGCTTATTTTATTTTTTTTCTCCTCAGAACGACGTAATACCGAATTGATGCATTCATAAATATTCAAGGCTTGCCCTACGCAGCATTCAGCTCCTGATATTTTGCATGAAAATGTAAATGGCGATTCGGTTAAATAATTTGCATGAGTTACACACGTATTTCTCGCACTTCTGTGCGTGTAATGAAATTCGCTAGTTACAATGGTTGGATACGCTATTTAACTTTCTATTTTCTGTATTATACGCACGAACATATTTGATAAAAATATTAATTTACTTATGCATTTTGGATAAATTATTGATACTAATTTAAAAATACGAAAACATTTCGTGAATCTACAACTATTATTCAATTATTGATACTATTATAAAATGGATTATTTAGTTTTTCATTTGTTTTTTTTTTAGAATTAGCGCGGACCATTCAGACATTGATTATTTAGTTTGTTGCATAAAAAATTTATTTTTATTTTTACCGAATATGTGCTTTCTGTAAAGCAATCGTTGGCGTGTCGACATTGGAAGGAAAATATAACGGCTATTTTCTTCCTTTTCACATATAAGTCAACGCTGGGGGCAATTTATGTTCATAATTTGTCTTCGAAATTTCCTAAAATTTCAAGCGGCATTAACTTCAACGAATTGATTCCCTGGAACAAATAGTTTTAAAAATCGGCGATACAGGATTATCTCCAAGACGTATTTTTAAATGAACGTATCTACTTTGGTTATCACTAAAGCAAGTGTAGTATTACGGATATTCACTATTTTAGGGTGCGACAACGTACTTTAATATGTTTAATCAGCGTTGGATTAAGACCTCTCTACCCCCAGCTTTAAGTGGCTTAGTGTCCCTCCCTTGATAAGCTTGGGAATAAAACATGTTTCCGTCATAATGAAATATTTATATTCGAAATAAATATTTATCACTACTTAAAATAAAATAAAATAATTGTTAAAATAAATAAACCAACAAGAGAGGAAATGCGTGTAACTTTTTTTTATCAAATACTTACAAGAAATATCAGCATTAGTTATGTGAAGATAAACTTAATTAATAACGCACCAAAAACCCTTCTTCACAAATTTTATTTAATTTATTAATTTATTAAGTTTATCTTAACTATAATACATTAAAGTGAGACTACTACTACTTATTTTTAATAAACGTTTAGTTTACTGGAGCTTTTTTTTTAACTTGTTTCCTGTTTACAATACATATATTTGTACATGTAATTTTAAGTTTCGGTAACTAATTGCAGGATTATCAAAGATAACGGAATAAATTTATCTTTGATACAAAACAAGGTTAAAATAATGTTTGTTATTTTTTAGCATATAATATGTATAATAAAGAAAAAACAATAACAATAACGCAGTTTTATTTATATTTTTTTTGATGTTAGGTGAAGAGTTATACTAGTCTTGTTCCGTAATGTTCTTTATTTTTAGTTGCCTGACACGTGTTTCGGTCTTCGCAGATTATTATCAAAGATTAAACAATTAGTTTAAATTATGATAATGATCTCCGAAGACCTAAACGCGTGTCAGGCACTAAAAATAAAAATATTATATAACAAAACAAGTGTTACTTTTCACCTAATATAGACAATTAGCTTAAATTTTGATAATGATCAGCGAAGACCGAAACACGTGGAAAACAACAGAAACTAAAAACATTATAGAACAAAAAAAGTATTACTCTTCACTTAATATTAATATCTGCTTCCATCAATAGTACAATACAACAAGAATCAACTTTAATATTCTTTTTGGAAAATACTAAACTAATTATTCTTTTTGCTTCTATACAGACTTTCTAAAAGTATTAATACTATTAAAAAGAGTATTAGTTTTAACTTTTTTTACTGTTTCCGTTAAACTTTATATTACACAGTACTCTATTTGATCTTAAAGAGCAGTTCTTTATATTAACGATTTTCAATTGCTTTAATAAGCCTCATTATTACGCTTAAAGGAAACCATTGCTTTAACTACTGTACTCTTGTGCATTAATGTAGCGTGCTCGTGACCTGCCATAATAAAACTGCGTTAATCCACAATTATTTGAGGTAGGTCAAAAGTACACTGCATAAATATATTATTTATTCTACATCGGCCACAGGGACACCTCTCGCTAAAGAACAAATACAGTCCGTAACCTACCAAAAACAACTAACAAACTCCTGCATTCAGTATTGCAACAACTGACTACACAGCCAACAATCACAAAAATAAAACCCTATATACACTACACACTACACACGCATCTCAATTAGAAATCGGACTCAAACAATCGCATTACCAAAAGTAAAACACCTCCAACACAAATACAGCAAACACTATCAAGGCCAATTGAAGAATACATACTTGTTTACTACAACCAACAACCTCACTTGCTTACAGTTCGTCCGATTATGAAATGAACGTAACTTCGTTACTAATGCATTAATAATTAAGACACAATGAAAAACAAATTCATTTGAAAAAAGCAAGCTTAGCATTTCCCAAATTTCGAGAACTCCTCTCAACCATTCCTCCATATGCTCAAACTTGCATGGCCAGAGTCTCTCAGCGCTGCGCATAGGTGCCCTACTATTGTTGTATTATCAAAAGAGTAAAGCCGAAAATCGCAGACCTTATCATCAGTGTGCGTACAAACTATTGTCGCCGAATTATCACCAAGAAGGCTGACTATGAGACGCATATGATGAGAGTAATTACCTCATCACTAGATTCATTCACGAAACTTCTCCTTGAACACTTCAGATTTATGTGGAAGATTTATACAGTAATTGAGTGAAAACCACCAACACCACTAACCTGCCATACAACAGATGCAACAAGTACGACCCCGTCACTAGCAATTGCACCGAAATTATAACTTGTGCTAAGTGTGCAGGACCACATCCCACATCTAGCAGCAGCACTGAATTGATCATAAAGTGCAAGAGCTGCAGAGAAGCACAGCACAGTACTTCGTCAATGAACTGCGCCAAGAGACCGCTTCAACCAATTTAGGGAATCCTCAATGTAAAAATAATATCTCAAAACAAAAAATCTTGCCAAATAGGTAACGACTAGACAAAAAGACGCACGAATTCACAGTTCATGACTACATTATCGATATTTATACGACAATGATTAACAACCAATAGTGACAAACAGAGACGCACTCACCAAAATACTGAAAACCCGTTTCATCGACTCATTTTACGTCGACACTCATCTTAACTTTTCAGGCAACTAGATATTGATCGTCATATTTGACGTTGAATCCCCGAAGGTGATCCCTCCTGTAGTCCCAATATCCTGAATACAAATTCTCATACCTAAGTGGTAACCATGAGAAATGTAGTTATACATATCAAACATCAAATCCCTGTTCATAAAATCTCATCTAGTTTCCAACTTCCTCACGAACAAGCTCATCCATGTTGTTATGCTGGTTGAAACGAAAACGAAAAACACATTTTTACTTAATAATTTGTCTTACATTTAAATCCCTTTCTCAATTCCTCTACAAAACCAACGTGGTGAAATATTCGTAGCTATTAGGCAAGAAATAAAATTATTGAAAACGAATCCGCCTAAAATAAACTGTCCTTAACGAATTTCTGCAATGCACCATTAAGTTGCTTACTTCATACTTTACATTTTTTTCTTCCATCGAACATACAATCCTAAAAATAGCTCTCCTTTATGACTGTGTTGTCCTAATCGGCATAATTTTAACATGAATAAATACAAATCTAAACAACTTGCCTCCTTTTAAACGAATTTCAATTTTGTGGGCATCCACACCAATCACACATTTATAATTTTAAACAACGAATCCACCACTCACGTTATCCTTTTTTGCACAAGCCACTTCGAAGACCCTATAAATGTCACTCTTGTTATGATTTCTGTTCAGACCATATATCTATCCAATTTTCCCTCGCTTTCATCCATTTTCAAGGCAATATTAAACTACAAACACTGTGACATTTCAGAATTGACTGACGAAGTGATAAAATTTGTCTCCGAAAATTATTCCATTAACTGTAATTTCTTCTTCCTGGAAACTATCGGTTCGTGTCTAAGCCGTCGTCGGTTTGAGTTTAACAGAAGTAAAGAACTACTTTTGGTTTTGTTGTTTACTGTTTAATAACAAGAGGAACACTGACTATTTACAAAAATTTACAAATACGGAAAAGAACATTACCCCCACAAACCGGGGGTGTGGCCTGGTTCTGAAGTATATTTCCACCACTAGGAAGGATGGAATCTATTAAATAAAGATAGCGCATACACTCTGCACACAAAGGTTCGTCCACTGCGTAAATAGAAAGTTCCCACAATTGCGTTGTGCATCTGGCTTAATAAATAATAAACAAACTGCGTAGAATATTATCCTAATAGTCTAGGGTAATTATGGCATCAAAAAACGGGCAAGAAGCAATAAACATACACCACTTCCTTGCAAACCATTGCACGATGTTGCCTTTACATCACCTAGGAAATCACTAAGAGATAGCTCCTTGTTGTCTGTCTTCTCATAAGGAACCCTCAACTGGTAACGCTTATAAACGATTGACGGCGCGCTTAAAACTGCCTCTTGGGATGCGTATGGTGATGACTCTGGTAACTTCATCTGCATCTGGGAGTAGCTCCGTAATTCTGCCACTCGTCCAGGACATAGGTTGAACGCCTTCTTCTCGAATCAGGACAAGTTAATCGACCTTTGGTTCCTCCACTTAGTTCTCGTCTGTAAATGATGCAAGTAATCGCCTCCGCTTCCAGAAGACCTGCTTCATTTGCGCCACAGTTAGTTAACCTCCAATCAGTAATTATAAAGCGTAAAATCTGCTCATCTGTTAGCGTTAAGTTTGAATTGCATTGGTTTGCCGATAGTAGTGAGAAAGCTTACGGTGCATATGTATATATCAGGTGTATTAATGATCAAGAAGTTTTTTGTATCTTGGTTTGTGCAAAATCACGTATTGCGCAAATAAAATCAATATTGATACCAAGATTAGAGCTTTGTGCCGCTTTATTAGCTACCGATTTAACCAAACGGGTAAAAGAAGCAATTCACATTAAGATAGATAAAAGATATTATTATAGTGATTCTAAAATTGTTTTAGCTTGGTTAAATACATATTACAACATCAAATCTAAAAACATTTCCAGCAGATATTATTTCGCGAGTCCTTATGCTTCAAGAATTATTGGGGAACTTTTTGTGGTGGCATGGTCCCAGCTGGGAAAAGCACGAAAGCGAAAATGTAACATTTTATTAGAAGCATTACTAGAAACGAAAGAATCAGTCGATTTTAATATAATGATCAATATTGAGTCCAATTTTAATTTAATATATAGGTTTACTTCCTTTTCAAAATTGGTAAGAAACACAGCGTTTTGCCGGACCAATTACGATACTTGAATATAACAGTTGTATCAGTCGTATAGCCAATCATCAACAACAAATGATCTTTCAACGTGATATTGAATGTTTACAGAAAAATAAACAGGTTCACAATAAGAGTAAATTAAAAATGTTAAACCCAAACCAACGACGGCTTAGACTCGAACACTATCTAAATCTATCCAACTTAACACAACAACCATAACCAAAAAACCCTACTAATATCCCCTCCATAAATAATTTCTCCATTTAATAAAATACAAACAATAATTTTTTTATGAAACGTCAAAGTGACAATATTTACTAAATGTACCCATTTATTAGAAGAAATTAGGTTTATTTTACCTAAAAATATGTATCTGAAGCTGAGTTCGTGTATGATGAATCAGTGAAGGAAAGGAGCTACAGGGTAGAGTGGAAGAACATTCTTCAAGAGTGAGCTCCGCCAGCTTGCTGTCGAAATTGTTCGTATATTTTTGTTGTAATCTTCTATAAATTGTATTTGTAAAGCAAGTTTGATAAAGTACTTATAAACAAATATGTAAATAAATAATACAGAGTCTTTAAACATCACACTTACACAAAAATTAAATAAGGATACGTACGATGATTGGACAGTACAAATGTCATCTTTTTTTAATCAAATCGTGCGAACAAATATACTACCTGGATGATAAACCAGAAAACTGATTTTATTTAAAAGATTACAGACGCTAAGTTAAAAACATAGTGACAATATTGACATTACTAACATTTGCAATCTACTTCAAAGACACGTAAACAATGACAAACGACATATACGATAATAGAAAATTCTTTGATTTAGACTCCTGGTATATGTTTCTTGAATCATTTTTTACTCATCTCTTAGTTAAATATTATGAAATACAAGGTTTTAAAGACAAAAAGGCAATTTTAAACAATAATAACACCAAGTGTTGATCAATACTTTACCTATTATCCTGATATATGTCTTTTAAAACTACCCAAACACCCCTTTCCGTCAAAGGACCATAAAGGGGGTAGAATACTACTAAAATCAAAAAAAGGTAAAAGCAAGGCATCTGATAATGTAAGCATTCCCAGAATTATCTTTAAAACCCTTTAAACAAGCATCAAAATTTTTTAATCAGATATATTCCGCGGGATAGTTATCTGTTCACCTAAACCCGGAATTGATCTACAATGATCTAACAATTATAGCCCTACCAACCTTTTTCCATTCCTCGGAAAATTGTTCGAAATCATAAAAAATTAAAATCATACTCTGCATAGCTGACCTACCAGTTTGAATTACTGGAACATCGCTCCATAACTCCCCACATCAAGTTATCAAACAGCAAGCCTAGAAGTTTGTCTGCCATATTATTCCTAGACATTCAAAAAGTATTTAATTTGGTTTGGCACCACGGCTTGCTGTTCAAGTGCAACTATCTTAATGGACCTCCACATCTTGGACAATTTACTCCACGACAAATCCATTCTTCTCCTTTACTCTTGAACACTAACTGCCCCAAGGAACCCATTTATTTACAACCGTTTCGTCTATGATATTTACAATCCTGATCCTAACTATTATTAGACAAATTTACCCTCTCCTGTATGCTGACGATATTGCGCCGATCTTACACGCTTACCAAAAGCCCTTTCCAGGGTCTTATTGACATCATTCAAACAAGGTTTGCGAAATAACGAATATCAAAAATTCTCAATATCCATAAATAGCCAAGTTATCTGTCCTTTAACCACTTGAAAATAATTAGGTATCGACTTCAAAACTTACTTTCAAAGTTCAATCCACAATCTTCAAAATAAAATTTAAGAATTGGGCGACTCACTTGGAAGCCATGCGCCAATCCTAAATATTTGTAATATCCTAAATTAGTTAACTAGTTAAATAAAAATAAATTTTATAACGAAAAATAAAATTTCATGAAGAAATTAAACAGCAAATATTAAATCCATGTATCCAAAATTAGATTTAGATTTTTGCTTAAATTAAATATCCTTAAAGAAATATTTCTCTATTTAAACAAGGTAAAAATTCCTTGAGTTTAAATATTTTTGAACTTCTGTAGGTTGAAGGTTACTTTTATATTTGAGAAGGAAATCTTATCAAAGGCTTTTTCTATATTTAGAATAGTCGCAAAGCTGATATTTTTACAAAAATCTACTAAATCTGCACACAACAGTGTCTATTTGTTTGATCTTTTTGATTATGTAAGGGATGTCTTACAATAATGGATTCCTTAAATATATTGGTCATATAGTCTCTTTAATATTTTAAGAGAAAAAATGTTAATATTATTAGTTTATTATGGTACAAACCAAGAATTTAGGTTTTAGTATAAACATTATTTTAAATTCCGTTTATACTTGGACTGCGTAAAAAGGGATGTACAAAACAGGTACAAAACGACAATGTGGGTATAAATAAAGTCTTCATTAAAGTATGCAATATAGGCTTCAGTACAAATATTCCACTGATTAGAGTTTCTTGGTGTTGTTCCAGTGATTAACAAACCGAAGGATTCCGTATTCCCAGAACTGTCGCCGTGAAGAGACCCAGTCCTTCACAGCGTCCTTGAATTCGTCATCCGAGTTGAAGTGCTGCCTTTTCATATGTTTTTTTCACATATATATCACCGAGCTGTAAGATGAATGGTTAAGCTACTACCACTTGAACTTAGCCAGTTCCACCTTTGTGACTCTGGAGACGTGTAGACTCGCGTCATAGTGGAGCTGAATCCGTGGTGTCTCACAGTACACATCAAGAAATTCAACAAATATTTGACCTTGGGTGATAAAGTAGACGGTAAGGAATAATAGCACTTTTGCTTGAATAAATAAAGCCATGTCTTTGTATAAAATTTGTTTAGTAATTTTCCTGTAATTGTTCTTCCTTTCCGGTAAAACAGAAGAATGATTATTCTCTTGGTACACCACAAAATTCGTGGCCATAATGTTTCCTGTCGATGGGATCGTTTTGCCTTCTTTAGAGCAGATTCTTTCCAAATATCCATTGTATTTACTATCGTTTGGTATAATATTGTACTCAGGATTTTTCAATAAAAGCAACTCGATGAAAAAAATACTGCGAATTTTGCACATCCTAACATTGCTTTGACATTGACAGATGTATCCGCTTGTTGTCCACTGTAAGTAATCGCGGCACTTTTCTGATGCTCAAATGAACATGAAAAATATTGATTACCGTTTCGTATGACATGCCTATGGAGCTCTGGCCGAACATGGCCAACATTAGGGATAACCCTTCAAGCGTTGTGCTGTCCTTTGCTCGTCACCTTGGGTGGCTAAATGAGTGATAGAACAACGCAGGGCTGTCCCAGTCAGGGGGGCATAACGGGCCCAAGTGAGGCCTAAGTGCTCTGATCAATGATTTGATCACCCTTGGCAAACTCAATCCAGATCCAGATCCAGAACTCAAATATTCGGTGTCTAGAGTATGAGTATGTATGGGGACAATTACTCCGTACCGTAACCTGGATTCAAACAGTGCATAGTGTGCAGTTAATAGTTGTGTATGTCCAACTTTTCTTGACATGCCATGTAAGCAAACTATATTTTTTGACAGCGTCTTTGCTAACGTTGCACCGTGTTCGTCCCATTTTAAGGTAGGATCAAGATGAACCCTAAGATAATTAGCACTACTATCTGTGTGTCAATTATGTGTTTTCAGAGAAAATATATGTTTTTTGGTTTTGGTTTCGTTTAAAACTAATACGTTATTTGCACACCATTCCGATACGTAGGTTAAAGACTGATTGCTTTTGTTTTCAGCAACTTCTACTACCGATCCACTATTTAAAATAGTGGTATCATCGGCAAATAGAAGCGTTTTGGTTGACTGAACACATTGTGGTAAATCAATAATATAAATAATAAAAAGTACTGGACCTAGCACAGAACCTTGAGGAACCCCTGTCTTTAAATTAAGTACATTAAATTTATTTTGTTCTATCGTAACAATTTGCTGTCTTTCTTTTAAATAGGAACGCATTAAATCCAAACTGTGTTTATCAAAACCATACATTTTTAATTTAGAAACTGATAACTGTCCGTTATTGAATAAAAATAATTATTGTAAAAATATGTAGACACAGTTATATAATATTTTTACATTATTTATTTGTGGTTAGAACTTATTGAACTAAAAATAATATTTTATGGTTATCACATACAGCATCCAATAACGCGTTTATTTCTCTGCAAAACAAAACGTTTTTCTACGGCGAAATTGTTTCCTAATACAACACAAATAATTAACCCTTCAATCTAAAGATAACTGATAATATAAAGGTACCAAAAAATTCAGCTATATTCGAGCCTTTGAGAGCTGATCGTCACCCATGCATTTTCATGCTAAGAACGGTATAGTAATTATTATCTATCTCTTCCTACCATTATGATAGAATGCCCGGACAGAATAAAATGAAAGACGGAACGTCTGTCTGATTCCTCCAATATACTATATATACTATAGTAGAAATGCTTATGACCTGCTCCAAGCCTTAAATGGTATCAAACAACTCTTTGTAATTTATCTTGATAATGTAATATATTTTAAAGATCCTTAATAAATATGAAAATACAGTGGTTAAAACCTTTCAAGAGAAATGAAGTTTACTTAGATGTTAGCATTGTATGATCGAAAATAACTGACTCCCCAAATAGATGTCCTTGATACTTCTGCATGCGCACTGACGGTTGTTGTCATTGCACTCATTCTTCATGTTCTATTTTATATATTTTATAGAATAATGATTGTTCGGGTCTTAATAACAAACAAACAGGATCAATATTATTCCTGCTCTAATATTTTACGAATTTTAATATATTTTTTGCAAAATGTTAATAACTAATAACTGAACCGAAGAGGTAAGTTAACTAACTAGTGACCAATTACACGTAATATTATTAATCAAATTATATATTTATAATAAGATCGAATAATAAAATGTATTAAATTAAATTTATTCAATGTCTGTCGAGGTTTTAGCCAGAAAAGTAGTTGTTTCAAAATTAATTTGTTTTGTAATCTTAGTAAAACTCATTGTTGTAGATTCACGAAATGTTTTCGTATTTTTTTAAAATTATTAACATGACTGACATAATAAAGCATGATTGCCTGCGGTTAAAAGTTATGGATTCGAAATCGTACAATCAAAATGCTGCCCAATATATAATATAAAACAGTATAATAATATAATTAGTATGATATGTTAAACGTAACAGTTTTATCAGATACAAAAATAGGCACGATAAACAGTTAATTGAAAATCAATGGCGCAATTAGTAAGTTCCGGTAAACTTTCATTTAGATATTTTATAAAGAGGTAAATATACTGAAGAACGCACATTTAAATAATTACCTTTATAAGATAATTTACCTAGCGTATATTAATTCTTTTATGTAACACTTTGATTATGAAATGTGAGTAATTAACAATTCAAATTGAATATGTATTTTTAGTGAAGTTAGATTTATATGTGATGAAGGTCAATAAAATCAATATTACGTTAAAAATAGAATTTTAATTAAACGAAAATAAAGCGAGTAATGTTTACTTCGCTATAATGTATCCACACCTAAATACAAATATAATTTGTTTTAAAAATAGCTACCTTTAGTAAATAAAAATTATTTTGAAACATTAGTCATTATTTTTTTATAATACTTAAAATGTCTGACAGAATATGACTAATTGTAGTATCGATAAACACAAAACTTTTTATGCTTGTAAATATTCATGACAAGTTTAACACATAAAAAACTTATAATACTATAAAAACTTATTATTATTCTATTTAATTGCACACAGTGGTTATTAAATTTTACATAAAACCCGTTTCTTTTTAAGTTAATGTGTAAATAATTCGGCAAAAATCCCCCTTTTTATACTTTTCAATAGCGGAGTGGGTACCCGTTCTTGCATAAAATGAAATGGATCAGGAGAAATACGAATCCTATAATCCCCCTTTTTACCTTCTTCGATTGATAAATGATACAAATTTGCTTTATTATTAAGGCGATATATTGAACGCTGGAGGTATTTAATTTCCTAAAATAGACATTTTCTCATAAGGCATTCAGTTATTTATATAATAAATACTTTATTACTGTTATAGCTAATACTGCAATATGAATATTAAATTTTCTTTTAGGATTAATGTTCGACTGGGATTAATTGCAATATTATACCATCACAAGTTTCTTGCTTTTTTTTATTTCAACGTAATTTATAATAACTTAACAACTTTGAACATAGAAAACTACCAGAAATAAATTTAATATTTAATTTTACTTAACTTTCGAATAAATTTACACGCTTAGTGATCGACATCATTTTTAATCTCTTATTTACTTTTTCTTTGCAAACATTTCAGTACATAACCTTGTTCTAAAATTTACAGCTACTTTATCTGCACGATGTGCGAGATGAAGTATCTTTAGTATACATAATTAATTATTTTTTACGTTGTGCAAAAAATATTATATATTTAATTTAAATTATTTTTTTGTACGACATTAATTTATTTTAATGCTTTGCGCAATTTATACATTTTGTATTTTTATTTGTTTTGTGGCTTAAGCCAATGTTCAAGTGCTTTTCGAGCAATTATTGATTGCTTCTTCCAACATTTTAAATTGTTCTTTATTTTAATGCTTATAAATAATAAGTGTTTTTTTAAATTATTTTTAATTGCCAATAT
This sequence comes from Ontholestes murinus, assembly GCA_963969525.1. NCBI lineage: Eukaryota > Metazoa > Arthropoda > Insecta > Coleoptera > Staphylinidae > Ontholestes > Ontholestes murinus. The sequence continues at coordinate 24,506,375 of OZ018392.1, read as the reverse complement.
TTATCTAGACAAACAATTGTATTCCTTTCCATTATAAGTATTTTTATTGTCTTTAGTACGACAAGTGTTAGTCAATATTCAAGTAATTATACATATGGCTTGATTTTCCTAATTTACGAGAACTTTTTTCTTGATAATATAAACTTTTAATAATTATTATTTCAACTGTTTTTATTTATCGCCAATTTTAACTGTCTCATAAATTGCTTTCATTAGTATTTTTGATCTATTGCTAATGACTATGAATTCCTAAAAATTTTAACTACTTTCTCAAGCAACATTCAGTTTGCTTTATAATTTTTAAAATTTTTGAGTGCTATTTATTTTTTTAGCGCTTTTAATAGATTATAAAATACATTTCTAACAATCTTATCTTATCGGCCACTAAATAATATCAGGATGCTCCGCCAATACCCTCTTGGAGCTGTGCTCTACCCTTCCACCACGCGAGGGCAAAACTACCCTCTCCGCTATAGGAACCACACTGAGATGCCTGACCAGTTACGGGCTATATCTGCTCAGAAATGGTAGAATGGAGTACTGACTACAGTATTGGCCTATCTATTAGCACTGAGTACAGTGCAATCATTGCAGAATACCCTCTTGATGGCTGAGTAAAGTCTTTAGTCTTCTTGAAAATTGATTACGGTCTCAAGCGTTCTTGAGCACTGTCTACATTCTCAAGCATTCATAAGTTCTGACTACAGTTTCAAGCCTTCTTAAACACTGACCACAGTTTTGGCAGCCCGAATATTTACGAGATCAGCACCGATCTTCGGACAATAAGAGAATCCGTCATCTGTTGAGACTCGCTGACAGGATCTCCACCGCATGAGGAACTCATGAAAGAGAGCAAGACCGACGAAAACATATGCCGACGAGAGGCGACAATCTACCCCAAGTTATCGTCCCGGCGACCAGGTGCTCGTAGTAACCAACCTCTGTATGAACCAAGAAATCGAGCAAACTTGTACCGAAACGCGAATGATCCTATTGGAGTCCTGAGAGTGTGCCACTCGTTCGTCCTCTAGCCCTATCGGAATAATATTGCCATGCCGCCAGCACAAACTGCACCAAACCGGAGAACAAGACGACCACGGAAGCATCCTGTAGCCTCTAACTTTGATTAGAAGTCATCAGGACTACATCCAACCGATTTCTAAGGAAGGACTGCAGCTTCCACTGAATAATACCAGACTCTCCGCCAATATACTCTTGGAGCGCAGCTTTATCCTTACACCACGCAAGGGCTAAACTACCCTCTCTGCTACCGTGATCAACACCGCGCCGCTATATCTCCCTGTCCCGCGCTCAAAATCATCAGTTGTCATGATGGTTAAAAACCTCTCCCACAAAGGAAGATGCGTGCTTCTCAATATAACTAACTCCGCAATGCGTTTGGGTACTACCTACCGTGGTGCAATACCCTCAATGATAGTAAGTGAGAAGGGAAACGAAGGGTAACCCAAACCTAAGCTAAGGTGAAATACTGTGCTAAGTGCTGAGAGCTGAATGGCTGCAGGGGTATATGCGGTGTGACCAGGCCGAACAAATATTTCCCTAGCTTCTTGTGGGAACAACACAAATGTAAACACAAAAAAACTAAGAACAAAAACACAGCTTAGGAGACTCCCAATGCTACTGGGCAAGGGACTTCCCACAAGGCCAAAGAAGAGGCCACCCAAGCCAAATGTCAAGGTACTCTACTCACAAAAATAAAAGTGAAAACAATGGTAAAGGAAGGCCAGAAATACATCGAGGCCAAAATGGGCTGTAATAAAGACCAATTTTACCCCCAGGCAGGCATGCAAGGGCCAGGAAAAATCCCAAGGACAAGCAAGGCCCAAGGCACAGAGAATAAATATGGGAACGCAAGGGCAAAGAAAGTCTGGGGATGCTCAAAAACCCAAAAAAGGACCCGCAATTAGAATCAGATTAACAGTGCGCCCAGAGAGACCAAAAAGATAAAAAGGGACGGAACAGCCTTCACGAGGGCTCCGAAAGCGGTCAAGGTCGCCATAGCGTGCCAGGGGTTCCCAGAAACTCAGCTCGACCAGGACAAGCTAAAAGCAGTCTAAAATGCAATTATGACGGCAGATGAGCACATACCGGAGCAAGGACCACAAGTACGCTGACTGACCTGACCATCTGTACCAGGAAAGTGAGTGATTTAAGAGTTCTGCTGGAGGTGGCCAAATCAAGGCTAGTTTATGCCGCTCTGGCCAATACTCTTAGACCTGGCATACTGAGAGTGGCCAGAGCCTACAGGAGGGTATCGACAGACGAGGCTAATGTTCTGGCAGCTACAACACCTTCGAATCTGAGGATCGTTTCAAAATCCTCCGCTTACAGAGCAATCAGGGCTGGTGGGGATTAGTCTCGGATAAGCAAAGTAGCAAATAGACATAACTTTGGTTAAGTGGCACATTAGGTGGGAAGTGGTGGTAAAGGGAGAGTGGTCTAGGCGGATGATACCAGACATTAGGCCGTGGGTGCGGCGCGAACATGACGAACTTGACCACTTCTCGGTCCAGCTTTTGTCATGCCACGATTGTTTCGGGTCGTATCTAGCCAGGATCGGTAAGGAATCATGCCCTGAGTGCGATCACTGGGGCGCAGGCTAGGACTCTCTTGAACACACCCTTGTAGAGTGCAGTGCATGGTAGGTTCACAGGGAGGCAGCACTCGGCGCCCCCGCTAACGCTGACATAGTGGTGGAAGTAATGTTGAGTGAAAATAGGTGGGCTGTGCTGAAGACGTTCGCCAATACGGTGCTTTGCCATAAGGACACTTTTACGAGACGCGACGGGATCAACGGCAGAAGATTGAGGATAGCAGTAGCGGGCAGCCCGGATACCAGGTACCCGGTAGCACTTCAGAAGGAATAGGAGGCCTACATACCTCTGTTAGAAGAGAAGAAAGCATTCCTTCTCTCAAAAAGAACACCAACAAAAGAAGTGGGTGGGCTAGAGCTGTCAGTGGAACAATTTAATGATGCCATCAGGACGGCATATCTAAAAAAACAGCCCAGCAGAGGGGCTGCGAAACAGTCAGGTGGAACAATAACCTCGAAAGGATAAGGATCGAGATTCGAAGGCCATTCAACAGGACCACAAACAACCAGGACTATGTAGGTGAAAAACTCACACAATATAACAAAGAAATCCGAAAGCCAAAAAGGACTCGTAGATGAAGTTCTGCAAGGAGTTAAACGACACTATGATATGTTCAAGAATAAGCAAAGTCCTGGCCAAGGACGGAAGTGCTAGCAAAGAGGTAAACTTCCTCAAGAAACCAGAGGGAACTTATACAAATATAATAGAGGAAAGTCTCAAGGAACTATTAAAAGTCCACTTTCTAGCCTCAACAATTCTTGGAAAAGATAACAAGCTAGACAATTCCAGTCAAAGACCTAAAATGGCTGATCAAAATGACTGGAGATTAGACACTGAGGTCACAAGACCCATTAAATTAAATGGGCCATCGGCAAGGGATGAGAAACTGATGGTCACCGAATACGCAGACGATACGGCTCTCCTTTGTATTACAATTTATCCTGAAAGAACTTTCCAAGCTGCTCTCGACACCTACGTCGATAATAGTGTTTCCATGCATTTTAGCTGATCCAAACTCAAGAAACAAAAGATCGATACTCTTTCGGGAGGGAATTAATTCCGATAAAGGACGATATAAAATATCTTGGCATTATTTTCGAACAGCACCTCTTCTGGCCAAAGACGATCGATTACCAAATCCAAAAGGCCAAAGCTTTGCTTGTAGCCCATCATTAACACGAGATCAACTTAATCTGTTAAAAACAGAGGCAAGCTTTTCACTTAGATGTTAAGGCCGCAATTCACCTACGCTATTCCTATATGGGGTTATTGAAGACCTTCGCTAATTGCAAAATTTCAACGTATGCAAAACAAAACAAAATACTCCGCCCCGCAATCTATTTGGAATAGGCATGTTCATCGTAACACGAAGACCCCGAGTGTCCTGGAGTATATCAAAGAGATCGCAGTAAACTTCTATAGCAAAGTTGACGAAAACGAATAAAACTTCTCAAAAAACGATGTCACTCAATAATAGCTAAATTTTCACTACTTTTATTGTTTTTGTAGAGATTTTGAAGAAACAAAGAATAATATTTAAAAATAAATGTTTAAACTTGTTTACAGTCTAAATTATTAATTTCCACGATATTTTAAATTTATTACAGTAACTTGATTTCAGGTATTGTTCGGCAATAAAATTGCACGATCAGTTGGAGCGTTATTAAAAGCCCAGCGTAACCGAAGTCAGCAATTAACTGAAATAACCCCCTTGAAATTGATCGGGGTTTAAAGGTGGAAACGAAACGATTGCGCTGCATAAATAACCACCGCTGACTGGATTTACGACGATAAGTCAAATCGCAATAATCGCCGACATCTGTAAGTACGATTTACCGACAGCCGTTAATTATTATAGCAAATATTAATCCGGATTCCTGCGAATTGTGCACCGTGATTGCATTACGCCACCATTCAAGTCGATCCGTCATTCCAGCATTACGGCACGTTAATTATACTGCATTTGCATAATGCAAGTGGACGGTTTGCGAATGGAAAAGCACGGACGTTCGAAACGGACAGACGGCGGCGTTCGGGTCGACTGAGGGATATTTTAAAGTGGGGAAATTGTTCCGGTGGCAAGTTCAAGGGTGCCGCGCACCCCGAACGTTCCGGGGATCAAATGGGTAGTTGAATAGTTGACACTTACTAAAGGAAAGGAACGATTGCGGGACTTCCGCACGACAAGATAATAATGTTGCTGCAGACTTGATGAGACTTCATATGGCTTAAGTTTCACTGTTCGCGAACATCTTGTTTCGACGGAAATAACAATTACGTTAAATTAGTTACATATAAATGTTACTGTAACGGCATTCGTAAGTTCATATTGGATTTAATTACGTTTGCAGCTTATTAAGTAATAAAATTTTGATATTTATTTGTTTAATATAAATAAATTATTTGGGGTATAAGTATGATTAGTTACCTATCTCTACACATACGCGTTGCAATAATAAATAATGATCAAATAATTTATCTTTGTATTCATTATGAGAATAAAATTATAAGTTTTACAAGCAAGACCCCTAGAAATCTAGAAGAATGATTATTAATTCTTCTATATGTCATCCGTAAATAATATGCCATCCGTGAACAACAATCTTCAGGCATCATATGGTGTTGAAAGCTTCCAAGCTGGTGCTGCTATTCCTCGTAAGTATGTGATTATATTGCGCACAAGAGTTTTAATATCTTTTTGGTGACTGTATAGCCCACTTTTGATGATTTTTGCCATAAAAGATTCAGTACTATTTTCTGTTAATTTATCAATATAGGATGCAATACTTTCTTCGTAACTAAGAAGCATCATCTATGACAATAAATGTGTCATAGTCACTATGCTCGATTGAACAGCCAACAATATCCTCAGCTAAATCCTTCGCCCTATTAACTGTACGCCCATCCTCATTACTTAGATTCGCAATTATAGCTTCAAGCTCTTTAGAAATTTACGCGTCATAGTAAAGCAAAAAAAATCACACAAATAGTTAGCTGGACTCGTCACTGATCCCAAACATAAATATCTCATTATCTGATGATAGTAGCAGTTAATAAACCTCAGGTTGTTCATTACTTTCGCCTCGGTTACTGAGATCACAGGGCAGTATTGGCAACCAAAAATTGTACAAGTTTTCGATGAATTTTTGAAAAATTCCAGCTTGTCGGGTAATATTTAAATGTATTTCAAGTTTGCATATCTAAAAGTTTTTAACGGCTTTATTTGGTCAATAAAATTTTCGCAAATACTTTTCAATTATAATTTTTGTAGGTAAATTTTAAGAACTAATTCTAATGCATAGAGTTAATTTATTTTGCTTATTCATAATTGGTTTGACTTTATACTTCATACTATACTACAAAGATATTTTGACGATAGAAGCTGAAATGCAAAAAAATAATCGATTTAAAAAAAGCAGTTAATACTTCGTTTTCGGGCAGGATGACCTCAGGTCTATGGCCCAGACGGACTAACATCATCCATTTGTACATATTCATGTTGTCATTATGGATTGCTTTTTGGCATCATTCTCTTCCACTTTTGGATACAGTGTTCCCAGTGCTCCTATAATATTTAACTCGTTTATTGGCAAATATCCTTTGTTTGTTGATGATATCGTTCTAATTTCTTATGCTTCTTCACCCTTTAATTCCTCCACAAGTTTATTTATTTCTACCAGTGCTATATCATAGCTAAAATCGCTTACTAAATTAATTTAATTTTGACATACAGCTAACGGTCTTACTAAGAATACAAAATATCTTCCGTTGATACTTAATACTTACCGTCGCATGAAGAATTATAAAATGCTATTTGAGTATCACGAATACTACAACTTTTCCAGATTAGATAAGAGCGACGTCTTATCACGGAATTAGTAAAGAAGCAAAAATTGCATCCGGCTCATCCTAACGTCTGCAAATATGATAAACTATGGTAAAGTGTTTCTAATCGAATGGTAAACCATAAATATATTTCCAAATCATTATTATACATTCGCATGGGAACCCTAATATTAGATATATATTAAGTACATTTATACAAATAAAAACTGTATATAAAAGTGAAATAAATGTCGAAATAAATCAGATTCAAACCAGCTTTGACTTGTTTCTCACACAAAGAACCTTGGAGAAGAAATTCTCCCTCATCCTGTTTGATCTCCGCTGCCTTACGCCCAGCGTCAATAAACACCACGGAACCAACTTCTTCCAAGCACGTACCAATACCTATTCAAGACGAGTTCTCCTACATATAGCTTGGAATATCGGTTCACCAATTTTATCATTCAAAGAAAACTTCAATACCAGTACCAGCGGATCTAAGTATTTATTCTAGGGATCGATTACCGGAATTTTTGCACGTTGTTTGTTTAAGTGAGAGAAGACATCATTAGAATCACTCCATGGAAATTAAATAACATTACCTCATGGTCGACAACCGATCTGAAGACGACGCCTCTACTAACAAATCACTAGAAATCATGTGTTTGGACTTACAACCCGAGTAATAACAACTTCCGCACGAAAAGTTAAATAATCTACTTTCTCGTGGGCATGACTTACTACGTGGTCATCAACAGCCCCGAAAACATAATCCGTTCTGTGGACAACATTACATCGTCGTGGACAACCGCTGCGAAGGATTGGCCTCTACTAATAAATCGCCAGAAATCGTGTGACGGAGATCCAACAACTTCTGCACCCGGCAGCCCTTCGGTGACGGGATTAACAACTCTAGAGAGTCAAATTGCCCAAAAATATGGATAAATTAAATATATTTGCAAAACAGCAAGAAGTGGAAGTGATTGCGTTAATTTTTTGGCCTATTATTTTGAGACCGTTTATAGTAATAGTGAAGCTCAGTTTTTATGTGATTCGTTTGTTAATTATAACTTAATATATTATTAAAAGAATGTTTAGTTAAGGTTATTGAAATATTTAATGTAACATACTCCCTACCTGATGTACTGCGGGTCCTAATGGCATTCTTGCTTATTTTCTCAAAATATATGTTAATTCCCTTTGTCAACCGTTAAATATAATTTCTAATATTTCTTTAAATAGTGGTGTTGCAAAAACATAAAAAATACCGTCGTATTTATACATAGTCCATAATTCCTAAGATAATTGATAAAATCGTCTCTGACCAAATTATATGGAGTTATAAACAAATTATTTGTATGGAACAACATGGTTTATGTAAGGGAAAACCAACTTCAACAAATCTTATGGTGTTTCAATCCTATACTTTGAACGCTTTTGAGAAAAGCAGTCAAGTTGATATTATTTACATGGATTTCTCGAAAGCGTTTGATCAAGTTTGACATAATGTTTTGATTAATAAACTTGAGATGGTGGGGTTTGGTTATTTGGTTTTATGATAGTTTTAGAGCTTTTTACCGCAACTTTCGCAAATTGTAAAAATTAATAATTACTTATAATGTAAGATATCTGTGTTATCTGGTGTACCACAGGGCTCCCACTGCGGTCTAATTCTGTTTTTACTTTTCATTAATGGCATTAATATGTACATTACGAGTAGTAGATTCCAATTTTTTTGCAGACGACCTTAAATTATTTAGAACTGTGTCGTCAAATTCTGCTCACTTACTACAGCAAAACGACATTAATAACTTACAAAGATAGTGTATAAATAATAAATCTTGACCTAGGCCATTATACTTTATATAATTATGCATTGAATAATTTACTGGATTTTCTAAGTAAAGGATGCTGCTATAATTTTCCATAAGAAACTTGCGTTTATAGAGCATATAAATAATATATATTGTAATGCAATGCAATCTCTTGGGTTTGTTAGTAACAAAACAATTCTCAATAAATACTCAGAAGGTACTATATTTGTCTCCAGTTCCTTCTAGGTTAGAATACGCTTCGTATATTTGGTCACCTCATTTCGCTAATAAAATATTACAACTTGAACGAGTACCGAATAGGTTCCTTCTTATAATATAATATAATATTATATTACATAAAAAAGTTTTTTTATAAACTAGTAATAGCATCGCGAATATTTTAATTGAATGATGGATTCTTTTGTGTAATATAATCATGTTAGGCAGTGGCAAGTTTAGAACGACATCTCAATGATTGAAATATCTCAGAATTTCTACTTCCAAAATGAGAGACGTAAAAAGTTTAAATCAGCAAATATACCATTCATAATTTTGTATAAATAAGTGGCTGAGTTTATAGGTGATAAAACTCTTCGTTTTTGAGAATTTAAACAGTTTAATGTCCAGGCACCGCGATAATTGTTTCGCCACACTGTGGCTTCATCAGGCAGATGATTAATGGATTTTACAAACTACAATTATTACTTAACAACTAAAATGTTCTTTAGGATGGGATGGAAAGTGTACAAAATTGTGAATATTTACATTTAATGTTTAACTAAATTAAGGTTTTACAAAATTAATAGTGGTGAATTGTTGACACGTGTTTGATGATTTAGTAACAAACTGTGTTTATTAAATTTATAATTTTCTAGATTTTTGAGAAGGTTTAGTTTCTTACTTTTAGTGCACGTGTGCAAGTTCTTAAAATGCTTATTAAAATTATGATCATTGTAATTTATGTGATTGGAGTATGTAGACGTTGTTTTCTTATTGGAGAAACTTTTTTCGTGTTCGGAAACTCGTTCTTGAAAGCTGCTGCCTGTTTTTCTTAGCAAGAAGACTCCTGATTTTTTGTTTTTATCAATTTTGTCTTTGGAATTGTTAATGTATTTATGTAAAGTATTATTAGTTTTAAAAGCTACCGAAATATTATGTGAATTCAATTCGTTTTTTATTATGACGAAAGGGGTGCCAATGTAAGTTAGTGAGTAATAATTTGTTTTTAATGTATTATTGTTTGAAATGAAGGTTGAATTTGTTATTTTTTGTTTTTGTTTTTGATTTAAAATATTCATTATTGAGTTTTTAAAGAAGCCATTATTGTGAGCGATATTTAAAATTCCGTTTAGTTCGATTTTAAAATTTGTTTGTGATAAAGGAATGTGAAGAAGATATTAAATTCATGTTTATTATTTTTATGAGAGATTGACTTTATACATCTGTGCTAATTTAGTGTTATTGACGAAGGGAAGAAATTGCCCACAGCAACATCGTAACAAACTCATTTGAAATGCCTATAAACTTTGCGTCGGCACAAGGCAGAAAATATTCTATATTTAAGGTGCTCGAACCTCCAACGTATTATTATACATAAGGATATCTTCGAAAGATGGAACAAATGGTACAGGCAGATAATTGGCCATATCTGAAAACCCATCGCTTACAGATCCGAATTCTCCACAAACCTCGACCCCATTTGAGGCTCTAACATCACATACTGGACTCTAGAACAGGTTAAATACATCCGAAAACTCACTGCACCGATTCTACAGTCAAACCTTAAACATAGGACAAGTAACGGGATATCTGATCCGCTTAGATAATGACTGGAAAACAATTAGTAATAGATATGATGAATTTATGGAAATAGACCAATATCATCTTGAAATATTTGAAGCACTGTTCACCAAGAAAAATAAAGGCAAAGGGTGCCTTTAAACTCAAAAAAAATCAGCACAGACAAGAGAACAGTCTCGACCAAATATTCTATTGCTGCCAAAAACCATAATTCAATGTAGTATATGAAAAAACTTTTAAGAATATTTTCAAAAGGTGAACCACATTGTCTTCAGTGGAAAAAAAATTAAAATCTAAAATCTACATGATTGAAATTTAGCAACACTGTGGGCCGCTCCAGTACATCAAAACGAACAATGTAGTCTTCTTAAACATAGTACAAGTTGCTAAGGCAGCAAGACAAAACCAAGTCCTGCCAACTTAGTTCCAAATAGAGCCAAAGATATTTGAAAAAGCTACTATTGTAAACAATAACATTCACATTACAGTATTGGGATTATTTCCCATTTAATATGACAAAAAAAAGAACAACCGGAAAAATTGAAGTAAACTACAATCTCCAACAGTATTTCAAATTAAGAGAAGACAAAATTAACAAATGCAGAACCCAACATCAAAACACAAATACTTACTAAAATACTGAAAATCAAAATATAATAATAATAATAATAATAATATTTACTGACGGAAAATCCAATTTACAGAAAATAATAAAAATACAGTTAAACAATGGAATTATAATATATACAGGGTTATTCACGCTATACGGCACGAAATATTGTGGCCAAAATACGTGACTTTTAAAAAGTTTCACTTTGGGGATATATGGGGGTCTATTAGGGCTACTTTTTAAAATTACTTTCATAATATACAGGGTGTCCCAAAAACCCTAAAAGTATCAAAGTTTATGGCCGCTGACGGCAGCTCTAGCTCGGTAGGCAGTCGTGGTTAAATAAAAAAACAAAAAAATTAAAAATCAAACATTTTTTTTTAAATGGGCGCCACTTGATTTTATAAAATTTTAATAGTAGTAAAACCCTTAAGAAAAATCAAGAAAAATAGGGATATTTTAAAATTAGTTGAAAAAGAAGAAAACAATTGTCAATTTAAACTATATATTAAAAAAATAACTGAATTTTAATATAATACACAAAGTTTAATTGTAATTCCTATCAAGAAAAAAATGTACATAATAATCAAAATGATGGATATGATTATAGACTAATCTTTTAGACAGAATAAATAGAGCACTATGACTAAATACACAAATACTTAACAACAACTAATAATAATTAAATCATAAAAAAAACAATTATAGTTCTCAATAATAATTAAGTATAAAAAAATATTGATAGACACAAATGCAGCTATAGTTGCAATCAAAATTATTAATTAACTTTTTAATGTCTAAAGTTGGTAATTAAATTCTGAATAATTAATTAAATCAAAAAAAAAAATATAGATACAACAACCAAATATAAATTGATACCAATGACAATTCATTAACAAATACAATCACCAATTTACCTGCAAACTCCTATTACTAATAATTCAAATTAAAATAATTAATTAAATTCATATTCAAAACTATTTACACAATTAACGTTTTTTTTTTATGTAGCAAGGATGACGTTAACCCCCTTTACATCAATTAATAAATACAAATCAAATAAATGCACTATATTCAAAATAATCCTAAAATCAACAATATTATTTATTATGCGTATAACTATTAGTAATGGATAACAAAAAATTAAATTAATCTCGATATTTTACACTATTACCCTTCAGGTTTTAAATAAAATTAACTAGAAACAATATATTATGAGTAATAATAAATCTACGCCAAACTTTCAGTTTGATTCAATTTTAAATAAAAGCGTTCAACTCAACTTGATCAAAATTCATTTAAATTGCGACTCTTAATTAACAGAAAAATCTTATTATATAATGTGGGGACTTATCTCATCGGTTTTCCGCTGAGCAGGAGTTTTCTGTCTGCTTCCCCGTGATTCTCTGATCCGGACGGAATATCTACTGCTCCGACTTCCCACGTGGACCGTTCTCCCGCAGAAGAAATCCAAATACAAGGAGAGGACCCTCACTCGAAAATATTCTTCGCATACAGCCAAATGATTTCGAATCAATTTTGGGATACTGTACCCTTAAGAAAGAGGCCTAAAAGAAAATAAAATCGGGCCTGACTTTAGTCGGAATTCTAAAAAAAATGGAAAATGGTTTCCAATGACAAAAATTTTCAATTTACCTTGTGGTGTAATGCGGCCTCAATTGGAATAATTTCCGAGGAGAAGAACAGCGCGAGGATCGCCAAGATTTCCTCCGCTAAAAATCGAAAACGCACACAGCACGATTTTTTTCGTTTTCTTTCCGAGCACACAGCTCCACACAGAATCGTCATTAATCTCTTCGTCCGCGAATTAACGAAAATTTCCCCCTCCTCTCATGTCCATCACGTCGGTCATTTCAATATATCGACAATAAATAATCTCCGGTCGACAATAAACAAGTAAAACTGATTTTACAAGTACTAATGAAAGACTAAGAAGAAACTCGATAACCGTTGGCATAAGGAAGTTTAATTATATATTAAATGGTATTTTGTAAGCGTTAATTTTAATTGATTGCAATTATGATAGTTGGGTGGTCTATGTTAAATGTCCATTCAGATATTATATTATTTTTATTCCCGCTTTTCTCGGTATCATTAAATACAATTTTCACCACTTTCTCACGGAAATCAAACGTAGCGAAATGTGCACGTTACACTACCCCATCTCCCCATGAAAAAAATAGTGAGAACTCGCAACTATTTTTTGTTTCGAACTTATATCTAGAATGTGTGGCCATCACAAACTAAACATTCAGAAATATACCCCAGAATTGGAATCTTAACCTACCTATAACTAACCTTAATTCTATTTTTTTTAACCTATAACTTACTTACTAACCTACGTCTAAACAATTCTAGGGCCGAGATTAAGCTGATAGAATAAAGCAGGTAATAAAAAGATTGTAAATCACGAAATAAGGACAAATCAAGTATATTTTAGTCTTCAACTACGATTTTATCGCCTAAATGCGGTTTCAGGTCTTTTACATGCCATTTACCCAAGTTTTTTCCATTCATATCCATTAATTCATATACTAACGGAGACAGTACTCTTACTACTTCGCAGAGCACATACCTTGCCGCCAATTTAGCTGCGAATTTCTCGGAGGCTTTCGAAAGAACATAATTGCGTTTCCACACTAAATTTCCTACCTCAAATTTAATAAATCGCTTTCTCAAATTATACGTTTGGCAATTTTTTTTATAAGCTTTTTCCAATCTTCTACTAACATCGCTATAGAGTTTGGGTAGTTTATCTAATTCCAAAACAAATGTCTTGGGATCTGCATTTTCTACTTTAAGCTCCTTACCACCACCATAAAAATCTCCCCTCGCTGGCACACACCTGCCAAAGTTAAGGAAGTTAGGGCTTAATCGCGTAACTTCGTGTGTTGAAGACCTTATAGCGTGAGCAATTTCATAAATGTGCTTATCCCATTCATTATGGTTATTCTCACTTAGGTAAGATCTGATGGCTGTTCCTATAACCCTGTTGTACCTCTCCGTAAAATTTACTTGAGGGTGGTACTTCGCGTTATACCATACATTTTTGACTTTATATTTTTCTGCTAATGCTTTGAATTTAAAAGAAATAAATTGCTTTCCGTTGTCTGCCATTATTATTTGTGGAACACCAAACAGAAGAAACACCTGATTTTCAATAAAATTGCAGACCTCCGCCGTGGTCGCTTTTCTCAACGGACATACTAAGACAAATTTGGTAAACCAATCTGTTACAACTAATAAATAACTAAACCCCTTTTTAGATCTGGGCAGTGGACCTATTATATCTGTAGATATAATCTGGAAAGGAAATTGTACGTTTTTCCTGCTTCCCATCAACCCTGCTCTTGCTACGTTAGGAGCCTTTTGTTCCCCACATACAGAACATTTACTCACATATTTACTAATATAATTTCTCATTTTAGGCCAATAAAATATATCGCTAACTTTCCTAAAAGTTTTAAAAAAACCAAAGTGTCCCGACGTTGGTTCGTCATGAGCCCATTTTAGTACCTTTAATCGCTGTGCCGACGGTACCAAAAGCTTCCATTTGGGTAAATTCGTTGAAATCGGTGACCTACTCGGGTCATGTTTAAAAACTCTATTTCCATCGACCCTCCAGGATGGATATTTTTCCGGGAAACTTGTTATTTTCTTTATCATTTCGTGATACCAGGGATCCAGTTTGCTGCAATCAACCAAGTCAGTCATGGTTTCCTCCACCTCCGTATCGACCACTGAAATATTTTCATTACCTTGACAAGCAGGAATTCGTGAAAGGGCATCAGGGACGATATGAAATTTCCCCTTACGGTGACGCAACTCCATATCATAGTGACTTAATTTCAAAGCCCACCTCGCTAATCTTCCCACCGGGTCTTTTAACCTTTGTAACCATAGTAATGAATAATGATCTGTAATTGCTATGAAACGGACTCCCTCTATATACGGTCGAAACTTTTCGACAGCAAAAATAAGTGCTAAGCATTCCCTTTCTGTGGCGCTATAGTTCCCCTCTGCCCTGGATAAGGATCTACTCGCATATGAAATGACGTGTTCCTCTTCGTCCTCACCGAACTGTGTCAAAACGGCCCCCAACCCCACATCCGAGGCGTCGCATTGGACGTAAAATGTTTTTGTAAAGTTAGGGCTGGCTAGGACTGGTGCTGTTGTTAATGCTGTTTTTATATGTTGGAACGCTTGGTTTGCTTTGTCATCCCATTTTACTGTCTGCCTCTTCTTTTTACCCACCAACAGAGCATTTATGGGAGCGACAAGTGTCGAGAATTGCGGAATGAAACGTCTATACCAGGAGCACAACCCTAGAAATCTCTTTGTTTCTGTCACGTTAGTCGGTATGGGATATCCCACCATGGCAGCTACTTTTTCAGGATCCGTGCCTAGTCCTCCTCTGTCAATGATGAAACCTAAATACTTCAGTTGATGCCTGGCGAACTTACATTTCTCGAAGTTAATAGTGAGGTTGGCGTCTTTTAGTCTGCTGTAAACTTCGTTTAAGACAACTAGGTGCTCCTCAAGCGTCCTACTGCAAACAATTATATCGTCCAAATACACAAATATATTCGGCTCCAGCTCCGGTCCAAAAATCTGGTCCATTAACCGTTGTTGCGTTTGAGCTGAATTATGTAATCCGAAAGGCATAACCGTAAACTCGTACAAACCTCGACCTGGAACAGCGAATGCCGTCTTTTCGCATGAAGCCTGGTCCAAAGGGATCTGCCAAAACGCGTGCTTGAGGTCGATTGTCGAGATTATTCGGGCCTCCCTCAGTTTACTTAAAATACTATCTACCTTAGGAAGTGGATAAGCATCCCTCTTGGTGACTGAGTTCAACTTCCGACCGTCGAAACAGAATCTGAATTCACCGTTGGCCTTCTTCGTCATAACGACAGGTGAAGTCCATGGACTCGTGGAAGGTCGAATGACTCCGAGTTTCAGCATTTCGTCTAAAGCTTCATTCATAATCTTCTGCATATAAGGTGATAAGCTATAATGTCTCTGTTTGATTGGGCTGGCACTCCCAGTATCTATTACATGTTTTATCTTGTTTGTTTTCCCTAAGTTCGTTCCAGCTAGATTCTTAAAGATTGCAATTACTGATTCTAACTCTTCTCTCTCGGTCTCGTTAAAGTCAGAAAACCCCATGACACCTTCATTTTTAGCATCCACATTTGAATAATCCACCCCTACCGTGTCTATCGAATTGTTAGCTAACCTAATACGCAATCCTAAATTGTGCATGGCATCTATACCTAGTATTAATGTGTACTTAACACTTGGTACTACCAAAGCCTTACATTTGTAAACCTTTTCCTTAAAAACAACCGGTAATATTACCTCACCAAGAACCTCAACATTTTCTCCGCTAGCAGTAGCAATTGATTTGACCTGAGTAGAGGAAATTTTTAAGTTGCACTCGCACATATTAACTCCGTCTCGTCCAACAATTGAACGGCTTGCCCCTGAATCTATCAACGCTGTCACATTTTGTCCAAACAAAGATACATCTAAGTACAACCTATTGTCCTCGGGTTTCCTAACAAAAATAGAATTTACCCAATTGGTTGAACAAAACGCTTGCACTACGCTTAACCACTCGCTCCACTCATTCCTGTGGGTCTCCTTCCGAGTTGGACTGCGGCGACCCTTACGCAGCCTAAAACCTAGTTTTTTGACATTGCTGGCCTCTCTGCAACATTCTCCTTGCAATACCTGGCTATGTGGCCCTTCTTACGACACCTGTAACAGATAAGAGTGGACCTATCGCGGGTGGTAGCCACTGCTGTCAGACCTGGACTATTTCTGGTATTACACGATCTGCTTGCAGAATACGGATCATTCGCTTCTAATCGGCGGCACAAGTCTGCTAATTGACGAATGCTGGTAATATCTTGTAGACTGAGACGAGATCGATAAGAAGGCAGAAGATTCTGTTGAATCCTCCAAACTTGAGAAGCTTCATCAGGTGGATTGGACAATAGAGAAAATTTATGCTGCATCGCTGCAATATAAATAGCAACCTTTTCGTTTCGCCCCTGCTTCTTGTTCATGATTTCTTCTAGAGTGCTGTCATCTATATTTGGTGGAAGGAAGTCTGCTTTGAGTACTGACACTAAGGAATCCCAATTCGGAAGTGTTTTTCGTTTTGCTCTAAACCATTGTAAAGCATCGCCTGAAAATAAATCAACCGCCGCACGGTATAACTCCTCCTTGGATACGCCTCTAGCTTCCCGTAGCTCTTCGACCCTTTCTAAGAAATCTAAGAGAGACGATTCGCCACTAAAAGTTACTCCCCATTTATACACTGGAACATGTCCAACACGCACTCGACTATCTACAGGATTAGATGGAGGACTCATAATAAAACTATCATTCCCTTCATTCTCACGATCATCGCAAAAACTCGCGCCATCAGCAGCAGCTGACATTTCTCCATGCCCTTCTACAAATGTTGATGCCATAGCCTTAGAAATATTTAGAACTTTACGAGAAAGTTGAGCCTCTATTAATAGTAACTTATTTAAATAATCAGTTTTAAAGCGTTTTATATCCTCACTCGACTCCTCCAACCTACTTATTCTATTATTCAAATGTGCCAATCTTACTTTTGACCGTTTTTCAGTCGCTTTACCGTCTTTACCCGGATACGTGTCTATCAATTGACGAACAGAATCAAGAGAATCAGATATTTCCTTATCGTCAACACCAACAACAAATTTACTTGTATTTTCGAGTGGGGGTACCCCTTGTGATAAAAACTTGCGTAATATGAAACGTAAATCATCAACTTTAGCGCCCTCACTGTAAAATCCCCTAATGCTCAATTCATAGATTAATTCATGTTTTAATAGGAAATTTGGATCCATGATTATATTGGTCTATGTTATTTAATTTTCTGTTAGCCGATTTTATATATAAGTATTTTGTCTAATTCTATGCAACTCTATCGTAACTAATATTTCAAAATATATCTACCCGTTCTCTGAATAAAAAACGCCACTGCGTCAAACGCTTTTATTTATTTATTATTATTTTTTTTTTGTGTCTCAATATTTTTTTTTTTTTTTTTTTTTAGTGCTCTATTTTTTTTTTTTTACACGCCCCACGTTGGGCGCCAGATTTATATGGCCGCTGACGGCAGCTCTAGCTCGGTAGGCAGTCGTGGTTAAATAAAAAAACAAAAAAATTAAAAATCAAACATTTTTTTTTAAATGGGCGCCACTTGATTTTATAAAATTTTAATAGTAGTAAAACCCTTAAGAAAAATCAAGAAAAATAGGGATATTTTAAAATTAGTTGAAAAAGAAGAAAACAATTGTCAATTTAAACTATATATTAAAAAAATAACTGAATTTTAATATAATACACAAAGTTTAATTGTAATTCCTATCAAGAAAAAAATGTACATAATAATCAAAATGATGGATATGATTATAGACTAATCTTTTAGACAGAATAAATAGAGCACTATGACTAAATACACAAATACTTAACAACAACTAATAATAATTAAATCATAAAAAAAACAATTATAGTTCTCAATAATAATTAAGTATAAAAAAATATTGATAGACACAAATGCAGCTATAGTTGCAATCAAAATTATTAATTAACTTTTTAATGTCTAAAGTTGGTAATTAAATTCTGAATAATTAATTAAATCAAAAAAAAAAATATAGATACAACAACCAAATATAAATTGATACCAATGACAATTCATTAACAAATACAATCACCAATTTACCTGCAAACTCCTATTACTAATAATTCAAATTAAAATAATTAATTAAATTCATATTCAAAACTATTTACACAATTAACGTTTTTTTTTTTATGTAGCAAGGATGACGTCAACCCCCTTTACATCAATTAATAAATACAAATCAAATAAATGCACTATATTCAAAATAATCCTAAAATCAACAATATTATTTATTATGCGTATAACTATTAGTAATGGATAACAAAAAATTAAATTAATCTCGATATTTTACACTATTACCCTTCAGGTTTTAAATAAAATTAACTAGAAACAATATATTATGAGTAATAATAAATCTACGCCAAACTTTCAGTTTGATTCAATTTTAAATAAAAGCGTTCAACTCAACTTGATCAAAATTCATTTAAATTGCGACTCTTAATTAACAGAAAAATCTTATTATATAATGTGGGGACTTATCTCATCGGTTTTCCGCTGAGCAGGAGTTTTCTGTCTGCTTCCCCGTGATTCTCTGATCCGGACGGAATATCTACTGCTCCGACTTCCCACGTGGACCGTTCTCCCGCAGAAGAAATCCAAATACAAGGAGAGGACCCTCACTCGAAAATATTCTTCGCATACAGCCAAATGATTTCGAATCAATTTTGGGATACTGTACCCTTAAGAAAGAGGCCTAAAAGAAAATAAAATCGGGCCTGACTTTAGTCGGAATTCTAAAAAAAATGGAAAATGGTTTCCAATGACAAAAATTTTCAATTTACCTTGTGGTGTAATGCGGCCTCAATTGGAATAATTTCCGAGGAGAAGAACAGCGCGAGGATCGCCAAGATTTCCTCCGCTAAAAATCGAAAACGCACACAGCACGATTTTTTTCGTTTTCTTTCCGAGCACACAGCTCCACACAGAATCGTCATTAATCTCTTCGTCCGCGAATTAACGAAAATTTCCCCCTCCTCTCATGTCCATCACGTCGGTCATTTCAATATATCGACAATAAATAATCTCCGGTCGACAATAAACAAGTAAAACTGATTTTACAAGTACTAATGAAAGACTAAGAAGAAACTCGATAACCGTTGGCATAAGGAAGTTTAATTATATATTAAATGGTATTTTGTAAGCGTTAATTTTAATTGATTGCAATTATGATAGTTGGGTGGTCTATGTTAAATGTCCATTCAGATATTATATTATTTTTATTCCCGCTTTTCTCGGTATCATTAAATACAATTTTCACCACTTTCTCACGGAAATCAAACGTAGCGAAATGTGCACGTTACAAGTTGTGTTTTTTTAATGAAACACCCTGTATTTTATTGCATTTTTAGATCCTTCGATCAAAATAAGTGTGTGTTTTAATAAGGTTTTTATTACTTAAACCTTAAGGTTTTTGAAATAATTTGAATTTTGTAAAAATTTAACCTAATTTTCATTTACTTAAAAAGTAATTAAGTTATGCATACCAAATTTACACTGAAATGTAACAATAGATCAAATTTTATTTTCCAAGTATAATAAATTTGACATCTTATACCGGGTGTAAAAAAATTGCAATTAAACAAATGAGAACTTTAAATGGCTATAACTTCATTTATTTAAATAGAACGCTATATTTATTAATTTATCAGCAAATGCACGTTTTAATTACCTATCGAATGGTATTTATATCTTAAATGTTAAGTCTTCTCGTTTTTACAGAAAACGCCAAAATATTGTTTATTGTACCATTTTAGTACTTTTTAAGTAAACATTTTAATGTATCTAGTTTTCCATCGTATTTAAAAACGTAAGATAATTAATTGAGTCTGTTACTTTAGTTTAAAAAGCCTGTCTTTTGTTATAGTTGTGTTATTTTGCGATTTTGTGTTAGATCGTTAGTCAGAATTTCAAAATTTTTTAAGAATTAATTTCCGAAATTGGTAGAAATTTAAAATTTTCCAGATTTCAGTACTTTTTCATTACGTTTTCAGTTTCTTGTCCAGAGTTTTTTAAATTTTCAACCATTTTAGCTTCCAGATTGCTAGAATTTCCATCAAGACCTCTAGAATTATTTCAACAATTTGCAAACTAGTAGAAATATGAAAATTAATAATGAGATAAATCAAATCTCTATGAGCGATTCTGCACTTATGATTTACAATAAATGTAAAAACTCCAGCTAAGAGTTAAAACAACTACTCTTCATACTAAAGCATTGCCAGGCATTGAATGACATAACTGTTAACTGTCGTTACATGTCTGAAATCATATTCAGCACGATGTAACTATTTTTGTGGTGTTATCATTTTTTAACCGCTTCTCGAAAAGTGTTATGCAATAACTATGCAGACACGTGTTTCGCTGTATCACGGCTCCTCGGTACGGACGAACTTAGTTATGACATAGCTGCACTGAGGAGCTGTGCTACAGCGAAACACGTGGCTGCAGATAGTCATTGCATAACACTTTTCGAGAAGCGGTTAAAAAATTATAACACCACAAAAATAGTTAGATATTATTTCAGACATGTAACGACAGATAACAGTTATGTCATTAAATGCCTGGTAATGCTTTAGTACGGGGAGTAGTTGTTTTAACTCTTTACATTTTTTGTAAATCATAAGTGCAGAATCGCTCATAAAGATTTAATATATCTCATTATTAATTTTCATATTAATAACTGCACTACGAATTTTAATATTTAATTCGCATATAGTAGAAATATATTTATGATTCTTTCGTTATTAATATTTATTGTTTATAATTTTACCGTAAGTGTTGACGAGCGTCCCATTATTCCGTTAGAGGCTATTTTTTTATATGCGTCATCAACGTTTTTATTCAGAAAGACATTGATCATTGAGAATTATGCAGACAACCACGATTACACAACATCATCTTGAAACATATTTAATAATTATCAAGGTAGGGATAATTGCCATCGTAGACATCAGTGTAGTAATGATTTACCTAAAGGTTGGCAAGTAGTTGGGAGGCTAGTATCATAAATGCTTCACCTATAAGCAGCTCACAGCAAACATTAATTTGCAATAATGCATGAAGAACTGAACAACTAAACTGGTTTCCTAGTAAGAGGCCAGCCGACACCTCGGATACCTCAAGACTGGATATACTCAACAAGTGCTGGTGTAGACTCTAGAGACCCTAAGTACTATAGGTTAAGTTAGACTAAGTTATGTAATCTTTGGGGCGATTACATAACTATCGCGAACCGGTGATATTTGAGACAGGAAATATCAAGTCGCTTCCTATTAGCGAGTATGTACGGCCGTGCTCGGCGGAATTCAAGGACTTCCTCGATAATTGCTAAAAAGTAGTTTTTTTGCTGATCAGGAAAATCGAGAAAGGTCCGTGGGACCGCCGGGATGAGTCGGTCGAGATTTAAATTGTGATCTGAAAGGTTGTTCCAACGTCTAGGTTAAGTGTATCAATAAATACTTTGAATAAACGTTTGGTTTCATCTCGTTTTTTACCATCCATTAAAGTAGGTATATATTTCCTAGTAATATTAGCCAGTAGCGTCACTTTTGTCTTTGATCTTGAAGTCGAGATCCTATAATCGGGTACAACACCATCGAGACTGGACAAGAGCAACCCGCGTTTTCTTATCACACAATTTGCAAATGAGTAAGAATTACAAGCAGCTCATCAACTTCTATAAATATGATATACTTGTCTCTATTGTAAAGTTCTTCTACTCTAATGGCATGGGAACCATAATTTAAGATGTAGATTTATCTAAATAAAAACTTTATATACAAGAAGAATTAATGTGAAAAAACTCAGACTCAAATCAGCATTGACTCTGGTTACTTATTTCTCACCGAAGAGGCTCAAAACCTCAGAGAACAATCTCTCTTTCAACCTGAATGATCACCATTGCATTACACATAGCGTTAACAAACAACACAGAGCCACCTACATCCAAGCACCTACTAGTGCCTAAATCGAGCAGACGAGCTCATCTCCGTACCGGCTTTCGTTTAAATGTATTTGTTTCTGTAAAATATTCTTCCCTTATATTAAACCATTCTACAAAACAACCACTTTTGAAGGTTAAACCTGAAGCACTTTCTCTATATTTCCATAAAGTATTTGAATCCGAATGTTTGTACATGCATCATCATCTAAATATTTTTAGTGATAGTAGTAATTGAAGTACTGATTAAAGATAATAAATTTTGAATAACAGAAAAACGTTTAACTTGTTTATACTCCTTTTAATTTTTATATAACACTTTGTGACTAGTTTCGAATTACACAGTAATCATTATCAAACACTTAGTTTGATAATGAAACTAGTCACGAAGTGTTGAATAAAAATAAAAAGTAGTATAAAAAAGTTAAACGTTTTTCTGTTATTCATTAAAAATGTAGTACGAAGTGAACGCCTCCAAAATTCAAGATATAATAAATTTTTTATTTAGAAAAATTTGATTGTCAATACAAATTATTAATTAGATCAATATCTTGGTATTGTTGGTAAGAAGTTCTGTAAGTTGATTACACAACATTTATAGAACTATCCACCAATCATACTTAGGTAAAGCAGTTCAGAAACACTATATATAATATTATTCCTATTACGCAAATTTATCAATAGTACAGGCTAAACCTAATCTAGGAACTTATTGATTGCACTACTAAATAGAGTAGCCCCGCATGTATGCTAACATGTTGGGTTGTGTTTCAGCTATCTGCGTGCAAAGTTACCTCACGCTGGTTTATGTGAGTGTCTATAATGTCTAAGAAAATTTAGATTGCTACCAATTATGAAATTAGGGCTAAATTTATATTTCTCATAAATATTCATCGTCGATTAAATGATGTGAATACTACTTTTCGGATGGCCCTTGTAATAAGGATGTGAAGAATCACTTACAATAGTTGCTGCGTGTACATTTATTTACTACTGTATAAATGTATGTGCATATGGATAAGTATGTATGAGACCCTTTGCAGCTGAACTTCTGTATGTGTTTTACGAAATAATTGGAGAATGTCGCAGTGACATTACACTTGCAACATTGCACAGCACAGAGCAAATATGAGCTGGCCGGCCTTGTTTACCAAGACCTCGCCCTCAGTAACGGCTATGAATTTCAAATGTAAATTATATTTCTAGTTTATCTATTTCTATATACGCTATAATTTGTTGCTGAGTATGCTATTAGAACCATAAATTACTTCTAATGTATGTTAAGAAATGAAGTCTTTTATATTAACTTAAATAAATATTAACGTACCAAATCTTTCCTGCTGTAAGAATTTATAACATTTTAAATCTAGAAGATACCATACCTGTAACAAAAACAAAAGTGAGTAAATAATTCTTAGTTAAATATTTTTATAAAATAAAAAACATATATACTTTGTATTTACACTATATACTGTAAAATAGCGGGATATGCAGAAGTAAATGTAATATAATATTAAAACAAGCTTACGTCTAGAATATGTCTACAGAAAAGAAGCTATAATAAAACATTTCTTCAAAGCTTGCATAAAATTTTAGGTTTATTTTTAAGAAAGATTTCTAATATATATATTTGGACTTTGAAGATTTTGCTTAATAAGCCAATAGTTTTTCTTAGTTTTTGAATCAACCTTACCACATAAAATGCCAGTTTATGAATATACAAGGTAACATAAACATAAATTCACAAAATATATATTCTATATCATGAAATAATGTAATCATAAATATAAACACAGATACATCAAGTAACAAATAAAATAGTAACCTTATAGTTTACCAACACAAATTAAATAGCCATATAGCTAATACATATCATTATATTACTCTAAATTATAAGTATAATTAATTTTGATTTTGTTCTAAAAATTATTAAGAACATCGAAAACTCAATTAATAAAAATTTACAGTCAGTACAAGTATAATTTGAAAAATCTGAGCGAATGGGATATTTTCCTTCTTATACGTTATCTACCATGTACACAAATTTTTTATTGTAATAAAGAGACAAATGGAATGATTACCCAGCGTAGCTCTCTCAGTTATCTCATCATAAATGAATATTCTAAAGGTAAAGACATTTATATTCCATTTGAAAACGATTATGAAAAAAAACCGCAATTAAATTAATTGCAGAAGATCCTTTCCAAAACCATTTATATTCAACTGTATATCTGTTGCTTTTCCATATGATTCATGGCCGCTGGAATTCCGTGTATCGGTGGGGCGGAAACATATTTAAATTATCGAGCATTATGCGCATTAAACAGGGATGTAAATTGCGTAGAAAATGAAGGGGCTGCGTCAACAAATCTTACCACAAAACCTTCCTGACAGGGGACATAACAGAATTAACCCAACTCACATTCGTCCAAATCCCAAAATCTTCAACTCCTGGACTGCACGTGCTGATCCGGCGGCGTAATCCGAGGTGAGGCTAAATTAATATTTATAATATTAAAAGAGCCCCCTCCTCAGTGCACCCGAGCCACGCACCGCCATCGGTTATCTGGCGAGCTTTAAAAGCCCTCGAACGTTAGGCATTCTTCGCACGTAAGACTCGTCTGCAAGAGGGGCTGGCGTGCAAATTGGGAAGCGGGTAATACTAAATAAAGGTTTCATGTGTAGTTTGTAATTTGCTGCTGACGTCGACAGTGTTCCTCTGTTTCCCTGTAGACGCATCCGCCTCCTAATCAACCGACGCCGACGCACCGGCATATTAATTCCATTATTAGACCCTCCTCGAAACCGACGAGGGTTAACAGCAGGTAAAAACAATGCCCGATTATGCTGCGAGGTTCGGGGAGCGTGCACTTCATAAAACAAAGGACTCGAAAAATTATAGGTCCGGTTGTGTCCGGTATGTACACGACCTTGCCCTCTCCGTTCCTATACATAACTCATATTAATGATTTACATGCAAAGATAAGCGAAATATACTGGGATAATTTTTAAATTACCAGAACGTAACAAATTTTATAATTTTATCTTCTCTTATTTTTTAAATTTTAAATATTTTCTCTATTATAAGCTGATAAATGGTGTTTGCGAAATAAAAATATAGTACATCTATTTATATTAAAAACAATAGATTGAAGGCGAAAATATTTAAAATATTTACCTATAAATTAGATTAAATTAATAATATTAAAAATCCCGCATGATCGATATTTTAAAATATTACAAGAACAGAGTTAAAAAAAAACAGAATAAATAATAATAATAATAATAATAATAATAGATAATAATAGTAAAATAACCTATCAATAACAATAAATATTTTTAAAGTATTGTTTCTTGTCGAAAATTGCCGCAGACATGTTTTGACGATAGAGTTTTTTCCTAAAATATCTTCTTTGGCTACAAAAGAGCTAAGCCTTTGATCACAATACTGTCGT
Source organism: Ontholestes murinus (assembly GCA_963969525.1). Lineage (NCBI taxonomy): Eukaryota > Metazoa > Arthropoda > Insecta > Coleoptera > Staphylinidae > Ontholestes > Ontholestes murinus. Next base: position 24,480,569 of record OZ018392.1, on the reverse strand, counting down.
CTTAAACATTTCAATCGGAATTACTATACCTCAGAGTAAGATTAAGTCTACAAACTGGTCCATGTAGAAGATGACGCGGTAATCTTTAATCATTTCTCTTTCAATAAATTTGACCAATGCCATCGAAACAGCTGCCTTTACTATACTCTCATAATAGTTCTGGCAATTAGAACTATTAGACCTAAAATACTAAGCCTATAAACTCTCTTAGACTCAAGATGTGAGTGAAATCCTCAATTATTCCCCAAATCATCGATTTGACGACTGACTTCAAAACAGCTGTTTATACAATACGGTTTTCATGGATCTGGTAATCGTAATTACTAGACCTAAGAGAGATTAAGTTCACAGATTACACCAAATACAAAATTACTGTGAAATCTTTATCCGATCATAAAGTTGTCGCAAGATCTTTAGACAGGTATCGCTAAGCTCTATTTTATTATAACCATAGCTCTTAAAGAAAGAAACTTAAATACCTGCGTTTGCTGGTGAAGCCCCTTAACAAAATGCTTCATAAGCCCCAGATTTAAATGTAGCAGATGCACCAAAATTTTGCTCCGGTCGACCAACGACTCCCACTTAACATTTTGTGCACCAACAACTATAAACAAATGTAGCAATTGCGAATTTTATTGACCTCTTCCCAGTTCTATGTCACACTGTGAACAATAAAAAGAAAACTGCAATCAAATGTAAACGAATCAGAAAAAGTACTTGTTTATAACGATAATTTGATCAAAATCATTTACCACATTTAACAATAAACACGTATACAACTTCGAATGTTTAACCTTATAGACAATTAATCCCATTTGTAAGAAAACAATAAGAAAGTTCAATTCAATATAAAAGTACTTACTGTACAAAGTTGCTTTGCAGAAGATGCAAAAGTAATTTGGAACCCATTTTTTGTCCAGATTCTCCACAGGTATTTTAAAGTACGCCTCGTATGCCAGACGTATTTCATGGTTCTAAGGAGTCTACAACAAGCAAGCTGTCTTGTCCAATATATCCTCCTCATAGTATACCTAAGCTCAAGTTCTACCAAGAGTGGCTGCTCGAGAATATGCTTATCCAAAAAGTTCAGACACTTAAAATATTGTTACGAATCTTCTTGGATTTTGACGCATCTTCTTTTCTGTTTTCTCTATATAATAATTGCTTATTGGCTTAAAAATGACAGATCAAGGGGCTGCAATTTATGAGAGTTATAAGCTGTGAGTGAAATCATAACTATGAACATATTACGTTACACCGCGAGCCAATGATTAGCCCTAGAGCAGTAACGTTGGAGCTCGCTTTACAAATGACAAAATTTTGCTTGAAGAAAAAAATTTAAAAAAAAAAGAGCAAATACAAAAGAAAATAATCACGTTCACTCGAATTCGTTATAGCAACCAGTATCCTCCCCTAAAGTAGGCTTACCCTGCTGTCAGCCGATAGAGTGGCTGGGTTCAAAGTTGTAAAGGAGCGCCACGAGCTTAAAATTAAAGTCTACTCTCAGGAAGGTTGGGAGGTAAAAGCTCGAAACCTATGGTGTTAAATAAAACGAATGAGTAATCAAAGAAATAAGATATTTAATTCCAAACGCAGAATATTGACGTCAGTTATATCGTAAAAAAAAAAATAACTTAAGATCACTTAGGTAAAAAAAAAAAGGAATAAATATTGAATCCCTTAAACTCACCACCCTGATATGAGAAGGGTTGCAATACACACTGGCTAAGTAAGGTATGAACGTACTCACCAAATATCCGTTGACCTGCGGCAAGCGCTTACTGCAGATCCCACGTCGTTAACCTACAACAAAATTTACACAACGCGAGAACTGAGCCGGTGTAAATTACTGATAAACTGGTGACTTTAAGTTAACACGTTAAGTAATATAAGGTAACTATATAATATGCAAACTAAAAGATCAACACGGTAATAAGATGTAATGATCAACTACGAACGTATAACTGACTCAATCTCAACTTGAATAACATAACATGAACATAAAACTGATTAACGTAACTAAATTGAAACTGAGTGTCAAACTAAACTGAACGTTAATAATATATATGCTTAACTGAACTAAATAGCATAATCTGAACATGAATGACATATGTTTAAACTGAAACTGAGTAACGTAGACTAAACATAAATTATGTACGTTTTTAACTGAACTGAAAACGTAAACTGAGCATAAATGATATACGTTTAACCGAACTGAGAGACATAAACTAAATGTGAAACGTTATACAATAAACTACAACGGAATAACATGAACAAATACAGTCCCCGGAATAGAAGAGCTGCAGTGCGCTAACGCCTTCTTCCGCCGTGTCTGTCAATCCCTCCGATCAGCTGAGCGAACACCACGATGATATGGTCCACAGGCTACGATTACGTCTGCACCCCTGGCGGAATGACGTTTCGCAGTGGACTAAGGCCAACTGAAGGACGGGCTCCGTAATCAACACGGGTATCCAATTGGACTGAAGAATGAAGAAACGAAGGAAGAAAAGAAGCCAGGTGGAAAACCTGGACGAAAACAATATTAGAATCTCATACGCCCGAATATTCAATTAAGGATGTAACAAGAAATGCAACACCTACCTTCCTCTCCCGGCTCCTTTTAGGTTAAGTCTGCACGTGGAAGTAAATCCGTCGAAGACGATGGAAATCTCGCAGCACCCAAATTCAATGCCAAAAACAACGCACCACGCTGGAGAATTCCAGTACACGGGTTCAATATAATAGGCCACTACTTCGGCTAATTATTTCATTACAAACTGAAACTATATGAACACGTGCGTTCCACTGCATAGAACAACAATAAGAATAAAAGGAAGCGGAAATGAGAACCTAATTCGGTTTAATAGTGCCCTCTGTCAGAGAGATCAATTATAAATATGTAAATGAGGTTGCCGATATTACGCATCCTTAATCGAATTAAATCAATGCGCCGAAAAGTAACAGCACTAAGAGATAAGACGGAGAATAAAAGGCAGTGCAGTTTCGCACCGTAACAACTCCCCCTTTACTCCCCCGAGAAAAACTTCGTATGAAGTTTTTCGAAGTTAACTAAACCTCGAGAACTTCAACATACAACAAAATCATGGAGTGACCTGGAAAATGGAAAACTCATACCAAAAAAAAAGAAAGTCTACGGGATTAAAAAGCGGACTACTCCTCCCTGCAAGAGTAGAACAAACTACAAACAAGGGTAACTATATTCTTAACTACAAGGTACTACTGATCCAATGGACCTTGACCTCGTGAGAAACTTCCGCAGCCTAAGACAGTGGTTTATCTACCGCACACTAACCTCACCAGCACTATCGAACTCCCTTCCCGAAAGAATAAGGGTCTGGCGTAGTGAAAGCCCCGCATACGGTAAGCTCCTATGCCCCAATAACTAACAAAAGCAATCCCACTACGGCAAGATAACCAAATTCACAGCAGGCCAACTACAAATAGCCCCCCCGAATTTCCGAAGAACGGAGTGAAGCAGCAGATCCCACTCGACTCCCCATCCTGAGCAATGACGGTAGGCCGATCACTGGTCCCTCGCTGCTGGTTGTTAATGCTGCGCCGTTGGGATCCAATGAACATTACCTAACCCAACCGACATCCAACATTCAAGGGTGACAAGCGAGATGTACAGCAACACACCTCCCTCAAGAAATCCTCAACTCCGGTAAAATATAAGAAAAGTCGCATCAGGTATAAAGTCACAATCGATACTAAATATTATCTCATGCCCTACTGACTACAGAGATTGTAGTCGGAGGTTTTATTGCCCCGACCTCGCAATAAAAGATGGAGTCCTAAACCAACCAAGACAACAATTGACTCTTCTCGCGTTTTTCCAAACTTAAATAACAAGTGTGGGAATACAATGGACTTGGAGAGTGACCTGAGAAACCCATACAATCGAAATGTACAGCAACACACCTCCCTCAACATTTCTCATGCCCTACTGACTACAGAGATTGTAGTCAGAGGTTTTCCCCATTAATTCAAAAGGAACATACACAACACCAATTACAAGACACGAAGTACCATCAGCTATAGTACAGCTACTACTTTTACCACTCAATTTAAAACCTAAAGTCTGAAGAAAAGACCATCCAGTCGAACCTACAATGGTTTTGTTCGCACCGGAATCAAGTAACCCTAATATTTTCGCTCCAAAAACACTTACTTCCAAATAAGGACGCTTATCGGACGACACATGCGACAGAACATAATCTAAAATAATTGAATTGGAGGTATGAGCAGAGTCGGTCGAGGGTTTTGCTCTGGAGGAACCAATACGACCGTTTAGGTCCTCCTTCGCACGTTTCCCGAATTACAGGTCTTGCAAGTGAGGACAGTAACATTCTCAGCACCACACCGATAGCAAACCTTCCTCTTTTGGTTAGGACAATTGCGCGCTACATGCCCTTTCCCTCTACAATTGTAGCAAACAATGGTTCTGCATTGACCACTAGAACTTTCAGATGATTGGCTCTCGTGGACAGAGTTCGAACTAGAAGGAATTACGGAATTCACAAAAGCTAAGTCAGGCTCAACATATTTGCTGCGAGATTTGGATGGGGGTTTATAATTCTCGGATCGATACCTTTTTACTTCGAGTTTCAAGCATTCCTCCTCAAGCTCTTGCAAGGTACACACAGTAGGTAATTGCATAGTATAAAAAGGAGCTAAATTCCGAGTGAGAATATTCAATTTAATTTCCTCAGACATACCAGCATATCTTCGAAACATGGCCGCCATACAAGAGTAATATTCGATAAAGGTTTCTGAGGGATCCTGAGTACGAGATAAAATGTCATTGAATAATCTAGAACGATAATCAGGGGGTTCGAAATGTTTTTTCAACAATCCAACTAAACCAGTCCAATCGTGGAATCGTGTTTTATTAGCGCGAAACCACATAAGCGCTTTTCCCTCAAAAAGATCGATTGCGGACGCAAACAGTTGTTCATCCGAGATTATGCAAAGATAGTTTGTGATCGCCACTGAATTTGACATTCCATTTCTCTACTGGTTGTGATCGACAAAGGAAAGATCGATTCCTAAGATTAGGAGTTTCAACTAGGACGTCATCATCATCGTCATCCACCTCAGAGTCAACATTCTCCTCATCATCCAAAAATATCATACTCATATCTGGTTCAGCACTAACAGATTTAGATTTTACAATGTTACCTGCAGATGATAAGATATTCGAGTACAAAGAAGATTTCTGAGCTTCCTGATCACTCGATAATGTAAGCTGAGCTAATCTATTGATACGGCCAATAACATGGGCACAACGAGCTTGCAAACCTTCAACTTTCAACTTACTGTTCCCCTCGACAAATCTTTTAATTTTCCTATCAAGTTCTATTACCAATTCGGAAATAATTTTTAATTCATTCGTCACATCTAAATCTAGTTTCGGGTATGTCAAAGACAACTGCTGTTGTTCTAAAACCAACAAAGTTCTTAAACAAGAGATAAAATCAGACTTCGTTTGAGAAGCAGACACATTCACACCACGAACTAATAATTCGTACTTTAGCTCATCCTTCTTCAAATATACAGGGTTTAACTCCAGATTTCCCGCCATTTCCTTCAATGAAAAAAAAAAAGATTTGACTAGGCCTCTTTTTTTTTTTACTAACACACGAAAAACAAACAACTAAATTCGGCCGAAGAATATGTATGTTGTGGGGTTAAAATTTAAAATCCACGTTGGGCGCCACTTATATTACGTTACACCGCGAGCCAATGATTAGCCCTAGAGCAGTAACGTTGGAGCTCGCTTTACAAATGACAAAATTTTGCTTGAAGAAAAAAATTTTAAAAAAAAAAAGAGCAAATACAAAAGAAAATAATCACGTTCACTCGAATTCGTTATAGCAACCAGTATCCTCCCCTAAAGTAGGCTTACTCTGCTGTCAGCCGATAGAGTGGCTGGGTTCAAAGTTGTAAAGGAGCGCCACGAGCTTAAAATTAAAGTCTACTCTCAGGAAGGTTGGGAGGTAAAAGCTCGAAACCTATGGTGTTAAATAAAACGAATGAGTAATCAAAGAAATAAGATATTTAATTCCAAACGCAGAATATTGACGTCAGTTATATCGTAAAAAAAAAATAACTTAAGATCACTTAGGTAAAAAAAAAAAGGAATAAATATTGAATCCCTTAAACTCACCACCCTGATATGAGAAGGGTTGCAATACACACTGGCTAAGTAAGGTATGAACGTACTCACCAAATATCCGTTGACCTGCGGCAAGCGCTTACTGCAGATCCCACGTCGTTAACCTACAACAAAATTTACACAACGCGAGAACTGAGCCGGTGTAAATTACTGATAAACTGGTGACTTTAAGTTAACACGTTAAGTAATATAAGGTAACTATATAATATGCAAACTAAAAGATCAACACGGTAATAAGATGTAATGATCAACTACGAACGTATAACTGACTCAATCTCAACTTGAATAACATAACATGAACATAAAACTGATTAACGTAACTAAATTGAAACTGAGTGTCAAACTAAACTGAACGTTAATAATATATATGCTTAACTGAACTAAATAGCATAATCTGAACATGAATGACATATGTTTAAACTGAAACTGAGTAACGTAGACTAAACATAAATTATGTACGTTTTTAACTGAACTGAAAACGTAAACTGAGCATAAATGATATCCGTTTAACCGAACTGAGAGACATAAACTAAATGTGAAACGTTATACATTAAACTACAACGGAATAACATGAACAAATACAGTCCCCGGAATAGAAGAGCTGCAGTGCGCTAACGCCTTCTTCCGCCGTGTCTGTCAATCCCTCCGATCAGCTGAGCGAACACCACGATGATATGGTCCACAGGCTACGATTACGTCTGCACCCCTGGCGGAATGACGTTTCGCAGTGGACTAAGGCCAACTGAAGGACGGGCTCCGTAATCAACACGGGTATCCAATTGGACTGAAGAATGAAGAAACGAAGGAAGAAAAGAAGCCAGGTGGAAAACCTGGACGAAAACAATATTAGAATCTCATACGCCCGAATATTCAATTAAGGATGTAACAAGAAATGCAACACCTACCTTCCTCTCCCGGCTCCTTTTAGGTTAAGTCTGCACGTGGAAGTAAATCCGTCGAAGACGATGGAAATCTCGCAGCACCCAAATTCAATGCCAAAAACAACGCACCACGCTGGAGAATTCCAGTACACGGGTTCAATATAATAGGCCACTACTTCGGCTAATTATTTCATTACAAACTGAAACTATATGAACACGTGCGTTCCACTGCATAGAACAACAATAAGAATAAAAGGAAGCGGAAATGAGAACCTAATTCGGTTTAATAGTGCCCTCTGTCAGAGAGATCAATTATAAATATGTAAATGAGGTTGCCGATATTACGCATCCTTAATCGAATTAAATCAATGCGCCGAAAAGTAACAGCACTAAGAGATAAGACGGAGAATAAAAGGCAGTGCAGTTTCGCACCGTAACAAACAAATACTATCCATTTTTTTGTATTAGTTGTTGATCGTCCGATATTAAGGTAACTTTATTATCCTTAGTTGGTTTTACATTGGACACAAAATGTTGTAATCATAAGAGAAATATTTCCTTATTTATGTATCCACTATCTGGATTGAAAACAAATGTTGAGCCAGGTGGTGCTCCATCTTCAAATTAAATCTTTATTTTCACTTAAAAATGATAAGCGGAAAATCCAGTAGCATTAATGTACCCCGCTCACCTTCTTGATTGTTACCTTTTAGTGCTAAAATCTCTCTTGTTTTTTTCTGTAGGGTAGAGAGTCCAGTTTCATCCATATTGAATATGCGTTCTGGCTCATAAATATTGTTTGTGTCCATGCAATTCTCTAATATTACAAAAAAACTGTTTCATAAAAGTTTCTCTATAGCTCAAAAAATATTTTTGCTATACTCGAATATTCTTGAAAAATTAAAGTAGAGAACAGTCACTTGCTCCTTTTCAATTTTTTTCCACGTAAATTCCCGTAAATTTTGTGGGAGACATTGCACGTTCCCTTTCTTATTTTGTGCGTCATTCAAGACAAATTTGAAAAATTGTCAATTGAATACGCCGTAACTCAAATGATGCCATTTTAAAAATTTGTATAACATCTCTTTTATTTTTCCATCCTCAGATTTTCACTCTGTTCTACAAAACTGATAAAGAATTGCTACTACAACTACTGGAAAACAATAATTCAGACAAATTTTTTGAAGAGTGAGGATGATGATCACATAGTCCGATTCTAAGTACTGAATAAAACACCAAGTTTGTCACAATGGCACCTATCTCAAGTGAATTCCTAAATAAAAAATAACAGGCTTTGGATTCAGCTGAAAATCGTCAATCTTTGAAAAAATGAAAGTTAAAGTTAAAACACCATTCTGATAATTCCACTCTTCCACCAGGCAATGATAGATTCTAGAAAATTAGACATCTATTCGACACCTTACGTTAAGCTCCCCTTCATCTACCTCTATTTCTTATGGTTGAGACAGATTTATGTATTAATGAACACTCCTTCAAAATAAGGCAGTATATAAAGAATAAACAAAAGAAAACTGGAATAAGGCTTTACGCTTTTTATAGACGTGTGGCTTTTATGACTTCATTTTCTATTATGAGACAACCTACTTGATTCCTGGTTATTCAGATGGTTTTAGGGCTGCTGGAGCGATAACTTTAAAGCTTGTTCAACGCATTTCTGAACACAATTACCGTTTATTGATAACTATTTCTGTAACAACAATATTTGACAATACATGGAGGATGGAGCAGATCTATTTAAGGCACCACCTATCTCCTCGGACAGTTTAATGAGAAAAGGTCATTGTTCATCTAAAGAAGTGATCAGAAAGGATGAAATGATAGTAGTTAAATGGTAAGATGGTATAACGCTCTTGTATAATGAATTCAAATCTCAAAGGTATCTGAAATGCTGAAAAAACGTAAATATAGTATTTGAATGTAGCTTGGCCAGAAGTTATTCGAAATCACAACATCTCAATAAAAGGATCTTCTTTTAATTCTTTATAACCTTGAATCATACGTATATCACATCAAAATTATAGACCCTGCGAATGTTCGCTCACGTTAAATTATATGCGCTAATTCTTAGATCCAAAACAAATATCGTTGTTGAGACATTGTGTATTTTAAAATTGAATGTTTTTGACCTGTTGGAAATCAAAGCTTATATTGCAGAAAGTCTCATCAAATTCAATAAAACAGTGGTGTACGATTTGATCTAATCTGGCATTTTTTTCCCATGTGACAAGTAGAGTTTTGCAATGAGAAGTAAAAATACTGTCTGTAAGGGTCTATGTTGATTCAGTCCATAATTTTTTACATAAATCGAAGAATCGGTTTCCTAGTGATCAAACCAAAATTGTTACCAGTATAATTAAATTTTTGAATAAAATTCCAACTTGAATTTTCTATTCAAGTAAACACAATTTTGTATACAATAGGGCACTATCAAAAAATTAATTGATGCCAAAAATTCAGAAATAACTCAATCTATAATATTGAAAATTTTCAGAATTTTTGCTTAGAAGAAAAAAACTTCGATACTGAAGAGGCTTATACATTTTATTGAAATAATTTAATATAACATTAAATTTGCATGCAATAAACATGATAATAACCGTGATCTAAGATGATCCAACAATATCATCACAGATCACGGTTATTATCAGAAGTATCAAATCATATTTAAATGCATAAGGTTTACAATATATTATCAATTTTTGACCCAACTAGAGTCTCGACCTTTGCAGATCATTATCAAGTATTGATAAAATAAACCATTGTTAATAAGCATTTATCTCATTTATAGTAATTCCACTGAATGAAAGCTTAAACAAATAATAATTATAATAATTGAAATCTTTTATCCCTACAAAGAATGTTAGTATCGTGACTCTAATGATAACCATCCACATTACACAAGCATCACCATTATGATATTTAATTAAACGAAACAAACATCAGAGCACAATGGAGCTGCGCTCACTTATTTGAACAGTGTTTCCACTGTTTACACGTTAGCGTATTTGTTGAAATATTTTCACAATTTCGAGCTAAATTTTATTGCCGGATTATGTTGAGCCATGTAATCGTGCACGTTTGTTTATTCAGCGGATCAAGAAACTACATTCGGTTACAATTCGCGATGTCGACGTCTGCGTTTGTTAAATCAACAATCAAAAATGTCTCAAGACGGATGAGTCGAAATTAATAGAGCGTGTATTTTGGTATTCAAAATTATATTTGATGACAAACTAAGAATAATTATGAATAAAATGGATGGAAATTACTGGAAGATCATAAAAATCTTCGTTGGGATACTTTTTGAATCCAAAAATATTTCTGAGAATAATCCAAAACTTAAGTAAATCCAAACTAAATATTAAGTAAATTGAATTTATTATATTTTTAATAGAATGTATTGAAATAATTTATACATTGTATTTGAACCTTCCATCATCATTATATAACATTAATTAAACATATAATTGTATGTAATTAGTTTTTATTGTGGTATAAACTACCGATGCGTATAATTATAATGCATAAAACAAACCACTAATACCGTGTATTAATTGTAATATTAATCAAAAATGGCATTAATTTATTAATTACAGCCCTTTGTAGACTTTATTTGAAGTTTCACCTATTAAATCCGAATATTATTAAATTACGTGCATATACTCTTCTACAAGTTTCATTGATTAGAAATGTAATTATGGTTTTGCATTAAATCTAGCATTCCTGAAATAAATGAATTATTTGAAAATTTATTTCTAGAGAAACAAATAAAATAGTATTATTCATTAATAACCAAATCCATATTAATTAGGATGATAAACACATTATATATTCCCTTTGTATATAGTAATATTAGTGCCTGTAGTGAATCCCCCGGTAAGTAGATGAAACCCGTACATAATTAAATCTGGTCGTATCAGTTCCACAGGCAGGATTATGTCTCATTTAAGGGGGGCGATGCAGTCCCTGCAGTTGCATAACTCGTACATGTGTTCCTGCATTGCACAAATCCCCCAATCCCCGCAACAGGGGATGCGGATCCTCGGATTGTTCTTATTAATAAAATCCGTCGGATACTACGCACGTGTTCCTCTCCCGCAGAACGACCCTCTCGGGGTGGGTGAAAAACGGCCGGATTGATTGCGCAAAGTGTGGTAAAACGTGAAGAATGGGATGAGGAATGGGTACGTGACACTGAAAGCTAATTTATCAAAGATTTTACAGCGTATTACTTATGTTTTCTGGCGATATCAATCACCCCGCAGGGGCGGCGAACGGGCGGCGGAGACGCACGGGTTGGGCGGGGGCCGTCTGCCCTTGTTCGGGAACTTTAAAGGAACGTACGAAGTCAAAGGTGAGTCGCCGAACTTTATAAATGAAGCCTCTGCATTTCGGTTCAACAGTGTAAATATTGTAGGGAAGTGGTTTACACCAGAAATAATTATCTACGGATTCCCTTTTCTCGATTTTCGCCAAACAACGGTTTTCTTTGTGCGGGAAACATTAAAGTTTGTTTGCAAATATTTTTACATAAATAACCTTATATTTTATAAACATATTTTAAAAATAAATGAATAAAATTGGTATTATAAAAAGAATAATAAATAAAAACGTTTTACGATTTATTGGTAAATATATTCTTTGCCTTAGAATATCTGAACCAAACTAAAATTTTAAAATTACATATAATTCAAATGAACATAAAACTGTGTAAGTATTTATTCTTGTTTCATCTGACCTCCCTTAAAACCGCCTATTTATATACACACATATTTGGTATGAAATTCTATGAGGACAACCATCGGCCAAATTTTCTCGATACAGATAGAAAGAGTAACAATTACATATAATTTAGTTTATACAGAACAGTGTGGAGAAATTAAACTTAAAAATGTACTGGCAATTTACGTTTTTCTTTAATAGCCCTGTGAGAGGTTGTATTAACGTCGAAAAATTAGGAATAAATCTCCTATACCATGAAGCTGTCCCGATAATACTGCGAACATCAGCGACTTTAGTCGGAGTAGAAATTTGCAGTATGGCATTGACCTTTTCTGGGTCGACATGAAGACCATTAGCATCCACTACATACCCAAGATATCGAAGTTCACTTCGACAAAACTGACATTTTTCTTTACTCAACGTTAATCCCGCAGATATTAATCTATCAAAAACTTTTGTCAAAATCTCAATATGTTGTTCGAAAGTTTGCGTGACGACGACAATATCATCGAGATATACAAATACAAATGGCTCCAAATCTGCCCTAAGAACATTCTCAATAAGCATTATGAAGACCAAATGGAAGACGTTTAAATTGGAAAAGTCCACATCCAGGAACTGTAAAAGCTGTGTATTGACGAGACTGTTCATCCACTGGAACTTGCCAATAAGAAGATTTACGGTCAAGGCTAGAAAGATAACGAGCATCTCTAAGTTTATCTAAAATATTTGAAACAAATGGTAAAGGGTAAGCATCCCTATTTTATTACACTATTAAGCTTACGATAATCTACGCAAAACCTGTAAGAATTATCCTTCTTGCGGACCATTACAATAGGACTACTCCAAGGACTAGAAGAAGGTTCTATAACTCCTTTATCTAACATTTCGTTTAATTCGTCATCAATATGCTTCATTAAAGCGGGTGAAACAGGATAAAATCTTTGTTTAGTTGGTTGAACACCCTCCAGAACTTCAATTCTATGTTTAACCAAATCAGTACATCCTAACCCGTCACCCATTTTTGCAAATTTTTCTTGGATAAAATCATTTAAAATCTTAAGTTCATTTGATGAAATGGAATTTTGACATTTTAAAGCATCAATACTATCCACACAAATATTCGTTTCAAGAAGAGAGAATTTCCATTATTTAAATCTTAAATCGGGAATGATCCCCATTCTCACCCAAAAATCAACCCCTAAAATAAGGGTATGACTTAATGAAGGACATACAAGAATATCGATTATTGTCTCTGCGTTTTCCAACTTCACTGGTACACGCAGAATCCCGAGACAATCACATAGATCACCATTTGCAACAGAAATAGACTTAACAGTACAAGATTCTAATTGACCAAAACCAATATCTTGTAGTATTTTCCATCCTTTACCTCCAACAATAGTTTTAGTTGCGCCAGAGTCTAATAAACCTAATAGTTCTCTGCCAAAAATTGAAACAGTGATAAGGGACGAGTATCATTATCAACATGAGATAACACATAATCTAAAACACAGCGAACAGAAGAGTCATACATTTTATCAAGGGTCGGGGAAATATTATGAGACGATGAGCAACCCTTCATTTGCTCGTTTCCCGATCTCAGACTACATTTAGGACAATAGCGTACTGTAACATCGGGATATCCACAGGAGAGGCAGTACTTCTTTGGAGGCATGGTACATTTTGGTGATAAATGACCCACTCCACTGCAGTTCCAACACTTTCTATCATGATATTTGTTACGGTCAATCGATTTACCTTTAGGAACATTATTTAGAAGAAAGATTTTTTAGAATGAAGAGAGCTATCATCTGATGTACTTGAGCCTGCATAAGCGAGCTCATGAATAAGACTTCTATTTCTAATAGGAGGTGGTTTATAAGAACGAGATAAATTTCGTTTTGAATCTAATTGCCGACAGAGTGATAGTATCATTTAGTATCATTTATTTATTTATTCCAATATGCTTACACAAAATTTCAAAAATGTATATAAAATCCATAAATATCAACAAAAATTTCAGTCACATATGGAAAGGGCAGAGTTCACAATATAGCGTTCTTCCACTCGTACCAACACTTTCTTCAGTGAGAAACTTGCTTCTTGGTGTTCATTTCAAAGTATTTAATCTTTGTTTTGGCCAAATGCGGCATATTATATCCTCTAAAGGAACTTGCACAAATAAGTGACTTATGTGACTGATTTAATATCTTGAAAAGCTAAGAATGGATGTTAATATGGAACTATGCTCTCAAAAATAATCTGCATTCGAATTTCTTCCGCGACAGGCTGTCTTAATTTATTAAACAAACTTGTCATGGAGGCTACATACAAACCAATGTTTTCATTCTCGCCCTGAAAGCGTCTCTTAATCTCTTCAAACAAATCACGATCGAAATTTTCAGACAGGAACTGATCAGCCATAAGTTCGACTAAAGATTTCCAATCGGTTGCCCAAGATTTTACCATATCGTACCAAATTCTAGCATCACCCTCAAATAACTCGATTGCATCTCTAAATAACATAGAGTGGGATATATCTCTAGTATGTCTCAATTCTTCAACACGCTCAACAAACGTACTAAATGACATATTATCCTGTCTACCCGAGAATTTCAAACAACAGTCACGAATTGGCATCGGTTTCGTTTTGAATTCCTTTACACTACAATCACTATCTGAATCAACATCCGAATTTATAGGGGAACTTTGAGGAACCTCGTCTTTTAAGTTCTCGCGTAACATTGACAAATCAAAAATACGAGAATCCCTTTCTCGGTGCAATTTGGCTTGGAGTTTATCCAAGAACATTAATAATTTCATACTAAATTCACTTTTAAGCGCCTATTCTTTATCATTTGTCGGCCTAGATCGATTTACTCGACCCAGTGAATGAGCAATTTTAGAAATTATACACCTATACCGACTATCATTCTTTACCCCTGAGAATTCGTTAATCAATGATTCGATACACTGAATGTTATCAACTAGACTAGATGAGTCTTGTTCAAATGTGTACGGATATTTTGGTTCAGTAACCGAAAGAAGAGAACTATCTAACCTCCCAGCATTTCTACAGGCAGACCGTAATTCTTGAATTGTCAATTTTTTTCCGTCTCCTAACCCGCGGACATTCAACTCATACACAAGTTCATCTTTCGATAAGCGACCAAAATCAATTTTAATTTTCCCTGTAGCCATAGCATACACAAAATAACAAGTTTGACCACCCGCAAAAGAAAGATTTTTTTAACTTGTACTTAACATCCAAAAGAGGCAAGATTACAGTTAAATTTCTTAAGAAATATTCTAGCAGCAATTTCTCCTTTCCACAAATCAATTTTTTAAAACAGACATTTTTTTTAAGTTAATTTTATTTTTTTAAATTTTTTTATTTTACCGAATTATTAAATTGAATTATTAAATAAATGCTTACTAAAGAGGCCCCACGTTGGGCGCCAAACTTGCCACCTACCCTAGCCTTACAATTAAGCCCCGGGTTATTTATACAAAGTTATCTATCAATAATTGTCTACAATAAGATTGCATCAAAAGGAACCAGGCTAACCTTTTTGTCGGAGGGTTTGGTCATGGGTTTAATTGATTTGTTCTTTACTATTAAGGGCGCCAGCAACCATTAATTACCCCTAGTTCTTCAACAAGTGTATCTAAATATTCGGTTGCAAAATATTTGCCTAATATTGAAAACCAATTATCACTATTACTTCTCATAGACAAAGAAAATAGATTTAATAATTCAAAATAAACAATTTATTGAGAATAACCAAATTAATTTAAATTGTTACAATGTCAATGATTAAGAATAATAATATGTATTAAATAATAATCTTATTAATAGGAATTTCGGATTAAATATTTGTTATACTACAATATAAATAATAAATGTTTCCCCTTAAATGATCATTTATGGTTCACAATTTATTTTATAATAATTATTCGTATTAAACAAAATATAAGATAACATAATAATAATAATAATAATCAAATAGTTTCAATATAAAAATATGAAAATAATAATAAATTAATAATGTTAGAAGTTAAAAAAAATAGACAAAAATTTAATTAAACAACAAAAAAAAGTAACTGTAATATCGCTCAAAATTCATTAACCAATAGTGTGATTCAATATATTAGAAATTCGATTAAACAATTAAGAATTAACCACAAAGGAAGAAAAAGAAACAATAAAAATATAATGCACAAATATTAATGTCGTAAGACTTATCTGGTCGAATTTCCGGTTGATAATACGGGTTTACACCATAAATTTCTTGACCAATCCTTCGAATTCGAGATCCTTGGACTAGATCCCTTTAGGATGTAAGTCCAAATTCTGGAGTCTCTCAACAAACACAGGAACAGAATAAATGATCCCAGAAATCCAATTGCCGATATTACAACCGAAATCCGTACATAGGAAAAAAAACCTCGTAAAGAGGGTTTTGTACAATTAATCGAGCCGAATAATGGAGCAGAGTAGTATTTCAACAAATTTCTCTTGTACGACCACGTGGAGTAACAATCAAAATCCTCAACAGAGTTATTCCATAATTATGCAAAATATATATACTTCACAAATGCTTCTAAAAGCCTCCAAAATAAATGTGGAACTAGTGGTTTCTAGTAAAATTCAAAATAATGATATATATTCGTCTACTGATATCAACCACGATGTACTCTTCACGGCTTGTACGTGAGAAAAGAACAAAATGTCGAAAATTGTAATTTAGGAAATTTCCCATAGAAATATATATCGGTCTCTCTCTAACATTAAATTCCTGATCACAAATTATGAGAAAAAAACATTATCAATCGACCGCCAAAATTGTACGCGCTCAACGCGGAAAGTCAAAACAGAAAATAAAATCATAGGACTTTTTAAACCCAATAAAATATTAATAAATCTACCATCTACATTGTTGGTTGTTAATTTTAACAAATTCAATTCTGTTACGTTAATAAAATTTAAAATATTAAAACAAATACGCAAAATATGATAAAGATATGGAGTGATATGGGTTGACTAAGATAAAAGTCCGTAATGACAAATTTTGACCGTTGCAAATTATTAAGAGGATCTCTTTTTTTTATTAAACACTCTAAAATGATATGCCTAATATACAATTTTATAATACCAAATCAACTGATTTTTTTAGAATCTAAATATTATGTCTCGAAAACTATTTCGGTAAAGTTGTATAAACAAATATGGTGTTTACGTTACAGGGATATAAGCGAGTGTTTTGTTTAGAAAATAAGCATATTTAGACAATATTAACTTTTTACTTTTTAACAATATGAATAAACTTTATTCAAATATAGATCTATATGACAAAATAATAAGAAAATACATTAAAATCAAATCAAATTAAACAAAAATTAAATCAATAATGTAATTATTAGGATACCATACAATCTTCTATGAAATTTTGTTTCTTTAGTGCAACGTAAATAGGTGAAGTTACAAAAAAATAAAGTCGATGGAGTAAAGAACTATACTTAAAATAACGTATACCATATGTATGATTTGTTTAATGAAAAATAAATCTTTCTTTGCATTTGAAGTTGAAAAGTAATATTTCGTCAGCTTCCTTTAATTTATCTTTACAGCTTTCATTAAATTTTAGGTTCAATTTAATTCTCAATGCGCGGTTTTCAATGGTAAATAAATGTTTTGCATACGTAGAACCGCCATAGTGAATTATTCCATATCTTGGCAAGCTTTAAAAGTTCGTTTGATATAATGTGATAACCATAGAGATTTCCATGTTTTATTTTGAAATTCTCATTGATATGTTATTTTCGATTTTTGTTTATGTGTTTTATTTGTTAAGTATGAACGAATTAATTCATGGCCTTGCAGTATCAAAAGATTTCGATAAGTCAAGAAAAAATCCTAATGGCGTCTCTGATTTCTCGAAGGAATTCATGATAAATTTGCTGGTTATAAAAACATTTAATTTTTCTGTCTATCAATATATAGTCGAATATGGCTGTATATAGGAAGTAATGCTTTATTCTATTTGCTAACACCTTTTTGATTATTTTTGAAAAAATAAATAAAATTTACTTTGTTCTCTGTTTTTTTGAGTATTGGGTTTATAATGCCAATCTTCAAACATACAGGAAATTTTCCATTTTCGATACTAATATTTATTTATTTATTTATTAATTTATTTACGGTAAGCACCTTTATATAATATACAATTAGAATAGATATTACAATGTATATAAACATACATAATTTAAATTAAATTAAATCGACTAAGGCTAACTATAAATTCAATTTCAATACATTATACACCTTATAAATTAATATTGCTAAATGTAATAAACTAAAATATATTGAACTAAATAAAATTTATTATAGTTTAGACTAAAACAAAAACCTAATTACAATAATACTAATATACTTAAATTAAACAAAAATATCGTAATTTACACATTGGATTTTCTTTTTAAATAAAGTAACAGGGGCGTTAAAAAGTAATGAAGGATAATGTTTTAATAAAATATTACCGAAACGAAAAATTCTAATTAGTGGATTGTTAAAACCATAGTTCGTTGTTGATATTGGAATTTTAAAAGTGGTAGATGTTTGCCTTGTATTTCTATCAGATAATGGAACTACTAAAAGTATCTTCTCAATAAGTAGTGAACAATTAATATTACCTGATACGAGATTATGCAAGAAGCGCAAATCAAAACTGATTCTTCTGTTTTTTTAAGGGTGTCAAGTTTAACATATTTTTCAATGAATTTAAATCCAAATTTTCCCTATGAATTCCCATTCTATATGCACAGGTACGCGTAAACTTATTCTGAACTTTTTCCAATTTATAAATATGAGTAACATAATAGGGACTCCATATAATTGAAGAGTATTCTAACACCGATCTTACCAGGGAATAATATAGTAATTTTAACGTTGGTACCGAGAACGCTTTACCAATTCTTAAGATAAATCCCAAAATCTTTCCCGCTTTGCTTACAATATTAGATATATGTGATCTAAAATTTAGTTTGTAATCGAGGGTTACACCTAGATCTCTAATTTCCTCGACCCTATGTACATTAAAACCATTTATAGTGTAATTAAATTTATGTATTACCTGTCGCTTACTAAATGAAATTACATGACACTTTTGAATATTAAGTGGTAATTTATTTATATCACACCAAGTTAAGATATTATTTAGATTATTCTGCAATAATATATGATCGGAATATTGAGTAATTTCATGAAATATTTTTAAATCGTCTGCGAACAACAAAATATGGCATGAGTTTATAGAGAGTAGTATATCATTAATAAATATAAGGAAAAGTATTGGTCCACAATGCGTACCTTGAGGTACCCCCGAATAGACAAAAAACTCATCAGATATAAAATTTTTAATCCTAACTTGTTGAGTCCTATCACTCAAAAATGACTTGATCCATTCTATAATTGTTTCATTAAAACCATAAGCTGATAATTTAGCAAGTAGTATTGAATGATTAACTTTGTCGAATGCCTTGGAAAAATCTGTATATATAGAATCAACTTGATTTCTATTTTCCAAGGCATTCGTAATGAAATCTGTATAAATTAAAAGATTTGAAGTTGTTGATCTGCCTTCTACAAACCCATGCTGTTTTTCAATAAGAATTTGTTTAAATTGGTTAAATATAAATTTTGACATAAGATAATCCAATATTTTTGGTATAGCAGACTGTATACATACCCCCCTATAATTTTCTATATGATCATTTCGTCCTGATTTATAGATTGGTGTTACAAAACTCTTTTTCCAGATACTAGGTACGTAGCCATGTTTTAATGAACATATAAATAACAAGTGTAAAGGTAGTAAAAATACAATTTTTAAGAAACGAGTTTGGAATATTATCAGGACCACAACAATTATTTGATTTAATATTATCAATACCTTCATAAACATCCCTCAATGATATTTCAAAGAAGTTACCCAAAACTGTATTGCTGTATATAAAGTTGGGAGTATTATTTAAATCATCTCTAGAATAAACCGAGGCAAAAAATGTTGAAAACTTGTTTACACCGCCCGTGCACTTTACATTTTTAAAAATCATACTATTTGGTATGTTGCTACTATTTCTAAAAGTATTAGCAAATTTCCAAAATAGACTTGGATTACTAGTAATATTTCTTTCACAATTTAAAATATAAGATCTATATAGTGAATTATTTAAGTTTTTGCATTGCTGACGCAAATTTTTAAATAGGTCATAATAAAAAATATCTCCGCTACTTTTGTATTTTGTATGCATTTCCTTTTTTTTATAAATTAATGTTTTTAACTCATGATTATACCAAATTGGAAATTTGTTAATTCTATTATATATATTTTTCTTAGGTATAAACTTACTAATACAATCATAAAGAATGTTATAGAAAATATCAACTTGATCATCTAAAATTAAATTAGAAAATAGTAAATCCCAATTTATTGACGCAATAACATTATTTATTGAGACATAGTCTGCCATATCATATAAATAAATAACATTTGATGTTTGTAAAATATCATATTTTTTTACCGGCGTTCAGTTTACCTGAACGTGGTAACAAATGCGTAATTATATTTTAATCCATTTTACGAGCTACCCATTGCTCCTAATAATAATTTGCATAAATTCCGCATTATTGAAATAATCCAAACGAGATAATTTTCCAAAATGTGCAGCTGCCAGTGTGGAACAATAAAACCGGCCCTTTTTTCGGCGAAGAGGATCATTACCTGTTCCCGGAATTGCGGGGCCTACGTGACCGAAACAAAGCCGCGTCACCGAAGACCACCATATAAAACCAGGCTCTGGCCATCGCTCTTTACCAGTCGTCTGCCATCAGCAGCGGTGGTCAGCCTGGTCGGTTCCGCCGATTCAAGCCTCTTGTTCTTGTATATATTGTATATTTTCTATATCTATTTTCTGTCTATTCTGTTGTAATATATTTTCTTCTTCTCCAGGCCCCATGTTTTAATTTACACACACTTTCTCTTGTTCTTTACTCTGTTTCTGACGTGGCGTGGAAGCTCAAGCAATTATCACCGAAGGGAAACTGTTTAATCGAAGCCTGCCGCTGTTAATCGATGGTGAGCCTCGCCAGGGACCCCTGTGCCGCCTCCAGTGCGTGTTGGTTCCAGAAAGTACCGTCGGTGCTACTTCCTTGCCAGTCCGTCACGAGGACGTCTTCCGCGTCATCCGTTAACAATTTGTGTACTACATTAATTGATATATGATAACTAGAATGATTTTGGGAGTTAACGGTAAGTAAATCACTAGCAGGCACTACATTAGCATCCTCATCTGAACAAAAAACAAGGTCTAAAAATGTTCCTCATGAATTTGGAGTGTCATTAATTTGAAAAAGATTTAAAAAACTAAAACTTTCAACGATTAACTGCACAACTTCACTATTCAAATTATCAGAAGACACTCCTAAACGACCGTTATAAAACCTAGCATTGGGTAAATTATAATCGCCACACACTAAAAACTTATGATCCGGATAAAGGTCCGCAATCTGTTCCAGGCAAGAGCAGTGCTGTTCATATTTTTGAAAATTTGAATTAGGTGGTAGGTATACTCCACCCACAATATAATTTGATGACTCCAGTGATATATAACATTGTTTCACTTCTGTGCATCCTATATCAATAAGACAAACATTTATTTCTTTTGCTATTAGAACACCACCACCGCGTTTTTTTTCACTTGTATATTTATTCCGATCCATCCGAAAAATGTTGTAAGAGGTTAAATTTATTTCAGAGTCATTGATATCCTCTGATAGCCACGTTTCAACTATAACAATTATATCATAATTTGATAAAATTGCGTTGGAAGGAAAATTCTGAATTTTAGATTTTAAGCCTCCTGTATTGTGAAAATATATATTGAATGGCATTAGTTTTTTGACTTAGAAGTACTATTTATATTTTCCATAATAACAGGACGATTATTTTTATATTTAATGAATATATTTGATTCTCCGTTATTCCTTCGCTTATTGAACTCATCATATGTTTTTTTGTAATCCGTTCTCTGTGTGACAGTAAGGTCTCTTTTAATTTTGATGTCGGGCATTTTTTCCTTTACTTCTTGTTGTTTTCTTATTAATAAATTAGCTTCATCAGTTGTGTTAAAGCCCAATTTTAGGGGGCGAGGATTATTACCTAACTTTCCAATTCTAAATGCCGTTTTTACCTTCACATTAATGAATTGGGAAGTTATTTCATTAATTTTATTTAAGTCTTCATTTTTCTTATCGATGCCGTTTTTTAATTTAGATTCCAGAACATTAAATATTAGAACGTTTCGAGAACGTTGTTCCCTATCGAACATTTCGTCAACAAACTGGTCTAACTTCAATTCCTCCCTTGACTGTAGTATTTCTAGTTCCTTTCTTAGTATTTTATTTTCTTTTTCCAACTCAAGTAGTTTTATAATTACGGACTCCATAAAAGATGATAATGTATTATTTATATCAGTTTTGAATGAATTGAATTCTTCTTTGAAGTTCGCAAGGTGAACAGTAAATAACTGTTTAATAGTTTCAATCGTACTAGCATCATTAGGTTGATTATAAGTAGAATTAACATCATAATTGCATAAACGACACACCCATTTTCTTCCATCAGGCAGTCTCTTCTGACTTGTATATAATTTGAAATCAGTATCATTTAACTTCACACATTCGGGATGATATCTATTAGCGCATTTTCCATTGCATTTGATTGATAGCGCTATGTTTTTTGGCGGAATCGTAATATTACAACATGGACAAGTAATCACACCCATAGTGATTTTTTTTTAAATAATATATTAATAATTGTTTAGCAACAGTAATATGTAATACGAAGTACTATTTTTGGGAAATAAAATAAAAAAGGACACAAAATTTCACGTTGCACGGTCTTTCGCAACGACTTAATTTAAGCACAAACAGGGGAGAGTAGACCACGGAAAGGAATACATAAGACAGCAAAGGAAAATATAACGTATTTAAAAATTTAACATAAAAATTTCGTTTATAAATTGAATTCCACCATGAGAAAAATTAATTCGCGATCAATGACACGGATAGTATTGATCAAATATTTCTATCGATAAGGTCAGAATCACAATTCACGGTCACAAAAGACGAACGAAATAATGATATATGCTGTTGTAGGTTTTCGATTAATAAATTGTAAATTGCGGCAGAACCATACATCCAATTGTTTTGCGACTATTACATTTAGACAGTAGCATATAAAACTATCTGCTTGCGAAAAATAATTAATTTCAAAGAAGTATTTACCGTCTTATTTATCATAAACACAGAGCTCACTCACTAACACGTCTACACCGTCACCTTAGCCGACTATGACTATATTAATTAGATGTGTTTAGTTCATTTATGACCGCCTTGATTAGTTTTGTTGGTATTTCATCATGTTTATAAGATGATTTGGGTTTTCAATGAATAATATTTAAAGTATCCGATATATTTACTGGTTATATTGCACTGAAATTGACGATAAGCGATTTTATAAGTTTCATCATTGGACATTTTATTTAAAAAAAATGTTTAAGATCTTTTTTTTTACCTAGCAATAATGGTTAGATTTTTTTCATATATTACTTTTTCCCATAATGTTATTCACTACAGATCAAGATGTTTTAACTTTATTGTTACTACTTGAGATTTTTGTGCAATTTGATTCATCTTATGTTCCCGTATTTGTATATCATGTTCCTCTTAGTGTTGTTGAATAGATTACTTTTGCTTCAGTATTATACCGTTTGTCATCAGATAAATAATCTAGAATGTTATTTATATTTTTTATTAGGGGATTAGTGTGATACTTCTATTTCGTTTGGGAGGATGGACAACTTTAGGACAGAACACATTTAACGCTAAATTAATAAAGTTATATGTTCATAAAATCATTTAATTCCTGATTCACATTATCGTTTTCATATATATTACTCCAATTTACGTAAGCGTGTTGGAAACATACAAAATTATGTATATTGCCTTGAGTGAATTTACGTATTTTATTAACATTAGTTGTTGAACAGAAAATTTCAATTGTCTATTCTATGAAATTTCATTCATTTAATAAAACGTTCAATTATGTTTTGAGAATTACAGAAAGCTATACTGGCCACCCACGCATCATACTTTTTTTTAGAAATATTAATCACGGTTTAATTTCAAAAAAATATCTCTGTTTATTTGGAGATGCCAAAGCTGCTTTATTTTTTTTAATAAAGCATTTATTTAAACTTTCATGGTATAAACACTCCTATAGCAATCCATTATCATATTATTTGGTTTATTTAATGTGCTTTTGATAATCAAGATACATTTGCATTTATACATTATATTAAAGTGAAACTTAGCCCAAAATTGTCACTTTTTTGAGATAAAAGTACACCTAACACATATTATCTCGAAAAGCATTATTGTTATATGTATAGAAATTAGAACTATAAAGAATGGCAAGTTCCGAAGATTCGAAGTTTTCTTTACAGGATTTTCTAAATTCAATTAACTATTATCCTACCTCATCAAATGAATAATTTCAACGAATGAAAGCCAAATTCCGGCTTAACCGTAATTTTTTGGATATAGATAAGTTGCGTTAAATCGTCATATTTTGACCTCAGGAATCTATGGTCCAGCCATTTCCCCGCATTAACGGGACACCCTGTATATGGAGTAGAAATACCGTTTCGGCTTTTCCTTAAAACCTCTTACAGAAATAAATATAGAATATAAACTCATCCAAGACATATATAATATCATAAAAATAATAAAACAAAGCTAAAAACGCCTTTAATCAGGTAGAAAATTATGTTTAACGTCTAGCCACTAAAGGTAGAAATAAAACTGATGGAGCACTTCTGATTATGTTCAATCAGACCGAAAAAGTTTTTATTAAAATTAAAATTTTGTACTTCAATCAAAAAGTCGATATATTGTTAAACTAATATACTATATGTACTTGGTTGTATTACATTCTATTCTTTTTTTAATACGTTTCTACAAAATGTATCAATCAAATGTAATACAATAAGGTGCAGAATGTTGGAAAATATCTGCTGAAAGTGGTATTACCTTCAGAGACATAAAACAATTTATTTTCTGCTGTAGAGAGTGTATTCGAAATAGACAGTTGGTCTTGACAAATAATGAAAGTCTCTTAGTTGAACTGAATATTAAAATAAAGATTCTGACTTTCCAAGTAGAATCCTGTCAATACAGAAAATAATAATTTCGTGACGAAACATCCTTCTTAGAAATATTGAGAGGGCACTAAAATGCAACGTTAAATGTGTTTACTAATCTACTCATTCATGGCTGATATAGGTAAATTTATCCATCGGCTTGAGCGGTGTAGATAATTTGATGTATGTTTCTAACATAAGAAAATGTAAAATTTGATTTTCTTTAACGATCTAAGGATTTTAAAACATTTTGTTTGTAAAATTTGAATCGATACAAATTTCCATGTATATAGCATGATAATGAACAAGAAGTTCTGATTACCAATGTCGGTTTGGTTTATAAAGACTCATTCTGACTATTATATGTACCGTTTTTCAATAGAATGTTAAGATAAAACTGGTGTGAAGCAGTTTTATGAAAATTGTAGTAAAACTAAGTAACCTCAAATGACTGTTACTAATTTTAACAGTGTTTGTGACTAGAACTGACTGTTAATAGCAAAATAAATTCAATTTTACGTCTCATATCTTGCATTTAAAATGTAAGTTACCAAGTAACTCGCTGAGATTGTGCCAATTTTAAAATAATTTACGCTATACTTAAAGCAATTTACGGTAAGAAATCACTATTTTAGTGATGGATATTAGAAAAATAAACATAGAATGTTTACCTACTATTTACTTTGAGAAAAAGTCAATTTTGCACAAAACATGGCCGATTTTACTACATATATTAGGTGTAAAAGAAGTAAAAAGATATAAAAATTAATATTGTTTCCATAGTTAGTTATATACTAGGAAATCAAAATCTTTAAATATGTCCTGATTTTGTGGTAAATTTATAACTGTAAATCACGTAAAGTCTTAATCTTATTGGAATAAATTTTAGAAAAAGCCCATTTTCTTATAAGCCATAAATCGGGTATTAGGCGCTTGCCATTTGTATTATGTACTTGACACATTTCACTTCAAATTTTCTGAAGCACGTATTATCGTATCCTCAAAATCGAATTCGCGCAATTTTTCTTAGCCCCTGATTCGAAATTGAAAACCGACGTCCCGCCTCTCGGATTCAATCAGTGTGCGATCTCTGCCTGGGGTGCGGAGTCCTCGGAACTCCGGAGGCAGGACGGGGGCCCGTTCCCAGGCCGTCGTCGCGCGTTCGACACGGACGTTCGCCTGTCACCGGCCCGGATTCTTACCGACGAGACGACGGCAACGAGAATATTGAGCAGACATCCGCAGCTACTAAACCGGAATAACTGACACGGCCCCCCTTTTATCGTCTGCAGTGGTATTGGACATTTTTCGTATTCGGGATTTACTTAGACATTCCAAAAGCCAAATGAAATTTCATGCTAGGCGACGTGCGCTCCTATTGAATGCCACGCGAGTGATAATAATAATTTCAATTGAGTTTTTGCAAACGCCTAATTTAGTTTAAATTAAAATTTTTATAGGTTCTAAATGAAAAAAAAACAATAGAACTGTATTATATTACAATGCAAAAAATAAGCCGCTATTTAAAATAATAATAATTTTATAAGGGATAATTATTTTTCATAAGATACAAAAATTTCTGAATAAGTATAACTTAGGGTTAAAGTTATTCACTATTTTTAATTAGATTTCTCTTTTATTTGAAAATAAACTAACATTTTAGGCCCTAAAGGAAGGTATGACTCGAATGATTTATTTTATTATATTATACATTTATAATCCCATAAATTAATATGCATTCTTAGAACAAACCGTTGATTTCAAATAATACTTCAAATTGAATATTTTATTTAGTTTTAACTGTGCTATGTTTGCCAGATCTAAATATTAACCCTAGGCTCTTTCCAGTGTTTTTATTCTTCTTTTAGGTATGAAAAATATGTTTTTAATATTATTGAGATATTGTAAAAGTTAAATTTTATATAACAATAATTTTTCTGTTGACAGAAAATAGTACTACTTTTTTAGATAAACGATTATTATTTTTGAAATATCGAATATAATTATGTAAGTTTAGGCATATCTAACCTATTCTAAAGTGCATTAGGTTACAATTCTTAGTTAACTTTTATTTCTCCCTCACCACTTTTACAATAGCATAGCTGTGATATGTGCTAACGATATATTCATTCTAATCCTAAAAATAAACTAATGATTTTTTTCTAAATAAAGTTTAACAATAAATTGTAATTTATAAACGTTAGTTACTTTCAATTTATAGATAAACTGAGCAACTACAATGATCTTCCACTCCAAACCTTATTTTTGTTTTGTTTTTTCTGTTGTCAATAGTTGCCTGAATTTAATATTATTTATCCTCTTTATAGACTTTGCAATACCCAGTGTATCAGCTTAAATAAACTCAATCTCTTCTAAAAGTATGGGAAACCACATAGTAATCGATGGTTGAAAAAACTTTCGTGTAATTGTAATAATAATACAAAATAAAATAAAAAAGGACATGAGCAAAAGGTGAAAATCTAAATATTATTCTTGACAGAGCATAAAACTTAACAAATGAACAAAAGGAGGCAACAGTGGCTATAAAATTCAACATGCGCAAGCTTAATATCTGCTGTTTCAGATACTTATCGCAAATCATTTTCAATCATAATTTTCTATACTCTAGGTAATCTATATCTCTTCTGAAAAAAATATGCAACCATACTGATATAGCTTGTGCATTAAAATTATTTGTGTACGACATTTATTTCTGCATTATTAGACAAATGAATAATTAGTATTAAGTAGTTCCACTTATTCGTTCGGTTTTTGAAAGCTAAAATGAAACAAGTTCTTTTCATACAAAGGATTCATTTTAATTCTCCATTTTTGTTTATGTCATCATCTTTCCAACAATTTCATTATTTCGCTTTCATAGAAGGTCTTAAGCCAAAAATGAGGTACGTTTTCACAGCTATCTGATTAGATAGGTGAGTGATTATTGCGGTGTATAATTTAGCGTTATCATAGTGTAATATGACCCCTTTGCGATTGATCAGTTCTGGACGTTCCTGACGCAATTCTTCGTTCAATTTCGTTAGCTGCGTACAGTAGATCTCCGACTAATTTATTTTTCTTCGAGGAAAAACATCACACCACGATGATTCCAACATATGGATAGCAAAATCTTCGGATGCTGACTGGTTTTTGATTCTCCAGTGGTTTTCCATGGTCTCCTGCACTACCTTGTCGAAGACGATCCACTCTTCGTCGCCAGTAACTATTCGTTTTAAAAACGGTTCGCTTTCATGGCGTTTCAGAAGTGAATGGCAGATGGACATGCGGTTAGCCAAGTTCTCCTTGGTAAATTAGGTTCCTTGCCCTATTTCAAGTGTCTCAACAATCTCTTGCATCCTTAGCGTCCAGTCTTGTTAACCAGTGCCTTAATATCATCCGAATCAACCTCAATGAGCCGACCGCTGCGGGGTCCACCTTCAACACTCGTATCTATATATTGCGTTTTAGATTACTTAATTTAAAGATTACACATAAATACAAGGGATGCTAGGAAAGTATCACTAGTTTGTACGGTGCGAAGATCTGGCGAATAGACACTGTCCTATTTATGTAATTGTGTAATTAATAAGAAAATAAAGAACGCAGTCAGTTGTAAAGTTAGATATCTAAAAGAAGAGGAATCATTTGGTGTAATTGTTGTAATTTTAACTCCAAAGAGGGAACACTCATGATAACGAGCGTTTGGGAATTAATGTTAGCCTTTTTAGAATACTATCTGTTTACTAAATCAAAGAATTTTTTGACAGGAAAGAAAGATAAACATATTTTAATACATTGGCAGCAGAGGGCTATGAAGCTGCTATACAAAAACTGGCCACGCATTACGATAAATGATTAAATTTGTGAAGTGGCTATATGTAGCTATAGTCTAAGGTATGTTCTTTACAAATAAAACGTTAGTATTTGTTAATATATACTATTTTTTGTAACACTTCTTTGAGTACTTACTCGTACTTGTTTTGAAAATATATACACTTATATTATAACAAACTAATAAGATAAAAAACAAAATTATATAGAAAATTTAGAAAGAATAGCTAATGTACACCTTCAAGAATATCCCTCTGTTTAGAAAATTCAAGGCATTTTTCTACTAATTTAATTTTACATTCGCCAGCGCCTACTTATACTATATTTTTATTATACTCTTAATATAATAACTAAACTAGTCTATTAATTTGTGCAGAAGATCATTTAAAGAAGTACACTACACCAGTTCTCTGGCTAAGATTTCATATAAATTGGTATTTTAAAAGTGACAAAAGTTCTTTAGGGTGAGTGAGTATCCGCGATCATACTATTTATGATTAATAAAAAAATCTAAGATATTATTACTACCTAAAAAGTTATAGATTTGCGTTTGGTAAATTATATGGCATAACTGATTGAGGATGAGATCACTTACACAAAGTACATATTTTTACACTTCTTATAGTCATTTCCTGAAAACGTTTGATCAAATAATTAGGTTTAATAAACACATAATAATTGTGTTATAATAAAAGTAAATTATGAATTTACGTACCTATATGTATAATATTTAGCATTATTGGGTAACTGTTGTTAAAAAATTATAAAGACGGATTTTCCCTTATATTTAAGGTTTTCAAAGATGGATTGGAATCCACTATCCCGTCGTAAAGTTATTGTAACACAGAAGAAGGTATCTAAACTAAAATATGGATAGGTTGCTTATACAAAAAAAATATTTATTTGCTACTTATTATACATTCGTTAAGTAAATTCTAGTGTAAGTTTTACTATTAGGCGGTTGAATTAAAACTATATAGAAAAAATAAGAAAAAATCTATTTTCGTATGTCATTTGTTTGTGAATAATGAAGTAATCAACTTTTTCAAATGGCACATCCTATTTTTTACTTCACTTTTATAGACCCTTCTATTATCAAATTGCAGGTATAAAAAAGTGCAAGTAAACACCCACTTCTGGTAGACGAATTCTTACCAAATCCTCTTCAGTTCTTTTCATTAATGATAAAACTTTAAGTTTAATGTTTGACTTTTGTTATACAGTGCCCAGGGAGAGATGCATACACCCACACACACTTAGAGAAAAGAAAGAGATTAAAAAATGATTAGAATTTGTTCCTTAGTTTAGGTGAGCACTGAATACATGCATCATAATTCTATGGAGTGGTTGTTAATTTATAATTTGATCAATAGTATTATTTTCACGCTGTGTAAAATGCATTCTTAACGGTACCAGTTTATTAAATGCATTTTGTATTCTATGAAGCCCTCTTTCAGCACCCAAATAAAATGGTGGCAATACTGGTGCGCCAAATTCTAAAATAGGTCTACCTAGTGTTACATACAAAAGTCTAATAGTATTAGCCGAAATAGGTTCTGAAAAGCTTCTGATAAATCCTAATCTAAGGCTTGAATGTTATGTTATTATTATTAATTAATCCTTTATTGACATCATTCTATTATACAAATATCTTATACTTCTAAAACTAACAAAACTCACTAAAAACTAGTTATTTCCACATGATGTTTTCTTTTCATGTATGCTTCGTATTATGGCCAGTACCCCTCTTCAGAAACCTATACATTCTCCTAGTCCATATTGTTTTCATCACACGTCTCTAGTCCCCACACAGTCACCCATCTTTCTTCTTCTTTTCCACACAATCGGCATATTCTCCCCCACCCCCCTTATTTATTCAAAAGTAGTTTCTCCGCTCTTCTCTACCACATATATACCTTACCACCTGTAATTTCTCCTCCCATTCACCTCTTCCTTACAAGTATTTGGATTTTCAACTATTTCCTTATACTTCTATGAATTGGATTCTAGTTGCTTTTATCAATTTTCATCCATCTTTTTTATTTATCCATATCCCACAGGGTCATATCTACTAAACCATCAAATATTTTTCCTCTTCCTGTCATTTCTTTTACTGCTTCTTTGGACCAGCTTACTTCCTTTTATATCTCACACCTACCCTTTTCCCACTGAGTCTTCACTTCATCCATCTTATCCGTGTCATTTAGTATCATATTACTAATTACTTTCTGTCCCTGCATTCTAACATTTCTCTAATTTTTTTCCCTACATCCACCCATGTACTACATGCGTCCATCCCCTAATATACTACATACCAAGGCGTACTCTTCTCCAGCCCTAACATTCTCTTCATCTACCACATTTGTACTCCTTCCATACTCTCTTTTATTCACCCTACATTTCTGCCCCATTTATTATAATTGATTCAGGCATATTTTCCATATGGTCTCGCCACCATTAAATCATTATTCTCCTCCTCCATTTTTCCACGGACCTCCATCCGCTGACTTCAGGTTCTTCGTCACATACTTCATGAACTCCTGCCACCTCAAATTTTGTGTGATCGCTACCCCCAAATAATTGAAACATATTACTCATATAATTTCTTCTCCATTCCAATAAAACCTTTCATCATTCCTTCATTTCATTTTCGTTTTCTTTACATTCACGCTTAACTTTCTCTTTTCAAAATACCATTTCATTCTCTCTATTATGCACAGATCCCACCCCAATTGTTACTCCACCGCTCTATCCCAACTCCAATACTCTATCCATATCTGCAATGAACAGATTGAAAAGCATTGAGCGATTGGACATCCCTGTCTTAGCCCCTTGGTTGTTCTGACCCACCCAGACTCTTTCTAAGATCCTCTCACTCTACATTCCGTCTTCTCATACACATTTCCAGCCACTCTCTCATTTCATTTGATACCCCTCTTTTTCTCATACATTCATACAGTTTCTCCCTATTAATTGATTCATATTGTCGCGAACGGGGGATATTTGAGACATGAAATATCCTATTTGCGAGTATGTAGACCTGTGCTCGGCGGAATTCAAGGGCTACCTCGATAATTACTAATAAGTAGTTTTTACTTTCAACTTCAATATCAAGTTTTATTTTTTTTATTTATTTTTTTTCATAAAAATTTTTAAATTTTGAGAAAATAATTGAAAATTGAAAGTTTTGATATTTTTTGATAATTGCTAATACACTATTGTAGTTACATGGACTTTAAATAACAAATAATTGTAGAGAATTTAAAACTGAACAAATTATTAAGAATAGCAAAATACTATGATGGCCACATCACCATTTTTATGATGATCGGGGAAATCAAGGAAAATCCATGATATCGCCGGAACGAGCAGTTGAGATTTAGATTGTGATCTGAAAGGTTGTTACAACGTCTAGATTAAGTGCATCAACAAATGCTATAGTCAAAAACGTTTGTTTTTTCTCGTTCTTCACTGGCCATTTAAAGTATGTAATCTTTACGCGACAATATACCCCGTTTAAGTTTAAAAATAGGGTGGTCTACACGCTATTTTTCCTCCCTCTCTTTAGTTCCTTTATTGGTGACTTGGCTTAAAATTAGTATATTGTCCACTGCACTTATATCTTTCCTTTAAACTGCTTGGTTGTCGGGAATAATAGTCTTGCTCTCCATCTCTATTTCTAGTATCTCTGCCACCACCTTCATGCATATGTAGCTTATATGTTGTATTTGTCACCTCCTTTATGCACTGGAATAATTTCCGCTTGTGTACAGCTTTCCGGTATTTCCCTCTTCCTGTTCCGTATTCTCTTCAGCCGTTCTACTAGTCCCTTCCATTCTTCTTCCTGTTCTTTTTTTTAATGTCGTAAGCTCTATTATACTCAGGCTATACACACACTTGCCCTTGAACCCTTTCATTGCCCTCTCAAGCTGATCCTTCTTTAAATCACTTCCTGGGTCCACTATGATACTATCCTGACATTTTCTTATTAGCATATTATCTTCGTTCGTACCTTTTCTGAAGAACGCAGTTATTTTCTCAACATTTGCTGTACTCTTCTCCATTTGTGTCCTTCTACGTATAAACACCCATAACTCTCTTTCTGTTTTAATTCATCTCACTGATTTGAGTTGCTCCTTTTCTTATGCTGACTTTTCCTTTTCACACATTGAACATTATTCCATTTCTTAAACTACTTTTCCTCATCTGTGGATGTCCATCTGTTAAAGATGTACCTCTCCTTTATTTTCATTTCCCTACTCTTTTAGTCATGCCAAAAATCTTCGATTCCTCCTTTTCTTAATAACGTATTACTCACGTAATATGACATAACCACACATTTGTCTACATTAAAGTACAATTCATTAATTTTACACCATAGTAATATAACATATAACAAAATGGTGATGTGGTCATCATAGTACTTTCCCTATATTTTCATTTATTTGATTTTTTATTTACACAAAAATGTTATTCTTAATAATTGATTTACTTTTGAATTCTCTACAATTATTTATTATATAAATTTGATTTAAATCCAATAGTTTATTAGCAATTGGCAAAAAATGTCAAAATTTTTAATTTGTTTTTTCTCGAAACTTAAGAATTTTACGTAAAATATATTTTAATAAAACTTGTTCAGTTTCTCGTTCCCTTTAACTTTTGTTTGAAAAGTTTAGATTTTAATTTTGCAATTAGATCTCGATGGGTAACTCTATCAATAGCTTTTACGAAATCTGTATACAGTGTGATACCTGAAATCCTTTCTGCATTGCATCTCCAACACATGAGTTTTAAAAGAAAGAAGATTAGATACAGCTGAACTTCCAGAATAAATATATATATTTTGTGTGTTGAAACCGTAAAATATACCAGATATTATTAAGAGACATAAAAGTTTTTTAATTAATTGTTCTTTCAAGTAGTATTTTTTATTAAAAAAATATTTTAGTTTTTAAGTGGTAGTACTACTGTTTTCTATACTTCCTGTGAATCACTAATGTCCATAATAACTTAAATGATGTATTATATTAAAGAGTTATTAATAATAAATTTCATTCAAATCGAATAAATGTTTCAATTATTAGAAATTTGAAGACAAATTGTGGCTTAACCATAAACTTTTGGATATAGATATGTCATTGAATCATCATATTTAGGTCCACCTATTTTCCTACATTAATGAGACATCATGTATAATAATTTAAGACAGAACCATGAATTAGGAGGCTTTATTTTTATTTCTATATAATATACATTCATTTTGCTAATAGCTCAATAATTAGAGACCAAACAATTTATTAACAACATTGTGACTATTATTTGCTAATATTTATTTGTGAAAATTTCATTAATAAATAATAATTTTTAATTTAATGCGGTTATAAATTTATTTGAAGCCGGAAGTCAAATAATTAGTATGGTATTATATTTTGTGTCGCAAATAGCTGCAAATTTGATATTTGCCGAAACGCCCACAAAATCCAATTTGATTAGGCCAGACGTGTTTGCTTGCCGGTTGCGGATTGACACCAAAGGAATATTTATCTTCGAATTGCGAATCTGGTGAATTCGCAAAGAGAATTTTTAATCGTCCGCCCCCAAAGCAAACAAATACCTGCATAACGTGCATAATACGGAAGGGCTGATAGAGGATGGGCAAACAGGGGCGTATTTGTTTGCGCGTGCACTA
This sequence comes from Ontholestes murinus, assembly GCA_963969525.1. NCBI lineage: Eukaryota > Metazoa > Arthropoda > Insecta > Coleoptera > Staphylinidae > Ontholestes > Ontholestes murinus. The sequence goes on along the minus strand of OZ018392.1, from coordinate 24,445,954 downwards.
GGGAAATTATTTCGTGAGAGAGGGGCGTTTGATCTGTGCGTGAAATAATTTTCTGGATGCGATCCGAAACGCGGTATTCGGTTTCCGGGGAAAATTGAAAATAAATAATTCCCAACTTTTTCGTGCGCAACACAAATTTCGAAATTTAATATACGCCCGTCGGAAAAATTTAACGGCTATATTTTCAGTCTCGGTTTGATTGCTTGATTGGAAAATTGTTAACGTGTTTTATCTGTGGGCGCTGGCAATAATTAAAAAAAAAAAAAATGATTGAAGAATAGATAGCCCTTTAACTAAAAATATGATACTGGTAAACGTAATTATAAATCAATCAATCATTTATTATTTATGCTCCATGCAATTTAGTTTTTAGTTTTTTATAATAAAAACTCGCTTGTATATATATATATATATATATATATATATATATATATATATATATAGACTAATTCGTACTGAGGACATTAATTCAATTATACATAGAATTGTAAGTGTATTTCTCAATGATGTTGGGAGGGATAAAAGAATAAGAAAAAGGGAATACATCATTTAATGTTAGGTAATTGTGAATGCTATGGAATATCATTCATCATTACCTAATATTAAATATTGCTTGTTAAGCCATCATCAAATAATTTTATTAATGGTGCTATTATATAATGCACACAATGACTTAAAGGTCTATGTTTTGCCCTTAAAAAAATTGATCGCCCGACAGGAATCGAGCCAATGGCCTCCTAAGTAGTAACTATAATCTCTAGGTCACCATAGGCCAAGTGCAATGTTTTGTAATTATAGTAATGCCTTTAAATTATGATATTAAATTATTAATTATTATTATATATTATATTCTAAAAATCTCTAATTTATGTTATTAAGAGTTAATATCATTGAAAACTTTTAACTACAATTAGCACAACTACAATAATTCATTATCTTTATTACATCGCTCTTATATTTGTACCATTTAATTAACAATACAACGCATTTAATCTATATATTTCTAATCCGTTGTTCTGTACAATCCATGCGGTTGACCTCAAACATTTGAACGCTACAAACTTTCCGGCAGGGTCATACAGAAACTGAAAGGTTAAATAGGAAAAGCGCATCCGTTATTTATAAACAAAATTCGGACATCGATGATGCATATGCATACAAAAGCGGAACCTACCAATAATATAATTACGAATTAATGCCAGAGCTGAAGCTCGAAAACTGGAACGTAAACCTGTCGATATATTCGATGCCGCCTGGGATTGATATTACCGCAGCCGCTAAATTGATGAATAGCAAAACATTACTGGCTGCTTGTTTGGTTATCATAGTAACCAAAAGCTGTAAGCTGGAATTTCAATAGTTAAACCAGCTGTAAGTGGCGGGGCATTTGATGTAGGAATTCTATTACCGTGGCAGTCAAAAATCTCGACATCAAAATAATATCTAATGACAATATCAAAGAAATATTGCTTGTCAAAAGAGAAAAAACAATAAACAATTAGTATAAATATAAATATAAAAATACTTTATATAATAAGTAAACAAGGACAATATTATTAATTGAGTAAAATTATAACTATTTGATTTTACTAATGAAATAAATAATAATGTATGCTATTTTATGAATACTTAAAAGTAGAATATTTTGGTTAATTTTTATTTATAGACTTTCCAGACATTTTAATCCAGCCAGTTAAGCTACAGCTATTTAAAAAGTAGAACTAACAAACACAATAAAAATGTACATGAACAAGAGGAGAAAACATTAAACAATGAAAAACTGCGTATGCGCATGCAGCGTCATCTGTTGATGTGAATTCTTATCGTTAGGTGCACTCTATCTCTCCTCAAAATGTATACCTTATGTATGAGAATATTATTTGATTGAAGATTTTGTACTTATTTTTGTATTTTGTATATTGTGTTTTTATAAGCAGAAAACTTCAAGAATCATAGAGGATTATTTTTTAAATTTTCACGTACATAAAACATGATAAGAATATTAAAGAAAATATTGTACCCATATTTATAAACAAAAATATATTTTCATTGAAAATTCCTTTATTTTCCTGATAATTATTAAATGGGTAATGATAATTCCGAACTAAATTCAACCTCTGAAATGCTAGTACACATAAACTAGAATGATGTTCTAGATAAAATTGTTTAAAAATTGAAGTAGAGGTGTTGTTGTTGTAAAAACTTAAATTTCTGGTGATATTGGTGTTAAATTTTTGGTGATGTTTTGATGGAGTTTTCATTTATGTTTTTCTTCCTGTGTCTGGTTTGGAATGCACTACTTATCACCTCCAACCACCTGCTGTACATATATTCCGATTCCTGCTACTTGAAGACATAATCCTTAACTATACCATCCTGAATTGTTGGTGGTCCAATGTTATAATTTAGGAGTGGTAGAGATGCTAGGAGAAAATCATCTGTGCAACCCTTATTAAAAAAAGAGGCAGAAGGAGGGGAAGCAACCATAATTTCAGCCAGCCATTACTGCTTTTTAATTCCCTCAATAAATATCCTGATTATTGATTCTCCATCACAATAAACTGATCAATGAAACTTATAGTGGTATTCTTGTGCCAGCAAATATGCACCGTCGTGTTGCTCCTCTGCGATGTTGGTTTCGTTTGTGTGGATACTTCATTACTACTAGACTAATCAATGATTTCATCCGAAGAACTGCAACTCTTCAAACTCAAATACGTGACCTTGGTATCGGTCCTGTCGCGTGCTAACTGGATGGCATTCTGCAAATCAACTTTCCACTTTTGTTTTTCTTCATTCGAACTTGTCGCTAATGTTAAAGCCTTATTTAAACCGTAAATAATTAAACCACAGTTGGATAATTCACCCTTAGGTTATTATGTCCGTGCACTTTAAATTGCAGAGAGCCTTGGGATCTTGATGTGTATAAAAGTATATCTGAGAATAAAAAGAACATGCGCTGTTAGTAGCATTTCCTGGAATGTTTGAGCAGACTGCCATGCCTCAATAACTTTCGTCCGGTCTGTACGAGACAATCAAAATTGGTTATGTCCCTTTGTAATTCACATAATGCGTCCAGATTTTCTGAAATCTCGAGTTAAAGAATCCGATCTGTCTGGGTGATTGGATCCATAGTGTTCCAATAATTTCTCTAGAAGAACTTGATAATGTAGCAATCGTTGTAATGGCTTCAGAACAAATGTTGTTAATGGCAAATAGCATACTTTCTGTGTCTTGAAATACCTGTATGGCTATTCAAACCGACTATTCTGTTTAAAAGCTGCGGCTAAACGTTCAAGCGCTAGAATGTGTCCATCTAAATATTCCTCATAAATTGGAGGTAAGTATTTTAAAAGTATGTCGGCGATTTTTCCAGTATTGGCTCGTGGACCTTCTCTGCCTTCCCAATTCTGTAACCTCTGCTCCAAATCTTTAACCAGTAGACTGTGAGCTTGAACTAGGGGTGCTATTAGCGTAAGCAGTATTGAACATTCTTCGGATTCCTCTGTGCCAACCTCATCACGGAACCACTCATTGATGACATCGAAGTCCTTCTTGTACGTGAGCTCCGTCATACGTTTACGGGCATGGGATCAAGACTACGCTGAAGGTGTGCAGATCGGCGTTTGAGACTGTTGTCATTAGGAGATCGTTTCTTCACCACTAGATCCATTGCAAACCCGTAGTATGAAGACCATGGAAGACCGATTGGAATGCGAACAGTTTACCGCCGGATTCGTACTTTTGGCCTATTTCCATTTTCGCCACACTGAGTGCTTCCTTTGACCGCTAGAAATCGTTTCGAGTGGTGTAGAGGACGATTAATGTGGAACCAGGAATGGAATGATATAGTGTTTAGTAGCTGATCTAGATTCTCTTTAAGGATACATGATGACCGGGCCAGTGTCAGAAGACGACGTGGCGAAAGAAGAAATCGACAATATTTAGTCGAAAGGCACGTTCATCACACTGTTGGGGTTGTGGTATGGGGTGCCATTGCAGATGGCTCTAGGTTACCTCTAATCTTCGTTATAGACAACATAGCCGCAAAGCATTACATCGAAGACATTCTGGAACCTTATCTCCTACCCTATCTTCAGTCATTACCAAATCCAACTTTTCAGGAGGGTAATGCTTGCTCACACATTGCAAGAGCCACAATGAACTTCTTTGAGCAAACTGAAATTGATTTGTTACCCTGGCCAGCGAAGTCACCGGATTTATATCTAATTGAGTATGTGATGATATGGGATAAAGGGCCCAAGACTACTTAATTTGAAGCATTGCCCTCTAGCTCTAGAAGCACTTCGAAATGCGTTAGTAATTACTTAGAATTAGATACCACAGGCATATAGGTGCCTTAGAGAGTGTATAGCACACTGTGATGCATCGTCACATTATATATATATACAATAATCTTTATTTGGACAATGCAAAATACATAATAACAATAAATATGAACACAATACAAATAGATGGTGTTAGTCCGTCTAGGCTATAGACCTGAGGTCTTTCAGCCCATCGTTACATTATTAATGTTATTTTTTTCATAAAGTTCGATGAATCGAAGAGAAATTTTGTTAATTTGTTAACTATGTTTTCCCTTACAATTTTACAGAATATTATAGAAATAAAAAGATTTATACTGAGTGTTTGGATTTTATGTCATTTAGAATGTATTATACCAATTTAGGAGAAAACAAATTAGTTCTGCTATCATTTTACAATAATCCACAAATTGCACAAAGCTATGGAAGTATAATTTTAGTACCTAATATGTAACTTATTAAATTAGAACTTTTGTAAATAAATAGTAAACAGTTTTTTCGATGAAGCTATGTCTGATGAAGCTACTGTGTAGTAAAATATCGTCTTACTATATGGTGTAACATAAAGTGTTTATATTTTTGCAGACATAATGGAATTTCACTAAGTAACAATCCCATCAATCCGAGATTTGAAAGATAATTATCAAAATCTAAGCTTAAAAATACGTATATTTAAATATTAGGTACCATCTTAATGCTTTAAGTTAATGAAAATATTAATATTAAAGTTAGTAAAGATATTAAAAAGATCGAAGCTATTGAATTATGGAGGTATAGGTAAATATTATATATAGCATAATTAGAAAGTTTGCCTTTGAGGAAAAAAAAATATTTATAATAGAAAACTATTTTAGGATATACAATAAGAGTAGGAAAGTGCAACTTTTACATCTAATAATAGAGGGAAAAATCAAAGGAACAAAAATAAACGCTAAATGCGAATAACTACATGTATAGAATTGATGACTGCAAACTGCAGACATTTGAAAGAACGATACTACGTGAAAAAATAAAATACAAATATCATATATACAAATAAGTCATAAAATTTGGATTTCTAACAAAAAAATTTACAAATATAATAAAATCAATTTATAGTGGAAGTAATATGGAAGTAATTACCAACTTTAAGGAAACTTCATTTTGTTAATATTACACACAAGATTTATTTTAGCATTATAGTTTTAAGCTATATAATATTTATTTATTATATTATTCATGTGTAATAGTCTTATAATAAAGTGCGGTTTCTTTAAAGTTCCTGACTATAAATTTATTGTTATCTAAACATCTAAAAGGCGAAGAGCTTAAGTAGTTAAATTTTAAGATAAGAGTTAAATAAAAAACAATGTTACTCCTTACTTCAGTGTTTTTATTTGGTGTAATTAATTACTTGCCGTAAACTCAAAACCTATAATAAAAAAGTGAATTATTTTGAAAATAAATGTTGTCTTTTCTTTGTATAATTATTTGCTTTAAAGTTACTGTTTCGGCTTAATTTTTCAATTTGTATTTTTTTATCATCGCTGTACAGGAAGGTATTGTGATTATAAACAATATTTCATCAAATGATATTTTCTGTTGGTATTGAATTTTCTAATAATAGGTTTTTTATTATATTAATTGTTTCCTCTATCGGAATGCTGGGATAATTGTACCAGATAAATTATTAGTTTCTTTTGACGTAGAAGCTCTGTTTCCCAGCATTCCGATAGAAGAAACAATTAATATATTAAAAAACCTGTTATTAGAAAATTCAATACCAACAGAAAATATTAAACAATATATTGAGCTAACGAATGTAATGCAACACGTTTGAATTCGACAATAGATTCTACAAACAAACATTCGAAACAGCCATGGGTAATCCACTCTCACCTTTCTTAGCTAATATTATTCTTAACCACCTAGAAAATAGAGCCAAAAACACAATACCTGGCTTTCCGAGAGTTTGGTTCAGATACGTTGATGACGTAGTGGCAATCATCAATAAGAACACTGACATAGAAAGCTTGTTGTCGAGTCTAAACGGTTTGTACCCCAGCATCTCATTCACTCACGAAATGGAAAATAACAATCAACTTCCCTTTTTAGACTTACAAATAATAAAAAATAAAAATAAGAAAACACTAGAATTCAACATATACCGAAAACCAACACACACATTCAACTACATTCACGCATCATCAAACCCAGAGAAATTTAATTAAGAGATTTAAAGAACACAATTATCATCTAAAAAATCAAAATCCAGACAAATCAGCAATAGCTTTCCATAATTTCCAAACCGGACATCAATTCTCACTTCACAATGTTAAATTATTAAAAAAATCAAGTAATTCCAGATTAAATATGTTAGAAGCAATAGAAATGTATAAATGTAAAGACAGATTATTAAATTTCGATTTAAGTCCACTAGAAAACCCATTGTAAAGTCTCGTTCCGAAAAAGAATTGTAAACCTGCCGACACCTTTCCCAGTAATACTAATCCCCATCCAATAGAACCGACATAATTAAACTTAGGTTTTCCCACTAATCCCTATAAGGTATATAAACAGATGTAATTAGTTTTAAAGCATTCAGTTATTGAAAATGAGCACATGGTGCTCGAAATGTACATTTAACGTGTAAAAATAAATTAGTGAAGAGAGGAAATCAAATCGTGTTTTATTAGCATTTTTTATAGTTCATTTCTCTCATTATTTAAACAGAAGACTTGAATGATGCACTGATTAACCTAATATTTATTCGTATTCACGAACAAGAAGAGTCAAAACTTAAGAAATTTCGATATTATAATTTTTTAGAACATAATCTTAACATTAGTGGAATGCGAAGGAAACTGACATTTTTCTGATTTTTGTTTTCTGAAATGTATTTTTTATAGTTCGTTTCTCGCTTTATTTAAACAGAAGACTTGAATGACGCACTAATTAAAGTAGGAACACCTGTAACATAATTTTATCATTAATTACTAGTTTGATCTCACCAGTAGGTTTTTAATAGATAAAGAATAATAATTATTATTAATAATGTGCTTTTTTTTCTTTTACAACGAAGTTTGTAATCACATTAGAAAAATCATTTATAATTTTTATTTCTAAAATAATTATTTCATATTACTCTTTCATAAATCTGCTTCACAGAAATAAAATAAAACGAATAACTTTGTTTTAAAAAAATTCTTGTACGCAGTAAATAATACAAAACAAAGTTCAAATGTTAAAACACTGACATTTTTCGGCAATATCACACATAAAATAAAATCCATTTTAGAAAAACATAATATTAATGTTTCCTTAAAATTCCCAAATAAAATCTGTAATATTATTTTTAATAATATTAATGTTAAAATCCGGTATATACAATTTAAAATGCAAAAATTGTTTGGGAGAATATATTGGCCAATCGGGACGTAATTTTAACACAAGATTAAAAGAACACATTAGCGCATATACAAACGGCACAAATAAATCAACATTCGCTAATCACATTAAGGAAAACGGTCACTCATTTGAAGAAAACGCACTCGAGATAATCCACTTTGCCGAAAAGGGACTTAAGATAGATTTACTGGAGTTCATTGAGATCTTCAAGCTAAATGGTAATCCGGAAATCCCCATCCTTAATGACCAAATGAACCTTATGTTCTCCTCGTTTTTCAATGCGTTATAAATTTGGTGTCAACTGTAATTTTAAATATTAATTGTTTGATAATGACAAGCTGAAGTTGTCGAAACTATAGTAACAAGTGTTATTAAAAAAGTGATAAAAACAAAGTTATTAGTTTTATTTTATTTTGAATAATAAAATGTATCACGAAGTAAGAGCCTATACAATTACTTATTTATTCAAGTAAGTAGAAAAAGGAAATAGTCAAATTAAGTAAGCTTAATGGTCCTAGTACTGTACGAATATGTAATTCATTCAGTAGATTGTAGAATTTCTTTAATCTATTTATTATTTATTATATTATCCTAATCTAATATAATAATAAATAGATATTTTTTTAAAACTTAATGGACAAAGAAATTCTTAGAAAAATTTAACGCAAATAGAAGATATTTTAGAATGAACTCAATTTATTTATAAATTAAACAAAATATTTACTTTGTTTGTATAACTGAACTTTTAATTTTGGTGACTATAGTTTCACTACATTATCATTTTCAAACCGTAAGTTAGAACAATCGCGGTGTACTACCATTAAATATTGGGTGTATTTTAGGTCCAGTTGATCGTTGATTACTGAAGTTCCCGACCTTTATGATTTTTTTCAGACACAAGAAGCTCCATTTATTTATTTGAAGACTAAACTATTCAAGTATACTATTTGTATTTAATGTCATGTTGACATAAAATAGAGAACGATTGGTTCTAAAATGAAACATATTATAAAATAAGAAAACGCGCCCAGCATCACAAAAGGAGTAATGGAATGTCCAATTACTAGAAGAAAGTCAGGGTTTGAGTGGAAGGCCAGTTTGACAAAGAGTGAACTCCGCCCAGAATTTTTTCTTACAACCTAAATTATTTGTACGCTGGGTAGGAATTAGGAATAATACACTTGTTTTGTTTCATATATTTACTATCAGTTTCCTGACGATTGCTCGCCATTCTCAAAGGAGTATAAAAATTGGAAACTGATAGTAAATATATGAAAGAAAACAAGTGTATTATTCCTAATTCCTATCCAGTGAGTTCTATGTTTCATCAAGAGTGTAGCATAGCAAGTATCAATCTTATTTGTACGTTCTTTTTTAAATTTTGTAATTAACTTTTCGAAATATAATGTCTATAAGAATACCAAAGTATTAATAAGCAAATAAACAAATTATCTAAAAATTAGTTTTTTTTTCACTGAATTAAAACAATCAACAGATAAATATTAGACGCTATTGTTATTTTTATTCAGTTTTTAGAATATTAAAAGGTACTTGATTGAGTCAGTGAAAAAGTCTTACAAATTTCTTCTAACTTTCATTCATAATTGTTTTAATTTTAAAAAGGATGTATAAAGTGTTAATTATTAAAATAAAGAATACTAGATTATAACTGTACTATTTAGAACATATATAAAATTACTTTTAGTCGGACTACCTTTTAAAATTTTATCAAACCAATGTTTAAAACCTTATTATTAAGATATTGAATTGACGAGGCGGATACATGATGAGACTCCGTAACAAATTGAAATAAAACAACATAGTTGGGAGGGTTTCACATTTATTGTTGAACACTGCAACATTTTTCACCACACAGTGGCTTCATCAGACAAATGAATAATAATTTGTTTTATTATTCATCTGCCTGATGAAGACACTGTGTGGCGAAACATGTTGCACTGTTTAATAACTGTGTTGTTTTATTTCAACTTTATTATTAATGTAAAATTATAACCTTTGTGACCATAAATAATTCTATTTTTAAGTCATTTACGTGGTTTCACAAAATTATTCAAAAATTTAAATCTACAAAACGTTTCGTAAACTTACAGCAATGAACTTTGTCGATATATACACAGTCTATGCTTCATACATTCTTCTGAAAACACTTGCATTATCATCTTCCTAATCCAACATAACATACACTACGAGATTATCCTTCTTCTGTTTGCCGGAACTAAAACATTGCTGGAATAGTCTGTTGAACCAGCAGAAAAATCGAAATAATAATTATTGCTACTAGGATAATTAAAAAAAAATAATAATTTACAACATGAGTTCGAATTAATAGTTTAATGGTTGCTGAGTTACATGAAAATGCACTACATTAGTAAATAAAATATTGAGTCTCAATTATTCACAAAAATTTTTAAAAGCAAATGTACATTTCGGTCAGGATGTGACAGATTTCAATGAATTAATATAATTGTTATTTACATTCTACCGCAAAACCCACAATCATGCTATGAATTGGTGTTTATTATAATTGAGAGAAACTCTTTGTTAGATAATAGGTTTATTATAGCTGGCGATTTCAATGTACCAAACTATCCATCTGATCATTTTATTAAGTCTTCTGAAGTCACCAATTTTATTAATTTTAATTCATGTCGTCAATTTAATGATGTTACCAATTATCAAAATAAAACATTAGATTTAGTAATTGCTTCCGAAGATCTCGACTGTAACGTTGAGCATAGTGATTTCATGCTCATTCCTGAAGATAGGTATCATCCTGCACTGAACATATCTGTAGACATTTCAGTCAAACAGGAGAAGCAATTCGATTCTTATAAAAAAACTTTTAATTTTAAAAAGATGAATTGTAATCTCTTTTACCAATTACTGTTGGAAACCAACTGGAGTTCAGTACTTAACAGTAAATACCTAAATTCTGCATGCTCAGAATTATATAATATACTCCATAATTATTTAAAAATATCTGTTCCTCTTAAGATCAATAAACACAAAAAATATCCACGATGGTTTTCTGCCGAAACAATTCGAAATATTAAAATTAAAAATCATTATCAGAAATTATCCAAAAAGAAACTACTTTGCTATTATAGAACTAAATTTAAACATTATCGAATTATTGTAGATAATAATATACAAATTGATTATAAAAAATATCTCGATGTAACTGAAAAGTCTATCAAAGTTGAACCTAAGCGACTATGGGACTTTATCAATGAAAGACGAGGCAAAACTAGGATACTAGTAGGCACCATGCAATATAATAATAATACCTTAAATAACAGTGAGAAAATAACTGAGGCATTTGCTACGCACTTTTCATCGGTATTCTCTAACACAAATAATACCTCATGCAGTTTTAGTGATCGAATTGTATATAGGACTCCAATTTTATCAATAAAGTCATTTAATAGTATTGATTTTTCACGCGCAGTAAAAAAATGAAGGCCAGTTTTACCATGGGTTCAGATAACATCCCTGCTTTTATTATAAAGGACTGTCAGCATATATTAGAAATACCCTTGCTTCATATATTCAACTTAAAACTAAAAACTAACTGTTTCCCAGATTGCTGGAAGTTATCTAAGATAGTTCCAATATTTAAATCTGTCAATGATAAGGACATTCAAAACTATGCTTCATCATATTATGTATTCACACGTTAGGAATATAATATCTCCTAGTCAACATGGTTTTGTAAAGAATAAATCGACGGTAACAAACCTATGCTCCTTCACCAACACTTTATAAAATGCCTTGGATAATAAAGTTGATGTCATATACACTGACTTCTCCAAGGCGTCTGATAAAGTACAGCATAGTATATTATTGAAGAAAATGGAACTCTTTGGGTTTGATAACAACTTGTTGAAATTACTAACATCGTATCTTGATAATAGATTGAACATTGTATTACGTTCCACCGCGAGCCAATGATTAGCCCTAGAGCAGTAACGTTGGAGCTCGCTTTACAAATGACAAAATTTTGCTTGAAGAAAAAAATTTAAAAAAAAAAAGAGCAAATACAAAAGAAAATAATCACGTTCACTCGAATTCGTTATAGCAACCAGTATCCTCCCCTAAAGTAGGCTTACCCCGCTGTCAGCCGATAGAGTGGCTGGGTTCAAAGTTGTAAAGGAGCGCCACGAGCTTAAAATTAAAGTCTACTCTCAGGAAGGTTGGGAGGTAAAAGCTCGAAACCTATGTTGTTAAATAAAACGAATGAGTAACCAAAGAAATAAGATATTTAATTCCAAACGCAGTGAATTATATTCTAATACAAGAACAACCAAAACAAAATAAGATATTCAATTAATAATAGTAATTCAAAATAATCAATAAAGTACTATAATAGTAATTCAAAATATAAATATGTCAAGATGAATGAACAAAGAAACTAATTCGATGGTAATAGTTCACAATACAATCTTATACATAACAATAAATTCAATAGTAGTAATTCAAAATACATAATATGGCGATCAAATAATTCAATAGTAATAATTCAAAATACATTAATATGGCAATCAATAAATTCAATAGTAATAATTCAAAATCTAATTATCACCCCTTAGACGTAACATAAATTCTACGGCCTGAGTACAAATTTTACACAGAATATTGACGTCAGTTATATCGTAAAAATAATGTAAGATTACTTAGGTAAAAAAAAAAGAATAAATACTGAATCCCTTAAACTCACCACCCTGATATGAGGAGGGTTGCAATATACACTGGCTAAGTAAGGTATGAACGTACTCACCAAATATCCGTTGACCTGCGGCAAGCGCTTACTGCAGATCCCACGTCGTTAACCTACAACAAAATTTACACAACGCGAGAACTGAGCCGGTGTAATTACTGATAAACTGGTGACTTTAAGTTAACACGTTAAGTAATATAAGGTAACTATATAATATGCAAACTAACTAAAAGATCAACACGGTAATAAGATGTAATGATCAACTACGAACGTATAACTGACTCAATCTCAACTTGAATAACATAACATGAACATAAAACTGATTTAACGTAACTAAATTGAAACTGAGTGTCAAACTAAACTGAACTTTAATAATATATATGCTTAACTGAACTGAATAGCATAAACTGAACATGAATGACATATGTTTAAACTGAGTAACGTAGACTAAACATAAATTATGTACGTTTTTAACTGAACTGAAAACGTAAACTGAGCATAAATGATATACGTTTAACTGAACTGAGAGACATAAACTAAATGTGAACGTTATACTTTAAACTGCAACGTAATAACATGAACAAATACAGTCCCCGGAATAGAAGAGCAGCAGTGCGCTAACGCCTTCTTCCGCCGTGTCTGTCAATCCCTCCGATCAGCTGAGCGAACACCACGATGATATGGTCCACAGGCTACGATTACGTCTGCACCCCTGGCGGAATGACGTTTCGCAGTGGACTAAGGCCAACTGAAGGACGGGCTCCGTAATCAACACGGGTATCCAACTGGACTGAAGAATGAACAAACGAAGGAAGAAAAGAAGCCAGGTGGAAAACCTGGACGAAAACAATATTAGAATCTCATACGCCTGAATATTCAATTAAGGATGTAACAAGAAATGCAACACCTACCTTCCTCTCCCGGCTCCTTTTAGGTTAAGTCTGCACGTGGAAGTAAATCCGTCGAAGACGATGGAAAATCTCGCAGCACCCAAATTCAATGCCCAAAACAACGCACCACGCTGGAGAATTCCAGTACACGGGTTCAATATAATAGGCCACTACTTCGGCTAATTATTTCATTACAAACTGAAACTATATGAACACGTGCGTTCCACTGCATAGAACAACAATAAGAATAAAAGGAAGCGGAAATGAGAACCTAATACGGTTTAATAGTGCCCTCTGTCAGAGAGATCAATTATAAATATGTAAATGAGGTTGCCGATATTACGCATCCTTAATCGAATTAAATCAATGCGCTGAAAAGTAACGCCACTAAGAGATAAGACAGAGAATAAAAGGCAGTGCATTTTCGCACCGTAACAACTCCCCCTTTACTCCCCCGAGAAAAACTTCGTATGAAGTTTTTCGAAGTTAACTAAACCTCAAGAAATTCAACATACAACAAAATCATGGAATGACCTGGAAAATGGAAAACTCATCCCAAAAAAAGAAGTCTACGGGATTAAAAAGCGGACTACTCCTCCCTGCAAGAGTAGAACAAACTACAAACAAGGGTAACTATATTCTTAACTACAAGGTACTACTGATCCAATGGACCTTGACCTCGTGAGAAACTTCCGCAGCCTAAGACAGTGGTTTACCTACCGCACACTAACCTCACCAGCACTATCGAACTCCCTTCCCGAAAGAATAAGGGTCTGGCGTAGTGAAAGCCCCGCATACGGTAAGCTCCTATGCCCCAATAACTAACAAAAGCAATCCCACTACGGCAAGATTACCAAATTCACAGCAGGCCAAACTACAAATAGCCCCCCCGGATTTCCGAAGAACGGAGTGAAGCAGCAGATCCCACTCGACTCCCCGTCCTGAGCAATGACGGTAGGCCGATCACTGGTCCCTCGCTGCTGGTTGTTAATGCTGCGCCGTTGGGATCCAATGAACATTACCTAACCCAACCGACATCCAACATTCAAGGGTGACAAGCGAGAGGTACAGCAACACACCTCCCTCAAGAAATCCTCAACTCCGGTAAAATATAAGAAAAGTCACATCAGGTATAAATTCACAATCGATCCTAAATATTATCTCATGCCCTACTGACTACAGAGATTGTAGTCGGAGGTTTTATTGCCCCGACCTCGCAATAAAAGATGGAGTCCTAAACCAACCACGACAACAATTGACTCCTCTCGCGTTTTTCCAAACTTAAATAACAAATGTGGGAATACAATGGACTTGGAGAGTGACCTGAGGAACTCAGGCAAGCGAGATGTACTGCAACACACCTCCCTCAACATTTCTCGCCCTTTTTCCCAAACTTAAATAACAAGTGTGAGAATACAATGGACTTAGAGAGCGACCTGTGAAACCCATACAATCGAAATGTACAGCAACACACCTCCCTCAAGAAATCCTCATGCCCTACTGACTACAGAGATTGTAGTCAGAGGTTTTATTGCCCCGACCTCGCAATAAAAGATGGAGTCCTAAACCAACCAAGACAACAACTCCTCTCGCGTTTTTCCAAACTTAAATAACAAGTGTGGGAATACAATAGACTTAGAAACTGACCTGTGAAACCCATACAATCGAAATGTACAGCAACACACCTCCCTCAAGAAATCCTCATGCCCTACTGACTACAGAGATTGTAGTCAGAGGTTTTATTGCCCCGACCTCGCAATAAAAGATGGAGTCCTAAACCAACCAAGACAACAATTGACTCCTCTCGCGTTTTTCCAAACTTAAATAACAAAATTAACAAGACCGTATTCTCTTTGGTTTAGCCCCTATGTAGAAAGAGAAGAAAAGAAACAATGACTAGAAGAAAGAAGAGAAATAACGAGAAGGGTTTTCTTGGAACAATGCTTTGTCGTACCTAAATATCCGCCGAAGCGTTTTATTACGGGCCTTACTACTAATCTCCAAACAAATTCCTAAACCAACTCACCGCGTAATAAACTTTGTCATGCAATTAAAACCAGCAAAAACTGAGCTCATATAGAGCACAATGTCTACATGACGAAGTACTTAACATTATTCCAAATTTCAAGATACACAAAGGTAGAACGAGTGAATGAAAGAGAGAACCAAATAAAGAGAGAAAATGCTATGATGGCGGACTCCACAAAGATGACAAAGAGGGAAAACAATCAAAGAACTAAAGCAATCCAAAAAAAAAAAAGTTAAACTCCACCTGGATCATCGGGTGGGTGAGCTTTCAAGTCCTTGGCATGCCAGACGCCGCAATCTCGATTGTCTTTATCAATCAAGCGATACGACCAAGGCGAGACTATCTGAGAGACGGTGAAAGGACCAATAAATTTAGGAGCAAATTTAGATGTGAATTTCTTGCTAGCATCTGACAATACATAGTTACGTTTCCATACCTTCTGACCCTGTCGAAACCGTACATCTCTACGCCGTAAATTATATTGCATTCGAGCGCGTTCGTATGCCCGTTTTAATTTATCCTTAACGTCGGCATATATTTTTGTGAAAGCAATTATCCTTTCCTCTAACAAGTTACTGTCACGATCTATCTGAATATCCTGCGGATCAATCGGCGATTTGCTACTACGATTATCTAAATAAATCTCACGGCCAAACATAAGGGAATTAGGACTAAAACCAGTCACTTCATGTTTCGCAGATCGAATTGCGAACCCGACCTGAGCGAGATATTTATCCCAAGTATTATGCTTAGCTTGCACGTAGGAAGCAAGCATGGTTTTCACCACACGATTCACCCTTTCTGTGGGATTAGCTTGGGCATGATAGTTAGCAGTATACGCTACTTTAACATTGTAAGAGGACGTTAACTTCTTAAAGATATTGCTTTTAAACTGCACTCCATTATCTACGATCAAGACAGAAGGAGCACCAAAGATTAAAAATACTTGCTCTTCCATAACTTCCACCACCTTTTGAGCAGTAGCACTTCTCAACGGAAACAACAGTACAAATTTACTGAAACTATCCGACACTGCCAAGATATAACAGTAACCTCTCGACGTCCTAGGCAATGGGCCCATAAGGTCGGCACAAACCAGTTGCCAAGGTTTATCTACAGTAGGGGTTTTACTTAACATCAACCCAGCAGGACGCTGCTGCAAAGGTTTCGTACTGATACACACGTTACAACGGTTCACAAACCGAGCTACATCTAATCGAAGCTTAGGCCAATAATATCTATCCGAAATTCGAGCAACTGTCTTGAAGATACCTCCGTGACCACAAGTAGGATCATCATGATTAGCCTTAATTACGCTTAGTCTCCTTTCTTTTGGAAGCACAATCTTCCAACTATAACCTTCGTCGAACTTGGACAGTTTGGAGGGGACATACTTATACAACTGAAGATCTTGGACCCGCCACGTAGGGTAACGGTTAGGAAGCTTACGTACGTTTTCCAACATTTTCAAATACCATTGATCGTTGACAGACTCAGAGACATCGATCGAGTTAACGTGTGGAACACTGCGCGACAGAAAATCTGGAACCACATGTTCCTTCCCTTTACGGTGTATTAGTTCGAAGTCGTAAGGCTGAAGGCGTAAGGCCCATCTGGCTAAACGACCTTGAGGATCCTTCAGACGATGCAACCATAATAAGGAGTAATGGTCGGTTACCACTTTAAAGTGATAGCCTTCCAGATAATGACGCAACTTCTCAATCGACCAAATTACCGCCAAGCACTCTCGTTCAGTAGTGGAGTATTTCCTTTCCTGCGGAGTAAGCGATCGAGATAAGTAACTAATCACTTTCTCACCTTCAGGAAACTGTTGAGTTAACACAGCACCAAGACCAAATGCGGACGCGTCGGTCTGCAGCACAAACGGACGGTTAAAATCCGGACAGTGGAGTACGGGAGCAGAAATTAAGCATTCCTTAATTTTATTAAAAGCTTTCTCACAATCACTCGACCAATTAAATTTTACATTCTTTTTCATTAGACCAGTCAACGGAGTTATGACTCTCGAAAAATCAGGGACAAATCTTCGGTACCAAGAAGCTGTACCGATAAAGGACCTAACTTGTTTTGTGGTCTTAGGTGAGGGAATATTCACAATCGCCTCAACCTTTTCTGGGTCTGGATGCAGTCCGTTAGCATCCACCACGAATCCTAAATACTTAATTTTCGGACAACAAAAATGACACTTATCAAAACTCAGCACAAGCCCTGCAGCATGCAACCTCTCGAAAACAACTGACAAAATTTTTAAGTGAGATTCGAAATCCTGTGTTACGATCACGATATCGTCTAGATAACAAAAAACCTTATCACCCAAATCGTTCCCTAATATTTGATCCATAAGTCTCTGATAAGTAGCAGGAGCGTTTGAAAGACCGAAGGGCATCACTCGAAACCTATACAACCCAGAAGGTACAGAGAAAGCGGTATAATCCCTACTATCCTGAGCAATGGGGACTTGCCAATAAGCACTTTTGATGTCTAGGGTGCTTAAGTACTTTGCATCACAAAGCATATCTAAGATAGACGAAATCAATGGCAGAGGATATGCGTCCTTCTTAGTGACAGCGTTCAGCTGGCGGTAATCAACACAAAACCTATACGAATTGTCCTTCTTGGTCACTAGACAAACCGGTGAAGACCATGGACTCTTGCATGGCTCTATCACACCCTCCTTTAACATTTTCGATATCTCGTCATCAATTAGCTTACGCTTGAACGGAGAGACAGGATAGAATCGCTGTTTAATAGGCCTAGTGCCAGGGATAACCTCGATTACGTGCTCTACTAAGGTAGTGCGACCCAAAGAAGTACTCATCAACTTGGTCACCTCAGAAATTAGCTTATTGAGGGCACACCTTTGCTCCCAGCTAAGCGAGTTCTCGCTTTCAATGCTACTCACTTCTGCGATTTCCTTATCACCAAGGAAATGCCAAACATCTTCCCTTAAATTTGGGACAATTCCCATAGATAACCAAAAGTCAATACCAAGAATTAACTTATGGGACAAATCAGGGACAACTAACACTTCCACAATACGGGTTTTCCCCATTAATTCAAAAGGAACATACACAACACCAATTACAAGACACGAAGTACCATCAGCTATAGTACAGCTACTACTTTTACGAGTCAATTTAAAACCTAAAGTCTGAAGAAAAGACCATCCAGTCGAACCTACAATTGTTTTGTTCGCACCGGAATCAAGTAACCCTAATATTTTCGCTCCAAAAACACTTACTTCCAAATAAGGACGCTTATCGGACGACACATGCGACAGAACATAATCCAAAATAATTGAATTGGAGGTATGAGCAAAGTCGGTCGGGGTTTTTGCTCTGGAGGAACCAATACGACCGTTTAGGTCCTCCTTCGCACGTTTCCCGAATTACAGGTCTTGCAAGTGAGGACAGTAACGTTCTCAGCACCACACCGATAGCAAACCTTCCTCTTTTGGTTAGGACAATTGCGCGCTACATGACCTTTCCCTCTACAATTGTAGCAAACAATGGTTCTGGATTGACCACTAGAACTTTCAGATGATTGGCTCTCGTGGACAGAGTTCGAACTAGAAGGAATTACGGAATTCACAAAAGCTAAGTCAGGCTCAACATATTTGCTGCGAGATTTGGATGGGGGTTTATAATTCTCGGATCGATACCTTTTTGCTTCGAGTTTCAAGCATTCCTCCTCAAGCTCTTGCAAGGTACATACAGTAGGTAATTGCATGGTATAGAAAGGAGCTAAATTCCGAGTGAGAATATTCAATTTAATTTCCTCAGACATACCAGCATATCTTCGAAACATGGCCGCCATACAAGAGTAATATTCGATAAAGGTTTCTGAGGGATCCTGAGTACGAGATAAAATATCATTAAATAATCTAGAACGATAATCAGGGGGTTCGAAATGTTTTTTCAACAATCCAACTAAACCAGTCCAATCGTGGAATCGTGTTTTATTAGCGCGAAACCACATAAGCGCTTTTCCCTCAAAAAGATCGATTGCGGACGCAAACAGTTGTTCATCCGAGACGTGCCTAGCACACTTCAGCTCTTCGACCCGTTCCAAAAAATTATGCAAAGATAGTTTGTGATCGCCACTGAATTTGACATTCCATTTCTCTACTGGTTGTGATCGACAAAGGAAAGATCGATTCCTAAGATTAGGAGTTTCAACTAGGACGTCATCATCATCGTCATCCACCTCAGAGTCAACATTCTCCTCATCATCCAAAAATATCATACTCATGTCTGGTTCAGCACTAACAGATTTAGATTTTACAATGTTACCTGCAGATGATAAGATATTCGAGTACAAAGAAGATTTCTGAGCTTCCTGATCACTCGATAATGTAAGCTGAGCTAATCTATTGATACGGCCAATAACATGGGCACAACGAGCTTGCAAACCTTCAACTTTCAACTTACTGTTCCCCTCGACAAATCTTTTAATTTTCCTATCAAGTTCTATTACCAATTCGGAAATAATTTTTAATTCATTTGTCACATCTAAATCTAGTTTCGGGTATGTCAAAGACAACTGCTGTTGTTCTAAAACCAACAAAGTTCTTAAACAAGAGATAAAATCAGACTTCGTTTGAGAAGCAGACACATTCACACCACGAACTAATAATTCGTACTTTAGCTCATCCTTCTTCAAATATACAGGGTTTAACTCCAGATTTCCCGCCATTTCCTTCAACGAAAAAAAAAAAGAGATTTGACTAGGCCTCTTTTTTTTTTTTTTACTAACACACGAAAAACAAACAACTAAATTCGGCCGAAGAATATTTATGTTGTGGGGTTAAAATTTAAAATCCACGTTGGGCGTCACTTATATTACGTTCCACCGCGAGCCAATGATTAGCCCTAGAGCAGTAACGTTGGAGCTCGCTTTACAAATGACAAAATTTTGCTTGAAGAAAAAAATTTAAAAAAAAAAAGAGCAAATACAAAAGAAAATAATCACGTTCACTCGAATTCGTTATAGCAACCAGTATCCTCCCCTAAAGTAGGCTTACCCCGCTGTCAGCCGATAGAGTGGCTGGGTTCAAAGTTGTAAAGGAGCGCCACGAGCTTAAAATTAAAGTCTACTCTCAGGAAGGTTGGGAGGTA
Source organism: Ontholestes murinus (assembly GCA_963969525.1). NCBI lineage: Eukaryota > Metazoa > Arthropoda > Insecta > Coleoptera > Staphylinidae > Ontholestes > Ontholestes murinus. The sequence continues at coordinate 24,425,444 of OZ018392.1, read as the reverse complement.
AAAGCTCGAAACCTATGTTGTTAAATAAAACGAATGAGTAACCAAAGAAATAAGATATTTAATTCCAAACGCAGTGAATTATATTCTAATACAAGAACAACCAAAACAAAATAAGATATTCAATTAATAATAGTAATTCAAAATAATCAATAAAGTACTATAATAGTAATTCAAAATATAAATATGTCAAGATGAATGAACAAAGAAACTAATTCGATGGTAATAGTTCACAATACAATCTTATACATAACAATAAATTCAATAGTAGTAATTCAAAATACATAATATGGCGATCAAATAATTCAATAGTAATAATTCAAAATACATTAATATGGCAATCAATAAATTCAATAGTAATAATTCAAAATCTAATTATCACCCCTTAGACGTAACATAAATTCTACGGCCTGAGTACAAATTTTACACAGAATATTGACGTCAGTTATATCGTAAAAATAATGTAAGATTACTTAGGTAAAAAAAAAAGAATAAATACTGAATCCCTTAAACTCACCACCCTGATATGAGGAGGGTTGCAATATACACTGGCTAAGTAAGGTATGAACGTACTCACCAAATATCCGTTGACCTGCGGCAAGCGCTTACTGCAGATCCCACGTCGTTAACCTACAACAAAATTTACACAACGCGAGAACTGAGCCGGTGTAATTACTGATAAACTGGTGACTTTAAGTTAACACGTTAAGTAATATAAGGTAACTATATAATATGCAAACTAACTAAAAGATCAACACGGTAATAAGATGTAATGATCAACTACGAACGTATAACTGACTCAATCTCAACTTGAATAACATAACATGAACATAAAACTGATTTAACGTAACTAAATTGAAACTGAGTGTCAAACTAAACTGAACTTTAATAATATATATGCTTAACTGAACTGAATAGCATAAACTGAACATGAATGACATATGTTTAAACTGAGTAACGTAGACTAAACATAAATTATGTACGTTTTTAACTGAACTGAAAACGTAAACTGAGCATAAATGATATACGTTTAACTGAACTGAGAGACATAAACTAAATGTGAACGTTATACTTTAAACTGCAACGTAATAACATGAACAAATACAGTCCCCGGAATAGAAGAGCAGCAGTGCGCTAACGCCTTCTTCCGCCGTGTCTGTCAATCCCTCCGATCAGCTGAGCGAACACCACGATGATATGGTCCACAGGCTACGATTACGTCTGCACCCCTGGCGGAATGACGTTTCGCAGTGGACTAAGGCCAACTGAAGGACGGGCTCCGTAATCAACACGGGTATCCAACTGGACTGAAGAATGAACAAACGAAGGAAGAAAAGAAGCCAGGTGGAAAACCTGGACGAAAACAATATTAGAATCTCATACGCCTGAATATTCAATTAAGGATGTAACAAGAAATGCAACACCTACCTTCCTCTCCCGGCTCCTTTTAGGTTAAGTCTGCACGTGGAAGTAAATCCGTCGAAGACGATGGAAAATCTCGCAGCACCCAAATTCAATGCCCAAAACAACGCACCACGCTGGAGAATTCCAGTACACGGGTTCAATATAATAGGCCACTACTTCGGCTAATTATTTCATTACAAACTGAAACTATATGAACACGTGCGTTCCACTGCATAGAACAACAATAAGAATAAAAGGAAGCGGAAATGAGAACCTAATACGGTTTAATAGTGCCCTCTGTCAGAGAGATCAATTATAAATATGTAAATGAGGTTGCCGATATTACGCATCCTTAATCGAATTAAATCAATGCGCTGAAAAGTAACGCCACTAAGAGATAAGACAGAGAATAAAAGGCAGTGCATTTTCGCACCGTAACAATTGTTGAATATAAGGGAACAAGGTCTGGTCAATATATTTCCACAAGTGGTGTGCCACAAGGCTCGAACCTTGGTCCGTTACTGTTTTTATTGTTTGTAAATGACCTGCCAGGTCGCCTACATTCAAACTATCTAATGTATGCGGACGATCTAAAATGTTTTCGTATTATTAAAAATATTAATGGTTGTCCAGAACTGCAGAGTGACTTGGATGAGTTAAGTAATTGGAGTACAAAAAACGGACTGGACTTAAATATCAACAAATGCAAATATATGACTTTTAGTAGAAAACGGCAGAACATTGTATTTGGCTATAACATCAAAAACATTGTTTTAGAAAATATCAATTTTTTTAAGGACTTAGGAGTATACTATGATACTAAATTGACATTTAATACGCATGTGCAAATGATATGTAAGGAATGTTACAAAACCCTTGGCTTCATAATTCGGAATACCAAAGATTTTAAATCAGTAGAGCCATTAATTAGTTTTTACAAATCTTTCATTCGAAGTAAACTTGAATACTGTGCCATTGTGTGGCATCCGACATATAACTTATATAGGAATGAAATTGAGAAAGTACAGCGAAAATTCCTTAAAATGCTCTACTTTAGGCTCCATGGTAAATATCCCTGTCAAGGATATTCTTCTACAGATCTCCAATCAGAATTCAGTTTAAAATCCCTAAATAGTAGGCGCATTATTCCACAAATATTATTTGTTTGTAAATTGATTAATGGCTCCATAGTAGATCCAGATCTTAGTGGCTTAGTGGTTTAAATTTTATGGTCCCTCGATTGAACACTAGGCATCAGTCGGTATTTTACTTAACTAATATTAGAACTATCCATTATTATAACTCCCCATTAATATCTATGTGTAATCTAGTTAATATATATAGTGTACATTTTGATATATTTAATGATAGGATTAAAAATATAATTGAAATTTTGAATCAAATTATTATTATTATTATTATTATTATTATTATTATTATTATTATTATTATTATTATTATTATTATTATTATTATTATTATTATTATTATTATTATTATTATTATTATATTTCTAAACTTAACTTTAGCTTTTCCCAGCCTAAATATTTCTATTTTAAGTCAGCCTACCCTTGATCTACCACAATAGTCTGGGTATTAATCCAGTGTCCCTTTGGCCCACCTTAAAAGTCTCCTATTTAAACCAGCATAATCTTGACCAACACAAGAATCTATGCATTAACATAGGAAAAATACGCTACAAATTAGACTTAATAAATATAAAATTTATATAAAAAGCTTTTGTAGTATTAAAATTAAACATAAAAATAAAGTATTTTTAGAGAGAGACAAATATCTTTATTTATTATTAAATACATTTGTTTTGTACAATACAATCGTAATTGATTTTTATTACGGCTATCGACCCATGGTCTTTCTGCCAGAAGTATTTTTATTTTTTCATTAATTTAAGATTTGTAGATCTTCAAAGAAAGTTCAAAAATATAGCAACGTTTATGTTAAAACAGTTCAAACAGTTATTGCAATACAATTGTTCCATTAAAAATGGAAAAGCTTAAACTTTTAGTTTATATCTCTAAATATTCATTTAAAGTGTTATTAACAACAGTTAGGCGAAACAATTTTGCTTATTACAATATTCATATATTAATTGCAGTTTCAAATAGTGTTGTGATTGTATTGTACGAATTTAAATAAATTAGATATGTTAAAATCATCTGAAGAAAATTTAAGCAAACGAAATATTATTGGATTGTAAAACTGTCGTTAAAAATTCTCATAATAATGTGTTTTGCTATAATTAATTTTTCATTAAAGCATTACTAACGTTAATTACCGTTCGTCATTTATAACAAAAATGTATTCAAGTTTCTAGTATAAATGTAGTGATTGTTCATTTAAAAAGTCATTAAAGTGTATTAGTAAACAATTAAAAAGCTACACTTCCGCGTATAATACACCGTATACAAATGGTGAATGCGCCGGGACGATTCTGTAACGGACATAACTGTCGTGTTCTTGAAATATGCAGCAATAAATAACTTTTAAATTCGAATGTAGTCGTTAATATGTAAGTCCCGTGGTTTAGTTTCCACAGTAATATGTTTGATTCTCCCGCATGCCCGCATCGACCCGGGCTGCTTTCTCCCATTCCTCGCTATCTGCCGTTCTTACAACTCGTGTTATATTCAGAAACGGAATATTTAATCAAATGCAGTGTTAATAAAGTGCAGCGCAGCGTCCTCTATATCAACGCCCGCACGATAATTAATTGTTCCTCTTGATGGAAACGGCTTTATTCTGTCGGTGTTCATTATTGATTGTTGTATCGTTTATGTTGGGATGTAAATCATTTCTATGCAATTTGTTTCTTCGCCCTCCCGCTATTTCCCCTTTTTAGGCGAGGACGGGCAACGTCTGCCCGCCTGATAAGTTCTTAAATAGGATTCCTCGTGCGCTATCTTAACGGCAGCTTGAGGCAGCCTAGGCTGGACGGCAGCTATTGTTCCAAACTATAAATCATACTTCTATAAATCTTACATTCTCCACTGATCGGTTTATTGCTTTTCGGATCGGATTTCCTCGGTGCCAGTAAAACGTAATAACGGTTGGGAGGAAATACATGGCACACTCTCGTACCTACACACAAACGCTAACACATATATCTGCAAATATTCGGATGGAATTGTCAATAACAATGAACCGTTACACTCGTGAATTATATTTATTACGTACGTTTTGGTTTCTGGGTTCGCAGTTTGCACTTCAGTAACACCGACTAGTGGCCAGTTTGATAAATGGGTCACAATAGGCTAGGTTGTTAACAAAGTACTTATAAAAAAAACTTGTTTAAAATATAATAAATTATAATTATAAAATTTTGTTATATCACTGTTTGGTATTAATAATTTTTTATAGTATATACTATAACACACTAAATTATTTTGTATGAATTAAACAAAAATATAGAGGTAACTTTCGATTGATTTATACAATATGATAGTATTATAATGTATCAATAAATTTTATGGAAAAATTCTGTTTCCCTATTCTTGCAAATCAAATTCTAAGAAGCATGAAATTCCGAATAATGGCTCGGACAAATCGTTCGTCACCCGGAAAAAGCGTTACCCTCCGACACGTTGCACTTTTTGAATGGGGCACCCATTTGTTGTCTTAATGCGACCCTTTTCTTTTCCATCGGCGCTCATTTGCGAACAGGGAATGTAATGAGTGCATGAAATGTTATCGGCGAAGGTGTCATCATCATCATCATCATCATCGGACGCCTAGATGCCAGTGTTCCATTGTGATATGCCCAGGAATAGAACGCCGGCCCAGCATTAAACCATTGTTCGAGGACGCCCCGCCGCCGAGGCCCCAACAATAGCTCTAATGGCGAGCCCAAGATTCCGGAAGGCTTCTCAAGTATATTACCATTAATTTGATAATGACCCTCAAAATGAGTCGTTGCGCGGTCTCACGCGTTCGCCCCAGTTCGGCTCCCGCGAGCACCTGCCGCTCCCTCCGCATTCTGAGGACAGTCTGCCATAATTACTCGACATTCTGAGGACGCTATTCCACTGGCGCTGCCATATAAAGCGATTATAGGCAGTCGGGAGTTTATGATTAAAATCTTTGCGAGGACATTAAAGCACCCTTTGCAAGCGAAAGTCGTGTCTCCAGAGTGGTAATTTAATTCTCGATATACACTCTATTTCAAAGTACTTATACTTTGATAAAAAAAAGGGTTGAAGTTGATTGAACTCCAAAAAGGAGAAACTTATAGATAGTTTAATGAAAGTTAATTTATAGATTTTAAATAATTATTTTGTAGAGATAATTAGAAAAGATTATTATAACCCAAATAAAGATTATTGAAATATGTGTTTATGTAGATTAATTTAAAAAATACAATACATAATGATAATGATTAAGAAGTCAGAAAGAACTGTACAAACATTAGTCTCAAACATTAAAAATCAATATAAACAACACTCTTTTCACACTTTATAATTAACAGTGTTATTTATATTGATATAGAAAGATATATTCTACATGAATCCCAAAAATAAATATCGATTAAAAATCAACATCTAATATTCTCAGTTGTTACTATTTTTATCAGATAAATAAATAAATAAAGGTTTTTTAAAACCTTAATTACATTTTTTACATGTGTTATAGTAAAATATTCCTTATTAAAATTAATTGTACTGCGCTATAAACCGCACAAATGAAAGTGACAGAACAAATGTTGTAAATTATATGAAATATATCTCATGCACAAACAAGTTGGGGCTGAGTGACCTTCGCTGCCTAAGCAAATTTCCCAAATCATTCATAATTCCTGAACATAAATTTATGTCAACCATCCTTCCCTCCTACACAGACTCCTTGATTTGCGACGTAAATTTGTCATTTGCATAACGTAATAATCAAATAGAGTGGTTTACTTATTCATCATTTTTAATGTAACACATTCTCGTATTTGCAATTATATGTAGAAAATGGTAACGTATAAATAAATTAGCCAAGAGTATCTTATTTCATAATATACATTTTAGGTTTTATTTTTAAAAATTCTCAAATTCATTTTTATTTCTGAAAATAACTGTTTTTTTTGGAATTTCTTTACTTTATTAACAAGAGCCACGGGTCATGTTCCAATTATTTTAAATCTTATCGGCACATCGCAATTGTAGACAGAAAAACAGAGTTTTACTTTGGAGTTTAAACTATTCAGACATCCGTTAACAATAATAATGCTATTATTGTGGCATCTATTGTCTGAGCGATACCCTATGATTGCCTAGTTGGGTGAATAACCACCGACAATCATTACGAATTCTCAACAGCGATAACTATAATGGTCGAAACCGGCCCATGACTATTGTTGTCAAGAAACAATAATTCAGTGTTTTCGTATTATTATTGTTTGTAGTTATTAAACAACTTTATAGTATTATAGATAAGGTAAAATCATAAAATATTTAAAAAATTTGTAACGAACTGCACACTTATTGCGGGTATAATCTTGATTACATTGGATGTGCGAGCATTTACTGCGCATGTTGTATATGTTCAGAGTTTCTGAAAGCGTATATGATAAATTTGTGAAGTAGTCTGGAGATGCATAAAGGATAACTTGTTTTAAATAATACTTCGCAAATTAAGACTGCAAATCAGTTATCATTATAAGTACATGCAAATGTAATCAACAAGATATATAATGTGTTACTAAATATATACTCATATAACATTGATAGTTTTGTATTTATAAATTTATATACAAAGTATTTCGTAATAGCTATAAATAGTCCGTAAATGCTTAAATTTGAACTAACAGTTCAAATAAATCATAGTAAAATTGAATACATTAGCGAATTCTTATTTAAAACATTACTGCAAAAGCAAGACAATGATTATATTTTTTTATTGATATCGATTATAACACAGTATCAATAGATTTTGATAAGATCAAGCTAGAAAGAAAATTAATTCTCGCAATTTGGAAAAAAAGCGAATAATTGTAGATTTTTTCAAAAAAGGTATTGTAACTTGAAAGAAACATTTCAATATATGTTTGACAAAAATGCTAGCTGTGTGATAAAATAAGAAATTCTATATTATAATTTTCAGGACAACTATATAAAAATATTTCAAATAATTATGATTATTAAATTATCAAAATGTGTCACGAAGTGAAATCCTCCACAATTACTTATTTAAAAAATAGTGCGTAAGAAAATACGGATAAAAAAAGAAAATATATTAAAAAGGTTACAAGAATTAGTTACTTGAAATAGGTACTTTGCTTATCCTACAGATAAGATAAAATGTCAGCAAAGTCATTTGACTGATCCCTAAATCAAATTTTTCAAACATTAGTAAATGGATCATTACAAACTCTGCAAAAATTAAAAAAAAAACTTTCTAAAATACAATAAAAAATTGAGGATTGTCGAAGAAATCATCAAAAAAAAAATAAAATCATAATAACGAATAGTTAAATATAAGTTAGAAGTATATTTATTTACTCTCTAAAATGATCTACCAGATAGTAACGATTGCCACCATAATTTTCTTTAGAAGAATTTAATTACGCAAACTATATTTTGGACTTATCTTATTTATTTTATTTTCACGGGCATAATTTTTGAACTAAAGTACTCAAGGTATCTAAGAATGATGCATCAGCAAATAGATGCGGTGTAGAAGAAAATGTTTTATTATTGTAGAAAGAAATGTTTTACAGAAAATATTCTAAAATGAACTGAATTATGATCAGTTTGCCAATTACTAAAAAATTATATATATTAAAATATATCGTTTTTAGGATAAGCACACCATAAGTGATTATTATTTACTCGAATACATTTTTTTCATGAAAGTTTGTTGTTTAGCGATTTTAATGAGAGCAACTCCCTCCTAGCGGCAAGTGATGTTCATTATTTAAATAACACATTCTTTATAATCATTTGCCTTTACCTTCTAGTGGCAAAAGTTTCCATTGAAATAGTTGCTAACAACTGGTAGTTTCTATCGGCAGAATTCTTAAATTGCTTACAGAACTTGCCACTGCCGCATTTATTATCCATGATGAAGCGCTACCAAACCTTTCCATTTTATAATTTACTTGACATTTGGATTAATAATTTGGATTTATATATTAAATAATTACTATCCTCCTACAGGCTAATATCTTTCCTCCTTTGCATACTGAAAACATACGAAAGGATTTAAAAAAATGGACTCGAGTGGTGGATAGAACATAATCAGATCCTTCCAGATCGGCAGTTTGGATTCAGAAGAAATAGAGGTACATCAGAAGCTCTAACAACATTAACAACATCCATCCAGAATACTTTCACTAAAAATGAATATCACGGATGCATTTTTCTAGACATAGAAGGTGCATACGACGCGGTCGTTCTGGATATCCTGGAAAACATTCTTATCAAGGTAGGAATAACTCCACGCACAGCAAGTAATATTATAGAATTGTACCGCAATAGAAAAATACACATAATAAACAACAACAACGTCATTTTAGGACCCAGATTTACATCAAACGGTTTGCCACAATGATCAGTACTTGCGCCATTACTATTTAATCTCTACACAGCTTCTTTGCATGTAAACTTCCCGTATAATATTATATAGTACGCTGATGACATTTGTATCAGTATCATATAGCTGTATCGAAAAATCGGCATTTGTAGTATATTCACGACACAGACCAGATAATAAAACCACACTTAACGTCAACAACATCGATATCAGCATTAGAAAAAAATTCAAATACCTTGGACTAATACTAGACAACAAACTAAACTGGAAGTTGCACATAGAGTATACTATTAATAAATCGGAGAAAGGTCTTGATATTCTCCGATCGATAGGTAGAACGTGGTGGGGGGCAGACCCTAAATTAATGATTACATTCTATAAATCATATATTCGATCCATAATAGATTATGGTTGTACCCTGTATGGATCCGCATGTAAAACGCAACTAAATAGAATAGAAAGCATACAAAACAAAGCGTTACGAATGGCAATCGGAGCAATGAAGTCTTCTCCCGTGGAAGCAATTTTAGCCGAGGCAAACGAAAAACCCCTCAAATATAGAAGAGAATACCTTTCTATAAAATATATCAATAAAATACATGCACTCCAAATGACGCAAATAATGGACGAAATAAATAAATTAGCATTATCCAATTTTACTAAACGGTACTGGGCCAAAAAAATGGATCCGCCACTTGTAAATGCAATCGCACAATTAAATAATCAACACCCAGCACCATACTCAATTTTCAATATAGAATATCAACTTATTTATACAAAAACAAAAATACTGATTCCAAATTATAGAAATGAGGTAAATATAAACAACCAACTCTTACATTTAAGAAAATGGCCAAATTACAGGAAAATTTATACTGATGGCTCAAAAAATAAGGACGGCGTAGGCTGTGGCATATACCTTTCACATTCCAAAGAATACAAAATCTTTAAATTACAGGAAGACACGTCAATTTTCGGTGCAGAAGGATTCGCGATCATCGAAGCTGTTAAATGGGGGATAGATAATAAATCGTCTATCATAATATTAACAGACTCGTTATCTATTTTGACATGTTTAAAACAACAAGGATTGAAAAGATTGAAGCATAAAACTATAGCGGAAATCATCATACACCTAAACAAACTGTATTAGCTAGACCTAGTCTGTCGCCTGGTGTGGGTTAAGGGACACACAAACATAGAGGGAAACCAATTAGCAGATCACTACGCTAAAACAGGAACCCGAAAGAACACTATAGACACATGGGATATCTCAGCGGAAGATATAAATGCGAAGTTCTGTAAAGACATTCAATCAAAATGGGAAAAGGATTGGGAAATTCTAAACAAAAAACATAGTAGTCACTATTTTAAGATACACCCTTACTTACCAAAGCAAGTGAACCATAATTTTAGAGACCACAAAAGCAGGTATTACTCTTCCACCTTAACGCGACTCAAAATAAACCATGGGACATTCCCAGCGCATTTATACAAACTTAAGCTAGGAAACAGCCCGCTCTGTAACTGTGGGTGGCACGGAGATATAAACCATATTCGCACTATTCCAGTGCGACTTACACACTATGGATAGAAGCAGATTCCTTACAAATCTAAGAGAAATTGGGGTACAAATGCCCGTTAATATAACAAATCTGTTAGTACTAAATCAAAGCAAAATTAATGAGGAAGTAATTGATTTTTTAAAGAGGAATAATCTTAAAATTTAACGTGATATGTTAAAAAAAAATAGTTTATTACAATTAATAGGTATATATGTCATTCTCTTATGTTGATCCATTCCATGGCCCTCACTGGCGAAGATCCTTACATCCTACATTTGTGTACACGTGTTTAGAATTAAGTAGTATTACAAGCAAAAATGTAAAAATCGGTGGTGGCAGATGACCATGCAGTCGACGCCAAAAAAAAAAAAAAATTAAATAAAACGTTTCTCGCTTTTTTATCACGGCCAATTTAATTTGTTTGACCGGAAATAGTTAACTTCGGTTAATTTCAAGTTGAACAGGCTAGGTTCGTTTTATTCACTTATAAATTGACGTGATTAGCTAAAAAAATAATACAAGCCTCTTTGTTATTGGCTACATGAAATAGGAGTGCAATAGTCATTTACATCTTGACATACCGTTGAGAATCTAATGAAAGCTAAAAGGCTAATATCTCGGACTTGCGATCTTGATGCAAAGTTAGGTACATTAATTCTACGATTCTTTATTATTGTGAAACCAAAATAAGTTGACCAAGGAGGAGCCTATTGGTATATAATTATTAAGGTGCAAAAATAATTACAAAATTAAAATACTTGTCATATCAATTTTGCTATTACGACTATTAGATGATTTGATATATAAACCACAAAATATTTAAACATCTACAATGAGATCCATCTACTTTTCATCAAGTGTACAATTACTTTAGGGAACAAATTATTACAACCTTAGCTTATAGTTTGATAGGTTAAAATAGAAGATTAATTTATATTTGGAATAAGCGTGTAAAAGAACATTTAATTCAACCTAAAAACGTGATTTTGTCTAGGTAAACGAACGGTTTCGTATGGAACTGACTTGAAGGAGAATAGAAAAAATCTCAAATATATCTATTGTGGATGATATTAAGAGTAGGTATAAAGGTGAAAGTCTAATAGAAATCGATAAGTATAGCAAATTGTACCAATTTTTTTGCAGGTTTCGGAATAGAAATTCTGTAAAGATACTATTCGCCCACCTTATTGATTTAAAAAGACATTGACACAAAACATAAAAATAAGCATAAATAAGCCAGCAATGACCAAACCATTGCCTAAATCGCCATATTCTACTACTTGTGATGATGCCGCCATGCAGTATTCTGGGTTTGATTGGAAGAACACTATGCGAACTCTGCGCGCATGCCCTCTGCTCTAAATTGTTAAGTGTATATCTGTATAAATTATTAGAATATTTCTTTATGTAAATAAATTAATAGATAAATAAATTAATAGAAAGAATACAGTAGAAATGAGAAAGAAAGAAAAAAAAACTGTTCAATAAAAAATTCACGTTAATAATGTTTGACTATTTAAATTGGCAGTCAGAGGACAGATATTATATATATATTTTTTGTATTATACAAGATGTTTCTGTGACTCAGAGGATAAAATTAACCACATATACTAGAGTGAAAATGATGATGAATTGTAAAAAATTATTATAAAAGTCTTAAAATAATTGTTATCTAAGTGATGTCCGTTTTTTTTCACCCAGTCCAGTTAAAAAGTTGTTCAGGCATTCTTCCAACATGTTGGCCGGTATTGCTTGAATTTCTCGGGTGAAAGCATTGGACAGCTGACGAGAAGAACCATGGTTTCTCAATAAATACGCCTTTAAGTACCCCGATAAAAAAATGCCAGGTCTAAATAACTCTTTCTGGAAAATATTCTGTCATAAATTATATAGACTCCCTTGAGTTATGACAAGTCTTGTTGAATCCGAGCTACTGGCCTGTCATTCATACTCGGCGCGCGAGTAAGTTGCACTACCGATCGATGTTGATTTGCTTCCAGAGCACATGAGGGGCTCTAATATTTCTTGCAGATGGAACAGAACAGTGATTTCAGAACTTTTGATAATATGAAAGAAAAAAAAAATTGGAGCATATTGGATCCAATTTTTTTTTTAAACATCCGCAAGAATAAAAATCATACACTAGGATTTTCCTATATAACGAACTGCTGAATATTTTCAAAAATTTAGTGGCCTAGCAAGAATGAAGTTCTTATTCCTACGAATAAAATATCTAAAGGGGTGAAAAGAAAAATGCCCAGTAGATTCTTCAGTTGAAATTCAGTTGTATCGGGAACAATCCAAGTTAGACAAGAAAAACTGCTAAAGAAATATTATCTAGATGGCAAACAATGATTACTATTATAATTCCGTTGGCAGCCTATTAGAATGTTGATGATTCCAAACACTAGCGTCGCTAAATAATTCAATATAAAATATTATTCTATTCCTCCATGTATTTAGTAAATAAGAATTAATAAATGCGCGAGAATCAGTTAGTTCAGTGCTCTTATAGAACTGCATGTGAATCAAACAATGAAACAAAAGTCTTCTTAAACCTACAAAAAATCCTTAAAATCAATTAGCTGCGGACTAAAGTTTTACATTAAGTATTAGATTGTATGCTAGAACGAATTAATTGAATCTCTGCTCGCTGGATGTCAAAGAGGTTTGTAACTAGCATCTTAATCTGATTTCATTTCTTTTTTTCCCTGTCGATTAAAATTATATCAATTAATTGGATAGACTTCAGCAGGCACCATTATTGATCATACACTACGGACAATAAATTAAAAATAAATTTCATCTAAAAGGTATCCAAAATCTTTAAAATCAATAAGATGAGAACACGAGCTATACATCTGGTAGTAAGCTGAAATGAATGTATTAAACCATCATTCACTATTTACAGAAGGTAGTCTGTGATCATAAAAGGGACTGAATTTAATATTTTCATCTACTTTCATTTAAACATTAGTTATTGTTCCCTGTCAGCAATATCCATAGACCGGATTCGATCTATTCCCCGCCTCCAACTGCGCTACGCTGATGAGATCCAAAAAATATCAAAACCGGTCCTTGGCTGTTGTTGACAGGGAACAATAATTCATGTTTACATTATTAATGTTATAATTGCCGCTATTCACAGATATCTTTAAAAGTCGGTGATTATCCACTCGTAGATATCTAGTGCAAGTTTGGACAATAGATGACACCTTTATGGTAATATCTTAATCTACTTTCATTAATACAACTACTCTAATGGGCATTACTTTGAATCATATTTCTTGCAACTTTTAATTGCAGAAAAAGTGATATGAGAATATAGCATTTTGAGAAACCCGAGATGAAGATACATGAATATCATGAAAAAGTATGCTTTAATCGACTAGCGATTATACTAAAACGTAATTTGACATCAATTACTTATAAGAAAGAGATTTAGTATGATAGCTGAATTCACAATTACTTTAATACGGCTTTTCAAAGTATATGATATCACCCACCCTATTGTAGAAAATATCAATATTGTTACCAAGCGGGTTTATAAACACCTTGAAGTAAACTGGTAATTATTCATTTCCAACATGTAAACTACTGCTGAATATGAAAACAAAGTAGGATTTGAGTGTGACGATGAAGTAATTATAGAATAGATACTTCAGTACTGGCAAGGATACGGGTTAAAAGAGTTGATATTTATTTCTAGAAGAAATACGGGCGCTGTTCAAAGTATAAAGACTTGAATAAACTCCAGGGAGAAATACTGCCGTAATTAGACAATGGTTAGACGTGTTAGAAGACGTATTTATCTTAGATATTTTAATAAACAATCACCAATTAAATAAAATTACTTACTATTTACTTTTAAATTACTCTCTTCAAAAATATCAGTCAATAAAAAATCACTTATAAAGCACGGAATCAAAAAGTTTGCTAATATGAACTGTTATCTTAGTTTGATCAATTATGTACAAGGAAAATCGAAAATTACTAGATTTTCCTACTCTAACATTGATTTTGATAAAGATATTATATTTCTTTTGGAAGTTGAATTTTAATAGACTATTGGACAACTCAGTTCAGGACGAAAGACCTTCAATAAGAAGTACTGTAGTTATATATTAAGAATGTGCACCGATCCACATATTTGAGTAGAATAAAAACATAACCAACTTCTCATGTGAACAGTAGGAAAAATGTTTATCTACAAAATCTAAATTTACTCTGCTCCTCTATTTTTTCACTCTAATCTCGTCAGAAGCTTTACCCTGGTTTTGCTTCTATCTTGCACTCTCTCGCGCTTCTTCATTGACCTACCCAATATTTTTCTACTCGCTTGCATTTCTCTGCCAGATGATCCCACGTATTCCTCCCATCCTTACACAGCATGCATTCTCCGTATCTCACGTCCTTCCCTCATCCGCCCCGCATCTCGTTCTTTGCAAGGTCGCTCTCTTCTCTCTTTTAAACCGGTTTTCCTCCAGGTACCTGGGCCTCCACCCATGTATCTGCCACTTCTTATAGCCCTCACTATATCTTCATACATTTTTATCTCTCTTGTCACACAATTTCCTTCGCTTTCTCATTTCACATCTGGCCACTCTCATTATCGTTTCACTCCACATACTTTCCCTATTTATTTCCTGAAGCAGTATGTATTCAGGCGCCGTTATCTTCACCACCAGCATCTGCTTCAAGAACCACCACTATTTTCTCTCCAACCTTTTAATTATTCTGACCACCTGTTTCTACGCCCCATGCATCCCCTAGCTAAAACGTCACTCTCGCACTCCATTCACCTTCCCTTGTATCCACTTGATATGATCCTCATAACTTACCGTACTCTTAATGAACCAGGTGAAGAGAATGGCCCTTCTATTATACCTCATTCTCTCATATCTCTCTCTTCCTTTATTCCTAAATCTCATCCACTTCATTTTTCCAACATTTACTCATAAATCTCTCCCGTTCATATTTTCTCCACTTCCTATGATTCCTTCCTACTCCCTCGCCATCAATACCATATCATCAGCATACGCCAGCATCCAAACCTTACTCCTCCCAATGTAACACTACTGAACAAGCTGCACATGTTTAATTTTCTACATTCAGTAGATTTTTAGTAATATTCGACATAGTTTATATTTATACATCAGGTTCAGAAAATATTCAAGCATTTGGATATATGGGCTTGCTCTAAAGAGGAAATCGTTTTTTTGTAGTAAAATTGAATTTGTATTTAGATCGACTCGAATCGATTTGATAAACATTGCGGTCTTTTTTTGATTCCCGAGAGAGCAGTGTAATCCTCGGTGTTGTAGAGCCTTCCGTACCCTTTATATAAATATAATTTGAGCCGTAACAAACATGTTTTTCTCCGGTCCGAATTACCTATCTCCCCATTGTTTGCATCAGGGATTTGCATTGATATGATTTATTTAATGCCGCTTAAAAGGGCGAGCGAATTTATTCAGGTGATATTTGGATTTTATCAACTGAAGTAAATTTAATATATGAAATAAATTATATTTTAAAACTTTTACAGAATGAAATAGAATAAGGTAACAAAGAAATATTTTTGTCGGATATTTTTAGAAATATATTTCAACACTATTAATAAAACTTCTAATATTAGTCAGTTGACAAATATATTAATTTGAATAAAGTATAAAACTAATATCAAATTTGTAGTTGTAATTGTTTAGTCATTTTTTTATTGTGCAGCCATTTGTGAATAGATTTTGAAGAGCTTTCCTACACAAATTAAATTCTACCCACCAATAACATATAGCTAGGTATTTATACAGTCTGCTACAGTAACGATCAATAAAATAAAGAGTTTAGTTTAGTTTTTGTTAAATTTTATGTTACTTTCCAACAAATATAAGTTGGTATTTTTTTATACATATGTGTTATTAAAGATAACTTTACAAAAATAATTCAGATATATTATTAATATTTCAAAATTATTAAACGTTTTGTGAACAAATTCCATATTTTCTGTAATTATTGGCTGCACAGTGATTAAGACATAATTTAACTTTAAGGTAAAAATTGAATTTCCTAAAAACATTTTCACTCTTTACATAATTTCATAAAAGAAACTTCAGCTCTGTGTGTTGACTAAACATTAAATATTTAACGACGTTATTTACGTCCGCTGCAAAAGTACCCTTCTCGAAAAAAAAAGAAACATCGGGCAACAATAACGTCGACCTCGTGTATATTTTAACAAGTGTTTTATATTTGCTTTAACAAATAACACCGACGCATTATGTGGCGGAAGTGCGTATCGGTCGTGCTTTCAAATTTTCGCAACGTTCTCTCTGGCCGCAATAACGGCCGGTTGTGGAAAAATTACGTTATTCATTAATTTAATACAGCGATTTTATAGTTTTGGCATATTCTGTAGCTACGATTCCTTTATTCAATAATTACAATCGTAAAATTTGTACCTATTTTCTACCTAAAACTTCTTCACTATCAGCGGAAGGTGTTAGGAGGGACCTACAAAAATTGAATTTTTTGTGGAATATTGTAAGATTTAACAATTTTGATCAGCATTTCTTGTCCCTCATCTAGAAATAAATGTTAAAAATCATATATATTTTTGATAGCCTAAACATTTTTTGAAGTATATTTTTTCCAGTTCTCCATCACTGAAGTGTTTTAATGAACTGATACAACTCGTCAATCAGTTCATTAAGAAAGTTATTGCCATCTCTTATAAAATCTAGACTGCTACCTTGATTTTTTTAATTAAATCTAATCTTGATACCACACACGAGACTGTGAGACTTAGTTGTTGAATTAGTTCTCAAATTTAACCCTTTGTGATCTTTTGTAATCCCATCCGTGGTTTACTTTCCTATGTTTGTCCAAAATATTTCGTTGCGAACGACCGCGCAACGTAAAAATTTGTAATTTTGTTCTTCCCTATAAATAAATAAATATCCTGGCGAATAACATGCTCGATTATAAGTGTGTAGGCTTATGCGGCAACTAAGTAGCAATTAAAACAACTTGTGTCAAGTGTAATAAGTACTGTCATCCAGGTCATCCAGGATGCAGAAAAATCATCCAAGTGTCCCTGATATTGTATATATTGGCAATGATACGGTTATAAATGATCTTCATAAATGTGTAAAAGAGCTGCAGCAAAAAATTAGTATTTTAACATTAACATGTGACAACTTAACAACTTAAAACAATAAAAAATTCTAATATATGAAATAGCGAATATAAGGAATGAAAACTCAAAATTAGCAATATTGAAAATATAACTACAAATTTGATAACATTGAACAAAAGTTGTCTTAAATGAATGGATCTACTAATCTCAATGTGATTAATGAAATTGAAGACCGCAGACGTATAGAGAGTAACTTAATTATTTATAATTTTCCTTAAGTTTCAGTAGCTTCTAAATATTTTCGTGTTTTTTCTAATTATTATTTCCTAATAATTATAGTTTGTACAGAACTGACCGTCAATCTGGTAGAAGTGGTTGCGTACCAGTGGCAATAAATAATAAATATCTATCTGAAAAATTAACACTTAATTTGCCTGAATGTAATGGAATAGAATGTGTCGCTACTAAAGTAAAGATTAACCATATCATTTATATAATTTTATGTGTTTATGTGAAACCTACGGTAAGAGCTGAGATCTATACCTTATTTTCTGAACATATTGATAGTATGACTAATCGCTTCTATGATATTTTGTATGATGTTATCAATTGCAATGTTCCTATTAAACAAATTAAATCAACAACATATCCAAAATGGTTTAACAATACCTTGATATCATTAGTAAAGCAGAAGAAAATTGCTCATGCCAATTACAAGAGTAGTAACAGCTTAGTTGATTATACCATTTTCAGCAAACTTCGTGAAAAATGCTCAATTTTAAGCAAATCATTGTATAATTCTTATTGTCAGCGAGTTCAGGGTGGTATACGCAAAAATCCTCGCAATATTTGGAAATTTATTAATGATGCCATGGGCACTAGTGGCATTCCTTCATCTATATCCTTTAAGGACAAAATATATGTTGAAGGCAGCGATATTGCAAATGTTTTCGGTCAATACTTCTCTGAAGTTTATGCGAGTGCATCTAATAATGATCTGTTTGAATTTAGGACATCTAAATCTGTCATTTCTGAAGAGTTACAGATATCATTGGATGATGTCTTCAACGCGATTCAATCTCTTAACAAAAGGTTTACTTGTGGGCCTGATGGCATACCTGGTGATTTCCTGTATAGGTGTGTCTGTACTCTGTCAAAACCTTTACATACCTTATTTTCTACTTCTATTAAATTAGCTTGTGTTCCAAGTGTTTGGAAGTTGAGTTTTATCTCCCCAATTTTTAAAACTGGGGATAGAAAATGTGTTGAAAACTATCGCGGGGTTGCCATACAATCAGCAATCCCTAAAATTTTTGATGATTTGGTAACCAGACAAATAATCCATACGTCCAAACATTTATTCAACACTCAACAACATGGGTTTGTGAAAGGTAAATCTACTACAACCAACTTATTGGAATTTCAAGATTTTCTTAATAATTCTTTCCAAAAACATGTACAAGTTGATGCCATTTACACCGATTTTGCGAAGGCGTTTGACAGGGTTCAGCACTCTATATTGATTTCAAAGTTATATTCCTATGGATTTCACGATTTAACTGTGAGGTGGATTAAAAGTTTTTTAGAAGGACGTCGACAAATTGTTAAGATTAATAATTTTACATCTAATCCAGTCCAGGTAACGTCAGGTGTACCTCAAGGCTCCCACATCGGACCTATTTTATTTCTTATTTTTATTGATGACATTTGTAATTGCTTTATATATTCGAATTGTTTACTTTTTGCAGATGATTTGAAAGTATATCATTGTATTGACGATATTTCTAATTGTTTCGATCTACAATTTGATATAGATAATCTATTTAGTTGGTGTGTCAGGAATAATTTGTTTTTTGATATTAAAAAATGTAAATCTATAACATTTAGTAAAAAGGCTATAACTATTGACTTCACATATAACATCAATGATATCAACCTTGAAAATGTATCGGTTATAAGGGATTTGGGCATTTTATTGGATTCAAACTTATCTTTTTCATCTCATATTTTTCAAATGTGTAATAAAGCATTTCGATTATTAGGGTTTTTATTGAGGCATTGCAAATATTTTAACTGTGATACATTAAAGACAATTTATTGCGGATTAGTTAGATCTAATTTAGAATATTGTTCACAAATTTGGTCACCACATTATAAAAAGTACGCAAGTAAGATTGAATCTGTCCAGAAAAAATTTTGTTCTTACGTGTCTTTCAAAATGAATTTACCATTTAATAATTATGAAATGGTCTGCAAGTACCTGAATATTGATTCGCTTGAGATCCGTAGAATCAAATTGGATCTTTGTTTGTTACACAGAATTGTTTCTGGGCATATCTCCACTGATCTGCTTCAATCAATACATTTTCATGTTCCTCGAAGTAATAGATTATCTAGACAAAAACCACTTTTTAGATTGAATGTAGTTTCTACAAATTATATGTATTATAGTCCTTTATTGCGATGTATGAGGTATGCTAACAATCTCAATTATAATGAAAATTTTGATTTATTTGTTAATTCATATTATTCATTTAAAATTTTATTAGGGAGAATTCCATTGATTATTTTACTGTAGATAATTTATTGAGGTTAATTTTAATTTTATGTTTATTTTTGTAGTATATTTAGTAAGTTTAATTAATTGTTTTTTGTATTTATAATATTGTTTTTTACTTGTACTAATTGTCATTTAGTTTATATCTTTATCTTTATTATTTTATTGAGTAATGTTTTGTAAAAAAGGTGTCAACCGTTGAAATAAATAAAAAATAAAATAAAATAAAATAAAAATATCGAACAACAATATGTCAATCAAAACATTAAAATTATAGGTGATTTTAATATACCAGGCTATAAAATCAACATGCAATCCGAATGTTAAACGCATTAAAAACATATTTAGATATTAACAATTTAATACAATATAATAACATATTAAATTCGAATGGAAGAATATTGGATCTTATTATTTCGTCAGAAATCTTAAATGTTGAAAGATGTCTATTTCCTTTGGTCAGAGAAGATAATCACCACCCTACGTTAACATTTAATATTACAAATTGCTCTAAAACAGAACCATCCAAGTTTATAAATAATAGCATAAGGTACAATTTTCGTAAGACTAATTTCTTAGCTCTCTATAGGGACATATCAGAGATCAACAGAAGTTCTGATGTTGATGAAGCCTGCAATGTTCTCTATCGACTCATGCATCTCTTATTTGAACGACATATACCAAAATCTAAACAAAACACGTACTCATATAAATATGTGCCATGGATTAATAAAGATATTCGAAAACAATTAAATTTAAAACATAAGTTTAGAAAATTGTACTTAAAATATCATTTACTTCATCACAAAAGAAATTATGAAGAATTACGAAGATCTTGCAAGTACAGTATATCTGTGACACATAAGGAATATATCAAGGACACCGAGAGACGAATTGGACAAGAACCAAATATATTATTTAACTATGTTAACAACAAAAACAGTTCGATGCATATACCAGGAGATATAACCTATCAAGATAATGATGTGAGTGAACCAGTAAAAATTGTTGATTGTTTTGCGGATTTTTTTAGCAAGACATATGTATCTTCATCATCTAATAACACGAATATACATCTAAACGAATGTCAACTTAGAAATTTTTCTACAAATGCGGCTGATGTTAGACTGCATTTACGACGTCTGAGACAAAAGTTTACTATGGGTCTCGATATGACTCCAGAACTTATTGTGCGTGATTGTTCCAAACAAACGTTTTATAGAGTAATGTCTAAAATTTCCTATATAAAAGGAACAAAATACAGCATATTTGCTGAATTAGAAAACCAAGAATGAATCCAGAAGCAACCAAGAGCCATCACTTGTGTGTGGAAGGATATAGGTCGAGTGGAAGATCATTGAGAAGCAGTGAACTCCGCCTGTGATTCCTGCGGCCAAAATTTTTGTATGATATTATTTTATGTATATATTTATTTAAATGTTAGCAGGAAAAACGAAGCCAATAAAGAATAAAGAATAAAAAATTAATTTTGCGTAATGGCGTGTTCCCAAAAATATGAAAGGAAGTTCGTATTTATCCTGTCAAGAAGTCGGGTGATTCAAAAAAAGTTGAAAATTATCGTTCAATATCGATCTTGTGTTGCTTTTCGAAAGTATTTGAATCTATATTAAGTGAGTATATTTACTACAGTGTGAGTGAAAAAGTGACTATTCAACAACACGGCTTTTTTAAACGAAGATCTATTACTAAAAACTTATGTAACATAACACAGTTAGTGTCAGAAGCTATAGATTCTGGTAAACAAGTTGATGCCATATATACGGATCTTACTAAAGCTACAGGCTTGGTCATAATTTGTTTATTTGTCGCCTTTACGATTTTGGAATAAATCAAAATATAATTAATATTTTAATATCGTACTTAAGGGTGTGCGATAAAAATCTTATACAGTAGCAAGTTGAGTGCCCCAGGGATCTAATTTAGGTCTCCTTATTTTTCTTATATATTTTGATGGTATTAGTAAAAACCTAAAATGGCCGGTACTTATGTATGCGGACGATTTAAAAATTTATAACATAATAGAATCTAATAATCTAATACTGACTGCACAAAACTTCAAAATGATATTAATACTATTAGTAAATGGTGTATTAACAATAAATTATCATTCAATGTACTTAAATGTAATATACTTCCGTTTTCTCCAAAAGTAAACACTATTTACTATAATTAACAAATTGATAATATTAGCATTAAACGATGTACACAGGTGTAATTTTTGATAGTTCTTTAACTTTCGGTATACATATAAATGAGCTGGTCCAGGACTGTCAGAGAATCTGGGGATTTTTAATGCCCAATTGCAGATCGTTCAAAAATATTCATGTTTTAAAAACTCTTTTTTTCAAAATATATTTTAAGTAAATTAAGATCATCATAGATGAACTCAGTCCATTTCAAGTGCGGTTAAAATTTATTTGAAGTTATGTATGCATATAAATATTTAGACCATTTTTGTTAGCACATTGAATAAAACCAATAAACATTAAACATTGTTAAGTTGTATGGTCTCCTTTGTATGCCCAATATATAAGTTTGCTTGAAAGTATTCAAAAACGATTCCTTCGATACTTATATTATGTAAAATATAACATTTATCGCTATGCCATATCTTATAGTGATTTGTTAATTGAATTTAACGTTCTATCTGTACAAGGCAGACATATATATATTTATCTCTGCCATCTTTATAAGCTTGTTCATTACTCTATAGACAACAATATGATTTTAAACCAGTTTGACATTAAAGTCCCTAGATTGATATCACGAAACAGCAGAACTTTTACTTACCCCATTCCAAATAATAATTATAGTTTAAATTCTTCAGGTTATCGCTTTTCACGTTTATACAATGGGTATGCAGCTGATTTATTTCAACCATCATTTAAATGTTTCGGTGAAGAATTATTACTTCTTTTAAAATAAAATGTTTGATTTTGTTATTATTAATATTGCTCATGATATATTTTTTTCCTAATTATTTTAATTATTTATAGCTAGGTCATGATATTTTTTTTGTGATATTCTTTGTAATTTTTTTTATGTACTGCCCCTGTAAGAGGACTTGCAATTTGTTGGGTTCCTTAATAATATAGCGCCTGTACTACGTGTAAATGTGTGCATCGATTGATGCTTTTAGTTCATCTATAATTCTGTTTGGGTATCCTCAACGTTTCTTATCATTGATATTTGATCTTCACGAATAAATAAAAATTACCACTTTTGCACATTAACTTTAGGTACCACATACTTCGATTTGTCCATAATCAAAAAGACAAATGTTTGGATTTAAATACAAAACTGCCGCGTGAACTTAATTAATGACTAAAGCTAATATTAAATTGTAGCTTAATACTTGTTTTCATAAAAAATCTCATAGGAGTCAGTAAAATAATCGTTACTTATTTTTGAAGAATATTCTTTTGATCACCAATAAAGTTATTATTTCTTTCTAAACATGCTTGTCGTAAGAATAAAACATTTTATAATTGTTTGAAGCTTTACCAGAATTATTATATTTTAGTAAGATTTTCTTTCATTTTTCAGAGAAAACTTTAAAGTTCTTCAAGTACTTGACAGAATCATCAATTCTTCTTAAACAATTTATTTTCAAAGACCGGTAAATAATTACGAAATTTACCTTCTTCAAAGAACTCTAAACCTTCAACAAGATTGTTATTTATGTTTAAAGTATTTCTCCTTGATTGTCTTTAATTTTTAATGTTTAAAATATTTGAAGCCTTTAACATAATTTTTAGCTTTTTTATTGGCTAAATATAATTCGTTCAATATACAAACAACGTATCTAAGCCATTAAGCAATCTGAAGCATTTCTTCTTAAGGATTTTTCTTTGAAGATCACAAAATCTCATAAATTACTTGGAGTCTCTAAAAAAAACGTTAGTTATTTTTGACAAAATTTCTTTTGATCAGCCAGTTTCTAATAGAGTTAGTATTTCTTTCTAAATATATTTTAATTGTCTTGAGAATAAAAAGTTTTATATTTTTTCAGCTTTTACCAGAATCATTACTTTTTAGTAGGATTTTCTTGCATTTTTCTGACAAAACTTTAAACTTCTTCAAGTACTTGACAGAATTATCAGTTCTTCTTAAACAATTTCTTTTCAAAGACCACAAAATAATGATGACATATTTCCTTTTTACAGAAATCCAAACCTTTAACAAAATTATTATTTATTTTTAAAGTATTTCTCTCTGATTGTCTTTAGTTTTTAATATCTAAAATGCTTAAAGCCTTTAATAGAATTTTTAGCTTTCTTAATGGCTAAATATACAAACAGCGTAACCAAAGCATTTCTTCTTAAGGATATCTCTTTGAAGATCAATGGTTTTCTTACAAGGAAAAATTTCATAAAATGCTTTAATCTACTTTAACATACTTTTTGACTTTATTTGTATCTTTTGTTAATTTTTTATACAAAATAAATTCTAATAATTTTCTTTTAAAGATATTTAACTTTTTTCAGATAAAATTATCCTAGACATATTGATAACTTTTTTTTTAAAGTTTTTAATTAAGAATCGTTAGCTTCTTTTAGT
The DNA here is from genome assembly GCA_963969525.1 of Ontholestes murinus. Classification (NCBI taxonomy): domain Eukaryota; kingdom Metazoa; phylum Arthropoda; class Insecta; order Coleoptera; family Staphylinidae; genus Ontholestes; species Ontholestes murinus. The sequence continues at coordinate 24,400,672 of OZ018392.1, read as the reverse complement.
GTAAAATATTTAAAAATGCTTCAATTATTAAGCTATCTAAAACAGATTTACTCCTTTTTTGAAGATCATTATTGCTTTGGAAAGGAAAATTAAACTACCAACATAATATTTGTATTATTTGGAAGTGAGTAGAAGCTTTTGGTACAAAAATATTACACTCTTTTGAAGCTCATTAACTATTTTTAGAAGACATCATCCTAATCATCCTAAAAGTATTGATTACTTTCTTTTGAGAATCATTACCTTTTTTTCGAGAAAGTATTATGAAATGTTAAAACTTCTAAATGCATTCCTTTTACGAATTCATTGCTGTTTTCTTTATATGCTTCAAGTCTCTAACAGAATGATGATTTGTTTCTGATGACCTTTTCTTTGAGAATTTTTTTTATATCGCTTTAATTTTCCAAATGATCCATCATTTCTTATTAATAAGGTTCCATAAAAGAAAAGTTTTTTTTAAGAAAAATGTGTCTCATTCCTTAAAAAACTATTATTATATCGTTTTAAAAGAATTCCGTTTGAACATCATTAATTTTACGAAGTTTAACCTCCAACAAAATTATTATTTATTTTTGTATAATTTGTTAAGGACTTAAGCTTTATCTAGAGGAAAAAGATTTTCAATTTCTTTTTGCCTCAAATCATCATTTCTCTTTGAATTTTATTTAGAAATTTTAATTCTTATTTTAGGTAAAATTGTTTAAAAATACTTTAAGTTGCTCTTTTTAAAATTTTTACGTTTGAGGATCTCCAGCTTTAATAAGACGCTCTGCTTTAAAACTTACCGCATTTTTAAATTTCTAAAGATTCGTGTTTTCAAAACTTATGATACATCCGTTTTGTAAGTGAACAAGAAGTCTTCAAACATTCTTCTGAATCAGGTACTCATATTTTGATAGCCATAAAATGAATATTATCAATGACTATTGGTTTGTTTTGATTGTTTTATTTTGATTAAACTTCATGCTAGAATTTGTAATTTCATTTACTACATTCCTAATTTCCAACAGAATTACCTGAATTCCTAATTTCCGATATAAGATATAAGAAATTCGATTTTTTTTTAACTCTTTACATTGAAAGAAATTCAAAAGAAATATTTGGCCCCAAAAACTAATTAATAAGAGAGTAAGCCATTCTGTGTTTCTTAAGATGTTTTGAAACTGCTGAAATTAAAAGAACGTAATGTCATAATTTCTCCTAAAGTTTTATTTTCGAAATCATAAACAATAAAGCTGTTATAAAAATGCGCTACTTCGACTTATAGGAGGTATGAGTACTTGGTGAAGTTAAAAGCTTATTAAAGCCATCAACACATGATTTTTGTCCTTTTTTTCTACATATTTTTCTTTTATTAAACTGCTCCTGATGTTCTAGTGTAGGTTACTAAATATAATAACAAACGACATCTTTATTTTAGCTGTATGAAAAATACAAATTTTAATCTTTATAGAATATATTTATTTTATTGTTCACACACTAATTAATTATTTAAGCCTTTTTCTAGCTCAAAGCCTAAAATATTTTAAATCTTCTTTCCTTTTCCTATTGCCATAACTAGTATTCAAAGATGAACTATTATTTAGGAGTATCGTAAGAACAAGATTTTGATACTTGAGAAACATAATTTTATTTCTTTAAATGATTGTATTTAAAAAAATATATTGTGTAATTTTTTTGCATTTATTAATTTTTTTTATTACAGTATTTGATAACTTTTGTTCGTAAACAATATTTTCTAAAATGGCCTCGTATGTAGTGGGTACGATGTGTTAAAACTGTCCACCCCTTATACGACCATCATTCAATTCCGTACAACCTCGAAAGGGCCTGGCTTTACAAGGGTTTTCAAACATGTCGGCGTCGAAGTCCATGACGAATTATCTCATAAAATAGAAAAGGGTGGACGAGAGTGATCGCCCCTTTTGCCCGCCGTCCCGCGCCGGCCGTCACTCGGTCGCCGGAATTAAAAGAAGCATAAATCTGCGAAAGGCTAATTTTGATTTATCCAACCTTTTAAACCCACCTCCCTCGCCAAAACGCACTCCCACCAGTTTTCTAAGAGGAAAAAGCGCCGCCCACACAACAAAGTTATGGAAACTTAAAAAGCCCCGATTGTGTTTCATTTCCCCCCGATAAATTCCCGATCCGGACGCGGTGAGTCCGTGCCAACTTTTCTCCCTTGTTTGTCTTAATCTTTTTTGCTTGTGACTCTAACTTATTATTTTTCAATTAAACTCGATGCGAAAATACAATTGTATTTAATTTAACAATTTAAAACTGCGGCGAAATTATTTACAGGTATTATGTATTTACTTACTTTACTTTAATAAGTTTTATTATAATTATAAAACCTTAGGTACGAAACAAGCGATGTTCAGAACAAAAATCTGCAGATTCCATTATTCCAAGATTAATCCAAAAGCTCGACTATCCTTAAATTGTTCCTTTCAGCTACAAGTTGCGCCCGAGGGATGCAGAAGGGTGTGTTACAAGGGCGCATGCATACACGCCGCATAATACGACCAAAACGAAGGGAACGTTTCCATTTGGAAAATTGAATCGCCAGAATATACCCGAAGAAGAGAGGTCATGCAAATTTCTGAACCGGAAGACAGATCTTGTTTATTCAATTATTTCTCAGTTGTATGCAGAAATTGAATGTTACCATTCAATTCCGGTATAGTAAAGACCATTTAGTTAACTTTAATACGTTTTTATTATCTTCATTTTTAAAATCTAATATAACTGAGTAATGTTTACAATGACCTAAAAATAAAGATGGAATTATACGATGTAAATTGGTATCGTCTGAGAGCGCAAAAGAGGCGCGCTCAGAATAAAAAAAAAGGGAAAACATTTCCTTATAAATTTCATTAAATGAGCGGTCTGTTTACTTTTTATCGTCCCGGTTATTATTTCATCCTCTTCCTCTCCGCGAATATATCCGGCCCGACCCCGATACCCCCGCCGCCCACGGCGCAATAATAAATTGTTTAATTTCGTAGCGTGTATATAAAAAATTATGAGTAATCTAAGAAGTAATTAATAAATGAAATGTAAACATTACTTAAACATTAAGTGGTTGCAATAATTAATTACCGGTTAAATTCTAACTACGATAAAATGATTATAAATTAATATAGTAATGGTTTTATTATGCAGCGTCTATTATTTATTTATTTTCTCAAATACAGATAATTAATCAGAAAACCGTTTCATTATTCAACAGAGAATATTGTATTGCAATTTTGCGTGGTTTATAAATGGGTACGTTATATGCTTACTGAATAGTTTAATACATTTTCAGAGAATGCAGAATAACATAGCCAGTCTTGTTAAATAATGCATTCCTTTGTGTCTAAGTTTGTGAATTTATTTTTGTTTTATTGTTAATAATTTTAACAATACAAAACTTAAATTCAAAAATACATATGATAAATAAGATATCAAAGATATTTCCAAATAAATATATTAATTAATGAAAATCTTAGTCGCAGTTATTTTCTAATATACGAAGGATAGTAGGAAAGTTAAACTCGTAAGGTGCGGAGTACTGGCGAATAGTGTAGCCGCTGAATGTACTGAACTTGTTAGAAAAGTTATATTTCAGCTGATTTTGTGCAATGTTACGTCTCACTGGTATTGAAAATGTTATATGTTTAGATTTCTCAAGACAAAAAATGTCGGGCCTTGCGATATTCATCGTTAATTGATGGATTTATATGGAGAAAATGTTTTGGATGAGTCGTCTCTTCGGTGATGGTATCGTAATTTCAACTCATGCTGACAAGCATTCGCGAAGACCCTCAGTCATTATGGAGGAACTTTCAACCATCCACCCTATAGTCCAGACTTAGCTCCTTCAGATTATGATCTGTTTATAAAACTTGAAAAATATTTAGCAGGAATACGTATCTCAATGCACTAGCGGAAAGGAATATTAAGCTGGAATACAAAAACTTGTCATAGGTTAAGACAAATGCTTAAATTTGAGAAGTTTTTATTTAGAGAAGTTGTTTAAGGTATGTTCTTTACAGATAAAACGTTAATATTTATCAACATATACTAGAACTACTTTTTGGATGGCCCTCGAAAAATTATACTTATCAGACCGAAATGTAGTGTGTTTTCTAAGGATATTGATATTCGTTTGTCATTTTTATCAATTTGTAATGTACTTCTAAGTTTTATTAGGGTAGTTTTGCAACACCTGCAGCTAATAACATTTGCCAATAACATGTTCAAATCAGCCAATCTTAATGTTTTTGACTTGTATCGACTGGACAGATCAACTTTAGACAATGTAATTTTAAAGGTTAAAGTTGATGTAAATCCATCTATATTATATGATCAGTGGAGATGAAAAATAAGCCTTCTATGATAATTTGTTTTCTTATGTTTATTCCTTTCGTCGCCTAGTCTTGTATGTTGTAATTTAGTCACTACCAAAGGCGGGGTCAGTGTGAAGAAAAGTATCCCTGTTGATATCCTTGTAGGCATATTTTAGTTTATTAATAATGTCTTTGTGATGTGGAAAATGTAAATTAATAATCCATCCGAAGGGGATTGGGGCCGCAATAAAATGTAGTAGTAATTGTGCTACTTGATTTCTTGGGAAATGTGTAATTTTATCTGATATAGAAATTAATAATTATCGAGAAGAAGAAAACAAGTTGATGGTTTAAAATGGATTTTTTAAATATGTAACATTCCTACCACAGGCACTATAGTTTCGACCTTCAAATTATATCTTAGAATGTAATCATTCATTGCTATATATGGATAATTTAAAACTTTTACATTTTTGCAATAAAGGCCAAAGGCTTAATCTTTTGGAGTCATTAGAGATATACCGCCAAAGCAAGAATATTAATTCTAATCGGATTAATCAGCAGACGGATTTAATTTTTTCGCCATTATTTAAGCTCTTATAATGACATATACCTCTTTTGAAAACACCGCACCTAAATAATTATTTAGTTAATACATTGTAATAAATCTTCTCAGTCCTAATTAGGTTAATTACAGATTGATACCTCACCTATAAATTGTTAACACCCTGTATTCTTCTTCATTCAACACTTGATAATGACCTGCAAAAGTCGAAACTATAGTTGTGTCAAAATTGATAATATATTGTAAACTTTGTTTGTGTATATTATACAATAAATAGTGGTATAAAAACTTAAAAATTATTTTCATTTAACCTTTTTTATTATCTATGGGCTTTGGTTCTAATGTGGTTCAATGGATTAAAAGTTACGTAATAGGTCGTAAGTAGTGTATTAAAATAGGGTCAAATATTTCCAAAATAATCAACGTATCATCAGGTTTTCAACAAGGATCGCATTGTGGTCCTTTACTTTCTATTTTGTTCATTAACGACATCACTTATTATTTAAAGCACAGTCGTTGTTTACTTTTTGCAGACGATTTAAAAATATTTCATACTGCAAACTCACCCACTGGTTATGCTCTATTACAGGAAGATCTTATAAATCTCTCTAATTGGTGTGACATTAATCAATTATACTTGAACTTGAACAAATGTGTAAAAATTACATTTTCCCGCAATAGAGTTATAAATCTAAATCAAAATACATATTTTATCGGAAATCATATGTTACAGGATATTAAAATTGTAAAAGATTTAGGTGTATATTTAGATACAAAATTAGCATTTAATGCTTATATAATATATCTAGTGACATCAACATCTAAATTATTAGGTTTTGTTAATAGATTTCTAATTAAATTTAATACAAATACTCTTAGAATCTTATACATTATACTTATAAGACCCAAGCTCGAATATGCAGCAATGGTTTAGTCACCACATTATGTTTCAAATGCTCAAATATTAGAAAGAGTGCAAAACAAATTTTTAAGAATAAATAAATATAACTCCGGAATGAATGATCTGCCAAACCTGTCACTTTCAGAGACAATAAATGTTGCTGACTTATGTTTTTTTATTTAATCTTTGTAATTACAGGTTAGATTGTCAAGGCTTACTTCGAATGCTAAATTTCAATGCTCTTGGAACTAGTTTTAGTTTACAGCGTCATTTGAAGACATTTAGGCCGAACCACCACATTACTAACTATGGATTAAACAGTCCTCTATGTCGAGCTATGCGCTTATTTAACTCATAAAATATAAATTTATTTGATAGTTCATTTCATTATTTTAAGAAGAGAGTAAATATTGTTATTAATTTTAAGAAAAATGTTGTTTAGTAATTGGTATAATACATTTGCATATATTATAATTGTACGTTTAGTTTATTTTGTAAGGTTAAAATTGCATATTACTTTTTGTATTAAATATTTTTTATTTAGATGTATTTATCTAGAGAGCGGACAAAAGAGCTTAAAAAATGTGGAAAAAAACACTTAAAAAGGCACCAAATTTAGAGAAAAAAAGCATTAAAATATGCAACAAAGCATAAAAACAGGAAAAAGCACTAAAGAAAACTATATTTTCTTAATATGTAAAACGTTTATCAATATATTTTACATGGAAATTCTGCTTAAAACTAAAATAAACATACCTTCTGTGCGCAATATATAATAGTATGTAAGAGTATTTAAAAATTAAAGTCTAATTTTGTATACATTTCAAAATAACTAAAATCTATTCATGAAAGCAGAGGCCTCTTTAAAGGGAGGGCATCCTAACACTCTTTGGAATTTATTTGTATGAAATATTAATATTCAATTTCAAAAATAAAGAAAAGTTTAAACCTCACGTTAAAGAACATATTTACAACACGCGTTTCTATAATGATTATAATATTCCTAAACACAGATTAGCTTTGTTTGAAAATACGCCGAAATATTGTGCAATAGCATTCTTTAATAAATTACCTCAATATCTGAAAGTCATTACGATACTAAGCGAATTTAAAAGTAAGTTAAAGAATTACCTAATAGAAGCCGAAATATATAGCCTTAATGATTACCCTTAAATCCATTGTTCTTCTTTTGTTGTCACGTAACCTACTTCAACCTTCCTGGCTACGTATTATCATTTATTTAAGCTTCTTTGTATTTTTTAGACGTGTTCATATTAGTATGTGTATGCGTATTAAGTTAAGTCTATGTCACATATATGTACTACGTTTGAATAAAGTTTGATTTGATTTGATTTGAAAACAGTTCAGTGTTCAATTGTAAAATTATTACTTCTGTCGCTTAATAATTTTTGAAAGTGGATAAGTTTCTCTTTATTTTAAATTATAGCTGAATACATTTGAAAATTGGGAACATTGTCGCCATTCAAAATCAAGTTTATTTTATTTATTATCCTTTCTTCCGATATTATTTTGATTTCTTGGCCAATGCGTCCAGGTATTTTCTTAATTGAATATGCTTTTATAAAGATTTTATTGTGTATCAAAATTTAAACGGGATTTTATGTAACTAAATTGTTTTAAAGCTCTTGTTTCTTAAAAACTGATTGACAATCATTAACTGATTTGCTTGTCGTCTCGGGAAAGTCGTTTATACCCTTATTAAATCCTTCAAAATTGTTTGCATAGTATATCGCAGCATCTAGCCAAGTTTCCCAACTTGCTAGCACCGGTTCATGGGGCAGTGAGATATCAGGTAATATCTCCTTAAATAATTGTACTCATAGAGGAGTATAAGAACTAATTTTTAATTTTCCATTTTTAATTAAATCTACCAATGTAAATTCCATTCTTATAGTTACAGAAATTCGTTTCAATCCATGTGCTAAACTTGCACAATGTATACAATGCATTATTAGTGAAATTTTGTAACTTGCTATTGCCTACGGCAAAAATAAGGTAGTTAGTCCAAAATTTATGAATTTTGCTATAGAATTATTATCAGTTTTCTTCCGTTCTTTTGAATATATCAATTTTTGTATGCGCATTTTTTCAGGAAAGATTTAAATGCATTATTTTGTATTTTTATTAACGGGATAATCGAATTTAAAAGTGTTTTGCATAAATCTAAATTAAACTTAAATTGTCCATTGTATGTTAAAATGGTGCTAAAGATTGAGAAATTGTCTGCTGTTTTTTAATTCAACTTTGAACTTTCAATATGAAAATTTACGAAAACGATATATCATATTATAAACAGCTACAAATTTTAAATAATTATATTGTCAAAAGACACGAAGAAAATATGTCATAAAAATATAATCTATAAATGATGGGGTACAAATTTTTATGAAAATTCTCTATATTAGCATATTTTTATTAAATATGTATTAAGGATTTAAGAAAATTCACGAAAAAAAGCATTTTAATCAAAAGAAAAAGATGAAAATAAGCACAAAAAGTCAAAATAAGCAAAAAAACCAAGTAATCACATTTTTCAAGATTCGTATATATATTTCGAAATTTCTTCGATGCTGTAAGTATTAAGGATAAGCATAATGGCTAGAAATCCGCTCTCTATTTATCACATATGTATTGCATCTTATTATGTAAAAAAGGTGTTTACCGTATACATGTCTTAAATAAATAAATAAATAAATAATCCAATCCATAATACGCAATTGCTAACTCCGAATTAATTACTATGAACAATTACCCGAGTGTATCAATTCTTCAATGAAAAGTTGTCAACGATCGTCAACAGAAATGGCATTATTCTGCCACACGATATTGCAAGACCACACTGCGCAAGAACATATATTCAGGGTGCTTATTAAACATTCGGCAAAAATTTTGTGAATAAAAATTTTTAAAATACGTTATTAAATTCACTGATAGCAGGTAGACATCAAAAAGAAATATAGTTTAATCGTCGATTTCAATTGAATATGTCTCTTGATTGATTTGGTAAGAGGGTCTGTAAAATTTGTTGAGTCTAAGTGACGTTTGGCTCTTTGATGTTTATTTTAATGTCTTAACTTTTGTATTAAAATTAAAGGATTTCATGACTATAGTCTTTTTTATAGAAAAACCTTCTAAAGTATTAAAAAAAACACAACGAATGTGATTGACCCGATAGAGGAAGATCCCTGTACTATTACTAAAAAAATTGCATTGGACTGTTTGGGAAGTTCTGAGAGAACATTTGTTGTACTTATATCACATACAACAGGTTCACCTCATTTCACGTTGCATGTTGTCCACGTTGATACTTTAAAGTTATTATAGTTCGACTGTGTTTCAAAATCTATAAGTTGAAAATGTGTAATTATAAGTTGAACAGAAACCATAGTTATAGAATAGTTAAATGTTACTTTATTGATTTAATATTAATAGAACCTAAATCATTATACGTACACCAAATTTATCTGAGGAGTATAATGGATTGCATATAGTGCGAATACATATAATTTACGGCTGACTCAACTAAATTAATTTCATTATTAATTAACTTTTCCGTGGTCGTCCCATGTTTGTCATTAAAAGTAATCACAAAAGAACAACTCCAGAATTCTAATTAAAGTGATAACCACGAAAGAAATATGAAGCAATTACTCAGAAAGGCTCTGAATCAATTTCCCAAATCACCAACTATGTTGTCAATATTTAAACCCAACGCTACTTTATCTGCTGTGGTTGAACAAGTCAATGATTTGGCTAGTGACTTTACGCACGATGATCATATCTTCATTTTAAAGGTATTGTCAGAAAAAACAAATGTTTATTTAATTGAGAATCCTCTCTGGCGAGAAAGGCAAATTTTGAACAAATTAATTAATTCAATCAATAATCAATTGTATATATGTGCCACAAATCTTAAATGAATGTAAGATATTAAATATAATAAATAAGACAATCTTTAAAAATAACTTTTTCATAAATAATAAATATAAATACTCGATGATTAAACACATTTTAAATTGTTTACAAGTTTGTAATAACCATAAGTTTAATATTACGGAAATTACTTCATCGTCATCTCCAAAAAACTTAAATTGAACAGCGAATCGAGTAGCATAGTACCATTAAATGTTTATTCATACAGTCTATTACCACTAAATTAAATCAAATCGATAGCTTAATTAACCATTCAACATTAAATATTTCAATATTATGTATTTGCGAGCATTTGTTATTAGATGAAGAAGCAATGTCATATATTATTACCAATTTGCATGTATCTACTCAGTTTTCTCGAAGATTATCAGCTGGCGGTGGAGTGCTAATTTTGGTGAAAAACGATATTAAATACTGCCCTTTAAATTATAACACATATTCTTCTGAAAAAGTCTGTAAAATTGATGGTATTGAAATTCTTAACTGCATTGTACTAGCTGTATATAGATCTCCCTCTGGTGATTTTAATAAATTTTTATTCACGCTTTCAAAAGTTCTTGACAATATATGTATTCATGGAAAATATGTTTTTAGCTGCCAATTTTTTAACGTCAAGTTCAATGGTAACGATGATAATAAGAAACCTACGCTTATTGACTTTGCACACAGTTACGGTTTGCAATGTATGGTTACTTTTCCTACCCGAATCAATAATTGCATTTATAATCTTGCCACTAATCACTAATTATCCTGATTCAATAATACAATCTCTAGAAACGGGTATATCTGATCACAGAGGCACCTTATTTCATGTTGTACCTGATGACGCATCCACGAGTTATCTTAAGAACGAAATCAAACGTGCGATTATAGTTCGTGGTAAATTTACTTTTTTCCAATTGCTTTATGCAGAAAAATGGAGTTTTATTGATGAGTGCTTAAATACTAGTGACTGTGTTGATAAATTTCTCGGAATCTTTATCAATCATTTCCACTTATCTTTTCCTCAGAAGATTGTAAAATCATACGGCGATAAAAAAGACATAAAATGGTTTAATTCAAAGCTCAAAAAGATGAGAGATGTATTACACCTAATTTGAGACTCATATAACCAAAATCAAGATCCCGTGTTAAGAGAGTTAAGGAATAAGCTTAGAATATCCTATAGACGTGCTATCGAATCCTGCAAGTTTGAGGCAAATAATAAGAAACCACAAATTCAAACCAAAGGCTATGTCGGATATTATAAATTCACAAAAATCATTACACTCAAACATTTCTGCATCAGAATTGAATACATTTTTTTAGATATTTCAAGTACAATCTTAAACTCATTACCTGAACCTGGCGCCGACTATTTATTTTAATGTGTTGGAATCCTCCCAACTTTAAAGAATATTTTAAATTTTCGGAGATTTCTATAAATACCGTATGTAAGGTTATAGGTGATTTGAAAATAACACAAGTAGTGATATTTATGGACTCAATTGTGATGTTGTTAAGGAGGTGTTAAATACAATTTTATCTCCGTTAACTATGGTGTTCAATATTTATATTCGGAGTAATATTTTTCCAGATGCATTTAAGAGAGTATTAGTCATCCCAGTGTATAAGAAGGGTGAGCTGAATAATCTTGATAACTTCCGTCCAATCTCGTTGTTGCCTATATTGGGGAAAATTTTCGAAAAAAATCTTTAAATTCAATTAATTAATTATTTTGAAACTTGGTTTCCGAAAAGGCCTTTCTACTACTGATGCAATTTTAAACCTAGTTAAAATGGTAGTAGATAGCTTCGAACAGGGCTTGATATCTAAGACAAGCTTCCTAGACATATCTAAAGCTTTTTATTGTAACTCTCATGAAATTCTATTACGAAAGTTGTACTTCTATAATTTACGCCCAGACAGCTGTGGCCGAAGTAATTCATATGTTTCAAGGAGAACACAAAGCCTAGAATATAAAAATAGTATTTCTGCAGCCTATTAAATTAAACATGGTGTACCTAAGGGTTCCATTCTGGGACCCTTATTATTTTTGATTTACATTAATGATTTTCCAGATTGAGATTGTGGTGCAGAAATTATTTTATATGCTGATGATACCACACTGGTATTTATTATTGGTATTAATAAATCTCAACATCTGAATACGGTATCTCACCAGCATAATGAAACCCTTACTGAAATCTCTGTTTGGTTCCTAAATAATAGACTAAAACTCAATAAAAGCAAAACTAAAAGATTAACTTATACGTTGGCAAAAGTGGGATATGAAAAAGTATCTGCGAAATTCTTAGGAGTTCATATAGACACTCGTTTAACATGGCGACGCTCTGTCTAGCAAACTATGTTCTAATATTTTTCTTTTACGCAACCTATCTACAATAGTTTCAAAAGAAACTTTACGAGTGGCGTATTTTTCTCTTTGACAGATAGAGCCACATGTCTTATGGGCTTCTGGTTTGTGATCATTCGGCTATAAGACACCAAATATTCGGACTGCAACGAAAAGCAATTGTAGTTATCTGATATATGGAGGATATATGGAGGATTGAGGCATTTGTTGACTTCAATATTCTAACCTTTCCTTGTCTGTATATTCTTGACTGCCTCTTATATATTAAAAAGCACACACATTTATATCACAGCTGCTATGCAATTCATGACCATCATACTAGACAAGAGTCGAATATCTACACACATGCGATTTGACTAACAAAGTCCCAATCTGTCGTTCAATTCTATGCAATCAAGTTTTTCAATATACTTCCTAGTGCTATAAAAAACTTACCTCTTAATAAATTTGTAGAAAAAATTAAGGAATTTTTAGTTGGGAAAGCATTTTGCAGTTGGGAGGAATATTTCCAATTTAATTTTAGTTCTTTAACATTTTAAACTATTCAGTAAATTATTTTATTATACATATACATATTTATATTTTAGGAATTTTCATTTTTTAGACGTTTTAAGGTTTTATTTATTTTGTTCTTATTTTTTTTTAAATTTTAATTGTACCATTTTAATATTTTATCTATTAATGTCTAACTTTTTATATTTTAACTAGAAAACATTTTATGTTTTTATTATCTTAATATTGACTTTTTTTTAACAATTCGACTAAACTTTAGTATTTTTAGTTATTATTGTTTTAACATATCATGGTTAAAGCTCAGCATTTTAATTTTTTAATTATTTATTTAATTTATTTTAGTGTATTGTGTCGACCTTATATGTTATTATTTTATTTATTATGTTACTGTATAATTATTTATTATTTTATTTTTTAGGTTATTGTATAATTATTTATTATTTTAATTAATATAATTGACTATTAGATATAAGTTATTCATATGTGTTTATTTGTCGGCAGCTAAATCATTACTACCATAACTATTGACTCATTGATCAGCACTCTCATATGCTTCAAATAATTTGTAAATACATATATACTCATACTTACTCTATCTATACCCCTACTTACTTATTTTATTTATATAGGCGTCGTGTAGAGTTAAACAATTATACAAATGACTAGAAATATATGTATTTGTATCTGTATTTATGTCCAATGGATTTTGCAAACATTGGTTGTAATTCTTCAACTACTGATGTTGATTCTTTTTAAAGGCGAGTAAATTTCTTAAGAAATTAAATAGGAATTTACATAATAACTGTGTGTGGGCGAAAAAGAAGGAATATCATTTTCAAAATTAGTTCTCGTTCGCAGCCAAAAATGCAATGTGGTTTGTGAACGATGGTGCAGTAGCGCATTTTTTTGCCTTATATCTTCGAAAAAAAGGACTTAAATTTCATCAAGAGATCAAATATTATTATAATAGTTATAGTATTAACCCTTTTATGCTAATTTAATTTTTCCGTACTTGCTTTTATATTCAAGGGTAGTAGGTTATATAATTTGGGCCCATAGTAATTAATGCCACTTCTACACTTCGAAATGCGCTGGTATGATGGATAAATTAAATTTCTGTCACGTGTTTTATAGCCATGTACTTTTGAGCTCGTTTAATATAAAGTAATGTGTTTACGAACATACTGAAGGCATTCCAAGATAAATATGCCCGGTAATATCAAAATATTCAGATCTCTAAAAGATTGCCTACAATCGTCACGATATTCCAGGTTAGATACCACCCGAATAGCACGCCTTTGAATAGTAATTATTCGGTGTATTATCGGAGAGTGTTCCCATATTACAATACCGTAGGCGGAACAGGGAAAAATAAGCTGCTTTTATTGCTTTGTCCGGTAAGGAGTTTGTGAGACCTCTTAATAATAAAGTAACCTTACATAGCTTAATAGATAAAAATTCGCCATGACAGTGACAATCCAATTTAGGATCCAAATTCGGCCTTTTCGGTATTAAGAGTAAATTTTTTGGCAATGAACCACTCAAATACCGATCTATTAATACTCTCTCTCTGCTATGGCTGATTGCAAGTTGATCGATTTATTAATGCAGGTGGTATCGTCAGCGTACAGTACTATTTTTCCGTTGTTTAGTTGTGATGGAAGATCATTAATGTAAAGTAAGAATAACAATGGCCCAAGGATTGACCCTTGAGGTACCCCATCCACAATATATGCTTCCGAGGATAACTTCCCATTAAATAGCACTCGCTGTTGCCTATTTTGTAAAAATGAGCTAACTAATCGACATGTTGTTGGATTAAAGTTATAGTAGTAGAGCTTTCGCAACAGGACATCATGAGGCATGCAGTCAAAAGCCTTACTAAGGTCAAAAAATGAAGCTATTATGTAATAATAATAATAATAATAATAATAATAAACTTTATTTCACAATGACAAACTACAATATTGTATATTCGTACATGTAAAAGCGTCAGAAAAAAAGACAAAACTATACATTAGTTATAGAATGGCTCTAGAAAAGAACAGGGATTTGATATTTCTATTATATTAAATTATATTAATTCCAGTTTGTTGCATAAAATTCTGCCATATTGTATGGTTCCAGGTCACAGATTAATGCAAATAATTTCTTTTTTAAAGCAAACAAATTTGACATATTTTTAATGCCAGATGGAAGATGGTTAAATATTTTTAAAATGGAGTAATGACAACCTTGTGCAAATTTTACCAGTCTGTGTTTTGGCAACGCATAAACTTGACCGTGCCTAGTATCATGAAAAGATATCATTCTGTCATCATTTAACATCTCTTTATGTTTTAACAGAAAAATCACACATTCATATATATACAGCCCGTAAAGTGTTAGGATTTTAGATTTTTTAAATGCCTCTACAGCTGCCTGTGCGGTTTAATTTAAAAATTATACGGACAGCTTTTTTCTGTAAAAGAAACAGTCGATCCGCAGTTGAGCTATTTCCCCAAAACAATAGCACGAAACGCAGGTGTGAGTGTACATTAGCGAAGTAAAATAATCTCGCTATATTTAAATTTGTTGATTTAATTAACACCCTTAAGCCGTAACATGCTTTGCCTATTTTGCCACATACTGTAATGATGTGTGTTGCATATGATAAGGTTTCATCAACATGGATACCCAAAAATTTTGCGCAATCGTAAGGTTTATAGCTTATATTATTTAGCTTAATTAGAGTCGGTGTAGGTTTACATTTATTAGATTTAAAGAACACACACTTTGTCTTATCTTTATTTAGAACCAAGAGATTTTCTTGTTCTAGTTCCCAACTGTTTTAAACCCTCTAATATACTTTCCTTTATAAGTACAGTCGTATCGTCTGCGTATTTTAATATTTTTTTATATGCGGTGATACGTTATTCGGTATATCATTTACGTAAATAATAAACAAGAGAGGACCGAGTATACTTCCCTGAGGAATGCTACAGTTTATTACAAGTTTGCTTGATGTTCCTTGATGTATGATTTAGAATGAAATCCTTACAGGATCTCTTCGCCTAAGGCATTAACTACGTCCGTAGTCGATATCCCTTTGCAAAAGCTGATCCCGTTGTAGTATGTTATGCATCTCATAAAAGTGGATTATTTGGTTAAATAAGATTTTTTCTATAACCGTTGGCACTATTGGTAGCAGTGATATAGGCCTGTAATTGTTTACGTCCAGCTCATTACTTTTTTTTCTCTTACAACTAGAGAATATGCCAGAACGTATGCATCTATTACTTAATTTAGTGAGAGGCAAAATAATCACGTCGATAATGTGTTTTAAGATGTTAGTTGACAAACCATAGATATCACGCGAAGGCGAGTTCTTCAAGGATCTTACATCCTTCCTCCGCCGGACTAACCTCAGATATTTTAAGATACGTTCTAATATTATTATTTTCAAATGTACTTAATAAATGTATGGCATCATTGCTCCTTGCAGGTAATTTATCTAATAAAGTTTTCATAAGCATTTACTCTCGCGTTTTTTTAGAGCAAATTGTTTTCTTATGAAGTATGATCCCAAAAGAAGTTAATAAAACGCAAGTAATCAACTTTATTTTCTGTTAGCCAGTGTTCGCATAAACAAACTACATCGGACACATCGTTGTTACTATTTAAATTCATTAATTTTGTTACGAATGCTTTGTATGTCGGTAAAATAGATGTCAAGTGTTGCATTATGCAGCTCTTCCTTTTTATGGTTCGATTGAACTTCGGCTGGCGCGTTGAAAAATATATCGGGAAAGGATGACTCCTTCAGGCCAATTATTGGAGTCCATCATCTTCTCGTAACACTTGAAGTCGATTCCGAACTTAAATGATGAAATGAATTCATTTAATTGGATTTTTTGCATAAAACCGTCTTGTCCAGTATGCGTATTATTAAGATTCACGCTTTTTTAAGATCGGCTTAGATTTTTGTATTTTTATAATCGCCTGTTCCGACAATTGTTTTGTTTTGTTGTTCCTTTTCCGTGCTGTTTGTGCTAATCAAATTGATTTTATTTGCATTCCCTTTTTTGTAGTTATTTACATCCAGCCGCTGTTTGGATTTAACTGGTTTGTTTAATGATTTTTCTCCTGCAGTTGCAGTTCTGAGTTGCTTATTTGCAACAACTTCAGTATTGTTATTCGGGAGACTAGGAGTTGTTGTCTTTGACATACTTGCTCCCGTAGTGGTGTTTTCAAAATTAAATATTAGAGGAGAACTCACATTGTGCGCAGGTGTTCGACGCCTAGATGTATTAGTAACTTATAAAGGTTTAATTATGGACTTGACAGATGGTTCGCAGGTTAGTTGATTGTTACTGCTAACTTCGTTATTATTTACGATTATATTAGGCGGGAAAACCTTAACCTCATTGCGGAGTTGTCCGTTTACTTCCTCTAACCACTGGATTTTTTCAATCAAAAGTGACTTATTTAATTTGAGTTCATTCACTAATTCTTTGAGGTGTACATAAGCCTCCATCTCAAAGTTGATAGGGCCTTCGGTTTGCTCTGTAGTCTTGTTGGTGTTTGGATTAAGGCGACAACATACGCACACATCTACTATGGTAAAGGGTTCCACAAGATGAACACTGTGTTCCGGACTTTGTCACCGCACCACATGCACATACTTTTATATTATTTACCAAATTTATCAGGTATAAATTTGCATCGATGGAAACACTACTATTACTCATTGTCGCCATCTTTGTAGAAGTAGTAAACAGGTCAAATTAACTCAAGGTATTGAAAAATGCAAGTATTTCAGGAAGGGAAATGCTTTAGTATTCTAATAACTGAAGATATCACTTTCAAATTGAGGATTCTCACAAGTTATATAAAATTGTATCGTGTATGTTCTGCTTTATATACTTTTCAGTTTGTGATATCTTAGATTAGAATGCCTTGCTAGGAAGCCCAGTAATTTCTGTAGGTTTGCTGCAGTCAGTTGCATGCTGTTATAGTGTTTCGCTATAAAGTATTTTTGGAACCTGCAAATATAGATATCATAGGTATCGCTATGAAATATCTAGATACAAGTCTTCAAGAGGTGATTGCAATTATCAGCGATACCTTTGATATATCTAGGAAAGTAATTAATCCTCAAGCGACCTACGTGCCGTATGGGGATCTGCCCTATTCACGCAATTTCTAAATACCATTTTTATCATCTAAACTGCTACATTTCTATATCTGCCCTTATTATGTGCTTAAATACAGTACATCAAAAATTTACACTGTGAACTACAAAAATCGATTTTATTTTATCTATTTCTGCGTTTCGTTTTAGTATCTGGTTGTTGATGAGAACCTCGATGCTCGGTACAATATTTACGTCGCCTAGTTTTTAATGATATTTGTCTATAATTTTGACTAATACAACATTTTACCATTTTATTATTCGTTAACTAATTTCTCTATTTATAGTATTTATACCTAACTATATTGTTAGTTAGTTTTAAAAAATTCTGCTAATTCCAGCTATTCCTTTGAGATATTTTTATCAGTAAAATATAAAATTGTTTATGTTTTCCTTCTAAAGCTGTTATACAGGGTGACTGACGAAAAACCCTTGGTGCTGTATCTCGCTTATTTTTTATCCGATTTTAATAAATAAGACATGAAATTAAACCATTTTTAAAAGACTTTAATAGGATCTGAACTGTTATTTTTTTCTCGCACCCAGTTTTTGACAAAATACGATCAATATTTTTTTTAAATTGCACTGTATATATATATTTATTGATTCGCAAGGAGATTTTTTTTCTGAATATAAAATTGTAGACAAATTTATCCATACACCAAACTTAAGTCGAGAAATTGAGGATTAAAAAAATAAATAAAAAGTCAAGTATCCATTGTAAACAGTATACAGACCCTATTTTAAATGTCAAAAGTGACAGTGACAGCCATTGATACAATACTGCAACGATTTTTAATTATTTCATAATTAAACTGTTGCAATATTTCAAACACTGTACTAGAATTTTGTGCTTTTACAGAAATCGTTTTTCAGTTTTTGAAATCTTGCAACATTTTTATTATAAAATTATTAAAAATCATTGCAGTATTGTACCAATGACTGACACTGTCACTTTTGACATTTGGAATAGGCTCTGTATATTGTTTACTATGGGTATTTGATTTTTAATTTTTTTTTAATCCTCAATTTCTCGACTTTGGTTTGATGAATGGATAAAATCGTTTACAAATTTAGATTCAGAAAAAAATCTCCTTGCGAATCAATATTTTGTATATATATACAGTGCAATTAAAAAAAAAAAGTTGATCGTCTTTTGTCAAAAACTGGATGCAAGAAAAAATATCAGTACAGTTCATATTAAAGTCTTTTAAAAATCATTTAATTTGATGTTTTATTTATTCAAATCGGATCAAAAACAAGCGAGATACAGCACCAAAGGTTTTTCGTCAGTCACCCTGTATCAATGTTTAAAAAAACTACATTACTTCTTTTAATTATTACTTAAATATCCATTTTAGGTTAATAATTATTTTATTGATGCTCATTACGAGTATGTCAATTTACAATGTAATAATAGGCCAAACGTATGCTATGATAATGAATAATATATTGGCATAGGTCAAGAGTACGTTAGTGTGGTAAATAATTGATATAGGCCAGAAATACGCTAAGGAAATAAATAAATTGTTAACTTACGTCTAGAGTACGCTAGGATGAGAAATAACTTTTTAAGAGTACGCTATAGCAAATAATAATAATTGATATACTCCAAGAGTATTCGATGGTAATTCATAATTTAATAACAAAACTGAAACGAACTTTAACGTATAAACTCATTTGTTTTACTTTATACTATAAACTGTATAAAAAAGTTATTAATATGACGCAAAGTTAATTTTTTATGTGGCAATAGGAACGAACAACTTACTCTATTGTCATAATTAAATATAATTTCAGTCTCGTAAATCCTTCAGTTAATAAATTTTGCAATCAATTTCCCCTAAATAAATTACTATTTATCCTAGCAAATCTATAGATATCACAATCTATTTGACCGCATTAGCTAAATTAAAAGGGTTGGTAGTGAAACCTTTCCTTTTATTAATTTTGATAAAATCTCCAAATTAAATTTTAATGCACCTATTATACAGAAGTTCGAGTGACGATAAAAGTGCAAGTAATAAACCGGTTTTATCACTTGTAAAATGGCCGCGGACAATAAAACTTGCCTCAGGACCGTCATGCAATAATATTAAGAAGCAATTTTGCGGTAGTGTAATAAAGCAGTTCCTCCCCGTGCCTATCGCCGTCATAATATTTATTTAGTCAATCCCATTTTATTGGGCCGTAAATTGTTTATGTGAAATATTTTAATGCACCGCGTGGAATCCCGGGCAATTGATTTCGGATAAATCGCACCCCTACTTCGCCCTCCGGGTCTGCGGTTTCAGGTTTCCCGTCATCTGAAATATATTATAACAACGCATTAAATAATTGCCGACCGGGAAATTCCTGTATATAACGCGAACGTTCATTATATCTACGGTCCGCAGCAGGAATTTACTGTTGCGGAAAAATGGCGTGGACGTTTATTGAAGTACGATCTAGTGTGAATTATGCGCTACAAATATTTTTATCCCCCTATATCTCGTGCCGACTAAGCTAGAAAATGTTGTTCCATTGTAAGTTATTACGCAATATTGTATGCACTTGGGTATCAATAACACGTCCAGCAAATACAAGCGCGTTTAAAAAAATCTCATTGATAAATATCATTAAGAAACCATCTTTACAACCAAACATGGAAGTATATTTAGTGGCCAATAAATAATAAATACAAATATAATATCTTTAGAAACGTGGCTTTTGAGAGTTACGTGAAGATAGATTTGATAATTACACAGGAAATAATGGTAACATTAGTAATCTATTAATTATGAGTGCTTTGTACTCGAAATGTATACATATAGCGAATAAAAAATATTTTGTGAAAGAAAGTGTTACCATTATTTCCTGTGTAATTATAATATCTTTATTATATATAATAAATTATTTTTTAAATCATTAATAACTTGATTGTCGTAATTAAACGATAATTAAAAATGTGAAATGAAATGAGTATTTAGCTATCCTCAGATATTAATACAAATATTGACAGAAAATAATTTCACAACGAGAAAAACTATTGAAAATATATAATTATATGTACATAATACTTTTAAATTAATTTTGAAATTGAATGAAAAGTGTTATTGGTATTATGAAGGACACTATCATCTAGAATTTGCTTTTAAATTATTATTTACTCTAAAATATTTATATAACGACAACTAACAGTTATGTAATTCAATAATTGGCGTACGATGAGTAGTTGTTTTAACTGTTAGTTAGTTTTTGTAGTTTTTACATTATAATAATTTCAGTGCAGAAACGCTTAAAATAATTATTTCTAATTATTACTTTTATTTTCTAAAATATTAGTTCATTTTATGATTTATATTACAAGTACAATTTACTGATCGAAACTAATAATTATTATTTTTTAAAGCCTTCGCTTTTCTCCTACATTGTCACTACGTTTTGTATGTTTATAGACTTTATAGAACATAGCTTACATAGGCTATGGCAGTCGCCACTGTAGTAAATGAGATTCCGCATAAAACCTCTTTGCCTAATGCATTGTTTACTATTTTGAATTTCCATCCTTTTAGCGTTTTATAGCGTTCTATTTCCATTTTGCCTGTGTCGCTAAAGGTTGAAATGTAACGATTTTTACTACTGTGAGCAATACTCGGATTTTTCGGTATTACAGTTACACGGGATATTTATTTATAAGGTGACAGTGTTTGCAATTTATAAAAGGAAAACAGATAAACAATACTTTGAAACGGAAATTTTGTAAAAATCTAAAGAAACCCTATTTTCCTATATAAAAGCATTTATTTGCCGAGAATATTCAACTCATATAAATTAGTTCAACTTATTTTGTTATAAATTAGCAAAAATTTATTATTATTTTGCGTATGTTACTGTCGTGTGTGGTTTATTTCATCGTTATTTATTTTATTTGCGTTCGTAATAATGCATACCGTTTATACATTTCTGGCAAATTAAACATCAATAAACGTCAAAATGTGTAACATAATTATAAATTGGTATTACAATTTTATTGCAACAGACTATGTGTTTCATGTAAATTTTATAATTACACAAACTAAAATTACATTTGAATAATTCAAAAAACTGTTTATTTTTTTAAATTTTTTTATAATAAACGATTATTGCTTTTTACAACTATTTGTAGTAAAATTATTTACGTCATTTACTAATGGCTCAAATCATTTACGTCATTTACTGATGGCTCAAATCACTTACTAATTTATTATGACGTTAAATTAATAAGTAGATTATTACTCGTATTATAAAGTTGCCGTACTTTAGAAGCAAGTTTATTATTCTCGGCGGAATGAGTATATTTCTTGATAATATCAAACCGATTTCTTCTCATTGAATTTACTACTAATTGATTATAGGTCTCAGTGCCTGTTTGCTATAAAATGCACCACATTCAGATTCTTAAATATCTAGAAAATCCTCACTTTAATCTAATTAATCTATTATTCGGTTTGTCCCAATTTTTATGAACATAGTTTCACTTGTCTTTGTTTCTGAGTTACACTAAGATGAACTATTTTACTATTTTTTATGGTCAATACTATCTTCTTTACCCATATTTTCATCCTTTGCTGGAGTTATAAAGAGATCAATAGAATTGGCCTCCATATCTTTCCAAAAGTCTTTACCCTCGAACATGACTTGCTAACTCCTCCGTTGAGTAAAGTTTTAAAATGAAACGGATTAGTAAGCCCAGTGTGTTTATAATGGAACATTTAGAAATAACAAGAATAACACCAACATATGTAAGAATTAAGTTAATAAAATGTATACTTTTATTAAGTATATTAATCTCAAACCCACATTGGATTGCTAGTTATTATACTTACATTTTATCTAATCGTTTGGGGCTATTTATTTTCTTTTATTTTTACACAATACATAAAAAATGATCCTTTAGAGAGCGCTACAATCGAACCCCCCAAATTGATTTGATCCATCACTTGAGATCTTAATAGAAAATACCTTTTGGTACTTGACTAGTTACATCAGCGATCGCGAATGACTGATTTTAGTTAGTAGGTGTCCGACCCAAAAAAAAATAAACGTTTCCCTGTCTCTAAAAGTACTACCATGATGAGATCAAAATTGGCTGTTGTTGACACAGAAGAATTTATTTTTATAGCGTTACCGTCGTTTTAAAAGAAGTGTAAACATCGATTCCTGTAACTAATTTAACATTAAATAGAGAGTTGTCGCTTGTTATATATGATAGGCATTTGTAATGTTAAAACCTTCTATGGTAACGTAGTTGTGTGAGAATCCAGGCACGAGCCAGTTTTTTTATTTCGCGTTACATCATGCCTTTGTTTTAAACAACTCATGAGCTACTAGAAGAGGCCGAAAACATAAAATAGTCTCCTGATGGAATATTATTTTTTCTCTGAAAACTGTAACGATCCTGAAACAGATGAGGTTTCCGGAGACGAAGATTTCGTTGCAATAAATAATTTTCCAGGAAAACAATTACAAGGTGCGAAAATTTTTTTTCTGAACAGTACGAACTGATCATGATTAGTATCTTGCCAGTGTTTCTAAAATTGCGCCAAATGAAAATTTGGAAAATAAAAATAATAAATCCTACATCTGGGTGAAAGTTGAAATAACTCTTGCCAATTGCGCAATATGAAGAAGTGCAAGTATAGCAAGATCCTCTTGAAATATTTACAAAATTGTTTCATGTTTCCTTGAATGACACGATAGTTCGATTTAGTAATGAATATGCAAGTCATAAAAATAAAACGAATGATATAATATTAAATAAAATATTAGCTTTTATTGGAATATTGCTACTAAGTGGGTACAAGGAGAGTGATGAACTGGGGATCTTGGTGGATGCTCGTAATAATTTTATTTGCAATGCCATCTCTCGGGATAGATTATCTCCGTTGTGATAATACTCATTTAGACGAGAGAGATAATGTCAAAAAAGAGTCCCACCTAAATTAGGAATAAATGCGCCGGTAATGGTTAAAATATAATTTGAATTACAAATATGGAAATTGGATTTCAATTTCCGTCATCCAAAGTTATTGGGTCTGAGTGGAAGGGCACAAATATGAACTTCACCTGCAAGTCCTGTGAGCAAAATTTTTGTGGTAATTTTGTATAGTTATGATATGGTTATATGTATAGTTCTAACAGGATATTGTAAAGTTTAAATAAATAAATTAAATAAATAAATATGCCAAAATTAGAATTCTGTTTGACATGCTCAGCGAAAGATTTTCGAATTTCACAATTTGATCCCATGGAGGAAAATTACAGCATTAATGAAAGTATAGTTCCTTACTATGAGAGACATAGCTACAAACAAGTTATTGAAGAAAACACATTAGATGGAGATAGAAATTTTGGGCAGGTTGTACTCCAACTGGATATATTATATGGTTTGAATCATATCAAGGGGCTTCTGTTGTGCTCACTTAATACAAAGATATGGGTTTGAGATCAAGCATTATTCTCATGTATTCAGATATTCTTAGATCACGCTGGCTTCATCATTTCATCTATTTTTCGACTTTGCTGTTTCTGACAGAATTGAGTGAAAGAGAATTATGGGTAACAGGTACCACTTGAGAGAAAAACCTAGGTACTTCGGACTTTATATACGCCGACGGCAAATTTTTTTTTATGCAGGTGGAATGACAACAATGTTTTCACGGTTGCTACAAACAATTTGTCTGTGAATCCTATGATGCAAGTCAATAAGTATTCTCGGAAGGAGAAAAATTAATTTATATTGCCTAGCCGAAATTGATGGTGTGTATAATCAGTTTATGGAGAAGTAGACAGGTGCGACCAGAACATAAGCTTATACCGCATATCAATTAGGCCTATAAAGTAGTATTTTTCTTTTTCGCACACTGCGTGGATACGGACAGATCCTTAAGAAACATGAGAGTACATTGGACCACCTTGGATTACGCTGCGCAGTTTCCAAATATATTTTGGAGACATGCAAAAAATACACGAAGAGATGTATCCAAATTAACTCGGCTGGCTAGAAATTTTTCAAAATTTAATGTGCCTTTTGTCCATAAAAAGTGAACTTTAGGTGTGAAAAAGCGTGCTTCGAAATGTTTCACACAAAATGTTGATTATACAGGGTGGGGCACCACATTCGCGTCGGCTTATATACGGCAGACGGAAAAATATTTTTCAAATCTTTTTGTTGAGAGCTATGTAGGTTCATTAGAAGCACGTTTTAAAATTATTTTGATATATACAGGGTGACTCAAAAAAAAGTTACACACGAAAGTTATATAAATTTCATTGAGACACCCTGTATATTCTTTCATATTTTGATAGTGTAGTCTAAATAAAGGCAAGTTACTGTTATGTTTACTATACCTAACTACAGCCGTTTTTAAGATATTTGACAATTCTTGAAAATGTAGACCAAAATTTAAGATGCTTGGCTGTCTTACATATTTAAGCTAGATATTTTAATTTGTATTTATCTTTTAGTCTAAGCATTTGAATTGACGATGAAATAAAAGTGATCCCTAAAAATTATACAGGGTGAAAAAAAATAAACATTTGATATCTGCTATCATTAAAACGTCAAATAATTTTCTTATTTTAAATGGAACACTCTATGTTTGTTATCATATTTAGATTATAATTTTAACCAGTTTTAAAGTATAGGTTTCCTATACCTAGTTCTTATAGTTTCCGAGTAATTTGGCATTTTCAAATTCAAATATTAATTTGCTGCCATTTATGTTTCCAAATTAGACTTTGACTTTTATCTAAAATAAACATTATTTGACAGTGACAGTACATCTTAGTAAAATAATCATTGTTGATTGAGGTTGTTTAAAGAAAAACATTTTATTTAGGATAAGAACTTACTCCCGACAAGAAAGAATTATTATCATTTTAGTAATTGATGAGTGTGAAGAATATTGCGTGTTAAGAATATTGAGTGTTGGCATCGACAGTTTACGCTCAAATATTGCCAAACAAACGTCATCCTGACAAGTGTTCATTAGAAAATTTGCTACAAGAGTTTAGAAAAACAGGAGGTATATCTTATAAAATAAAAAGAGCGACAAAAGCAAATTATTGAAAATGAATAAAATGAATTCTTATTTATGGAATTTTTAATTGAAACTCCACATTCAAGTCAGCGAAAAATGATTAAAATAAGTAGAAGTAGGAGCATCGGAAACAACTTCATCAGGAACTTGCGGAAGCAGATTATGGTCTACGCCTCAAATTTTGTTTATGGGTTCTAGAGATATGAACATTTCTTTGATTATGTACCTTTCTCAGATGTGTCAACTTTCCGTAAGAACGGATTAGTTCATTCGCATTATTACAGTGATGAAAATCTCAATTTCTTTAGAACCCTCGATCATTAGCACCGATGAACTCTTGGAATAATTGGAACGCCTGTGTTAGGTCCATAGCTCTTTGATAGCTACTTAAACGGCGCCCTGTTTACAAGGAAATAAATCCAGTAAAAATTTGATTGTGCCTTCATTTGTAGAACATAGGTTCGTTATCGGGGCGGGTGCAACTATAAAGAATTAAGAACCTAAATAGTAGTTTAGGGTTGTATAAATAAACTACTTTTAATAGGTTATTATTATAAATAAAAATAAATAATAGGGCACATTGAATACAATATTATCTACTTCAAAATTAAACAAATAAAACTACACTGGCGAACAGAAAATAAAATTCACTTTAAAATTATGACTTATTTTTGGAATTTTTTTGTTTTAACTTTATGTATGCAAATTGTAAACAGTTGTACTGTATTTTGCACACTAAATTAAAAAAGCAATGTTGAATCGTAAAGCATATTTATTGTTTTTATTGCCTATTTTGGAAATATTAGAAATTTACAGTTCAGTCGAATTTCGAATTTTTGTTCCTAGGACTAATATGGAACAAAAAATAATGAAAAAACTTATCACCAATCATGAGTTATTACCCCCTCTTGTATTAAAGATTGCTTGAAGTCGACGAGGAACACTTTGAATTAAATTAACGATCACATTTTAGTCGATATTATTCCATTCCTGCAATAGCAATTCGCGAAATTCCCACTTCATCCAGATAATCTCTGACAACTCTGGCTATGTGAGGTCTGGCATTTTCTTGCATGAAAATGCCGCGCTCGCTCATAGTTGTCATGAAAGGCATAATTTGATCTTCGAGAACCTCCGTCATGTATCTGTGAGCTGTCAGGGAGCCATTCTCTATAAAGACTGTGCGTGTTCGGTAGAAATTCCTGCCCAAGCCATAACCGGACCAGCGTCAAATGGATGTCGCTCATCAATACAAACTGAAGTGTATCTTTCTCCGCATCTTCTCCACACTTTCCGACGACCGTTTGATTCATAGAGGCAAAACCGCGACTCATCTGAAAACAGTACTCTGTTCCAGTCCTTATTTTTCCATGCCCGGTGGTTTCGGGCAAAAGCCAATCTTGCAACACGATGTCGGCATTGTAAAGGTGGAGCTGTAGCCATCTTTCTACAAGACAATCCAGAAGACCGAAGCCTTCTCCTAACGGTCCATTCACTAACATTTACATCTCTAAGTTCATGGAGTTTATTTCGTAGGTAAACTGCAGAAGCTGTTCTATTCCGAAAACTTGTAGACACCAAAAAACGGTCATCTCTGATCGTGGTGACTTTTTTTCGCCCGGATCCTGGTCTTCTGGTTATCAAGCCAGTATCCAAGTAACGCTGATACACTTTTTGTATAGCACAAAGGCTTTTGTCAACAATCCTCGCAGTTTCACGTTTTCCTCGCCCATCTTCAATCGACGCAATAATTCTTGCCACAACAATAGGGCCTAAAGGCATTATGACTTGTTAAGTACAGCACACCATGTGAATAACAAGTTTCGCAAAGAAAAATCAACACTAAGTAAGAAAACCACAACGAAACGTAGATTTTCTATTATAGCAAAATGGATGGAGTTTCATAAAAGTCTGTAACATGGTGATAGTAACTAACAGATAGATAAAATTTCTAAGGAAATGTATTATTAAACGCCTACTTTTGGTTTACAATTTGCAAACTTACACCGGCTTTTATTAGCGACAATGTTAATAAAATATTATTATGCAAGAATAAAGAACGTATATCGATTGATACGTAATATGAGAAAATTAATAAATAAAAGCCCTAAACCAACAAATACAATATAAATAATGTACAGATATTCATTAATAAAATTATGACGAATTTATGTGGAAAGGATGATAGGCAATGATTTCACGGATTTTAAGGGATTTCAATAATATTTATTACCTTACATTTATGCGAGCTCTAGCGATCGCATGCATGTTGGTTTGTAGCAAATGAAATCCAAACTTTTATAATTAATTACAAGAGGAAGCGAAGAATACGGCAGAACGCGTTATAAAACCGTATTTACCGAAATCGTTCCGCCGAATGATATTACACAAAATGGCCCTTAATGACCCTAACGTCCTATTCGACATTATATACGGCATTGATATCCAGGCAGGCTTATTTCTTCTAGCAAATGACCGCCCGGCCACAATATGTTTGAATTGGGGCGATTATGTGTTCGACCTGGGATAATTAATGGCCGACCGGTATTTATTAGAGTAGAAATGAAGAGATTTATACGTGCAAGTTTTACTTAATTGAATGGCTTCGGCGAGGGTGTGTATTGCAGCTTAACTGGTAAATGATGGGGGATTTTTAATGGTAAAAGTTCACAATAAGAAGAGGGAATCGTCGGTTTATAAGTAATGATCGGAGTTCAGATTTTTTTTGCGCTATAAATCTACCGCCGCACCGTCAACAATCGATTGCGCAGAGTACGTGATTCCTTGACGTAATAAAACTTTATGTTTTTAAAGAATACTATTTATTCTAATCACACGTCTTAAATTTATATATTTCAAAAATTTCGTTCGTAAGCTTTTGATAGATTCCCTGTCTCAAATAATGAAATAAAAATAAATACACGAAACGGACCAAATGACTAAGGGTCGCTTTTCAATAAATATAACTGTACTATAAAAACCTCTTTAAAGGTGTATTTATTCTATTAAATACGCATATAATAGTTATTTAAGGTACAAGTGTAAAAAGTGGTGCTTTATTGCACGAACTGGCGTTTAAAAACACGAGCGAGGAACGATATATATATATATATATATATATATATATATATATATATATATATATATATATATACACAGGGTGACTAATGAAAAACCTAAAAAATTATCGTAATCGAAACTAGTCATAGTAAAACAAAAAAGTAGTATAAACACGTTAATTTCTTTTTTTATTATAACAAATACTTTCAATTTTTAGTCGTAGGTCAAAATGCTTTTAAAAAAATATGTCAACTTTAAAGCGTGAATTGTTGTGGTGCATAATTCCTGTGGCTGCATTAAACAAATTACACGATCCAATTAAAATGGCGCGGACTGCAGTATCCGAAGCGTTCAGATGTATAAAATTGTTAAATGATGACATGGTGGATTAGTGCCCTTTACTAGGTCATAGGGTTTTGCGGTGGCGTGTATTTTTCATCCTCGACCCGTTTCATTTAATTTACCTTCGATACAAACTACACCTGCATACGAATTGCATATGTTGGTGTGTACAGTAAATTACAATAATTATATTCAATCGTAAAAAATATAAAATTGTTGTGTTAATTTACACTTCAGCTTTTAGTTATGTTATATTACCTAAATACGAGCAAATTGATGTCTTTAATCTTGAAGTTAATATGTGTTATGTAGAAACTCACCAAAACTATGATAAATAATATAGTTTCTTTGTTAACATCAATTAATAACTATAATAGTAAGCTTGTCATTTTGAAATATGAGTTTCTAAATATTACGATTAAAGAATTATAGTATTTCAAACATTTTTGGAGACATGCAAAGCAATGAATTTGTGAATAAAACTTATCTTATAATTTAAAAAACCTCAGGTTCCATATTTGGATTTCGGAATATATTATATTATATTAATTTTCTTTTTAGTCGTAATTTTAAAGTAGGTTAAGTGGAAGAGCAGTAGTAGTTGGATATCAACTACCTGAACTTCGCCTACCCTGTTATGTATCATTTTGTAACAGCATTTATTTTTGTCAATAAAGTCAATTTATTATTATTATTATTATTATTATTATTTATTTAAGTAGAGTTTTTATTGCTTTGAAATTTTAGGATGAAGTTTGTATTAAAAAAAGTTCATTTTTAAGTGTTAATGAGTACATTATAATTTTTGCAAGAAAGTCAGGCTCATCAAATCCAACAATTCTTCACAGCGGGGAATTTTTTTCTAGTTTTCCTTCAACACTTGTGGAATTGAAGAACATAGGCCAGTATCCCATTTGTTACCGTAGTTCAGTTTGCCTGAACGTGGTAGCAAATGCGTAATTATATTTTAATCCATTTTACGATTATTAAAATAATCCAAACGAGATAATTTTCAAAAATGTGCAGCTGCCAGTGCGGAACAATAGAACGGGCCCTTTCCGGCGAAGAGGATCATTAGCTGTTCCCGGAATTGCGGGGCCTACGTGACCGAAACAAAGCCGCGGTACCCAAGATCACCGTATAAAACCAGCCCAGACCTTCGCACTTTACCAGTCGTCTGCCATCAGCAGCGGTGGTCAGCCTGGTCGGCTTTGCCGATTCAAGCATATTACTATTATTAATTAACTGTATATTTTTCTGTTTTTTCTTTGCTTGTAATATATTCTATTCTTCTCTGGCCCCATGTTTTAATTTACACACTTACTCTTCTTCTTTTACTCTTTTTCACAGCTGGCCGGTGCCCCTACGTTGACGTGGAAGCTCAAGCAAGTAACACAGATGAGAAACTGTTTAATTGAAGGCTGCGGCTGTTAATCGATGGTGAGCCTCGTCAGGTACCCCTGTGCCGCCTCAAATGCGTGATGGTTTCAGAAAGTACCGCTGGAGCTACTACCTTGCCAGTCCGCCACCAGGACGTCTTCTGCGTCCACCGTTAACACATTTATGATGTTAGCAATTTGCTGATGCTCAATTAACGGTCTGAATATAAAACGCACACGATTTACGTTTTCATCCAGAACAGGATTCGTCGGCGATTTCTACTAAGCCAACCTTAAATGGCTTATGCCATCTCCCAAACTGTGATCTTGAAATACAGTCTTCTTTGAATGAAAGTTTCGGTTGCATTCTATCCAAGCTGTACACCAAACTTGATTGATTGGCGTCGTGTTCTACAGTCGAAAAACACATTTCATGCGGAGGCACGCTTTACACTCAGACGGAGCAAAGAGGCGACCGGCTAGATTGGAAGAGCAGACCCTTCACCACATTTCCCAACTTATTTTACCCCACTACGGCGGATAGTCGTGACATAATAAAATCTAGCGCCTTACTGCCATAATAGACCCTGTTTAAAAAAAATTGTTCTACAGGATTAAATGATGTTCTAGTTTAAATATCATAGTACACAAATATAGATATATAAGGTGACTTCAATGAATTCGTTGTAAGAAAGTCTAGTTTTCAGTCAGAAAGTTTAAAGCAATGAAAGATCATCCAGGAAGTTATACTGAGAATATCCGTAGTTTCAGAGGAAATAAAGTATCTAATGAATTTCATCTAATAAGCCAAGTACTCAAGTTTCTCAAGTTTAGTATGAGATCATAGTGTTCGCTGTTAACGGTATTGTTGTAAAAAGGACATAAATAAATCGACTCAGAATCTTAGCATATTGGCACTGCCAGCAAAATGAAGGCTGCTAACAATGAGTTCCCTCGTCCTGATATCATTTTTGAACAAAAATATAGAATTAAGTTTGGTTACAGCTGAACTAGCGATAGTGAGAGTGTAGTAACAAGCTCATTTTTTCACATACAAATACATAAATAACACGGCGGAAGTACCACGTGGTCGATAGCCCAACACTACGGCCCTATTTGCATATCCGTTAGCAAGATAATCGCATTAAAGCTTTGAAAAATATAGCTTAGAATTCCAAAACAAAACAATAACGCCCGATTATTATTTTTAGGTCCAACCAGAAATCATCATCAAGCCGCAATCTAATGCAATAACGCTGCTTCTTTCGAATTTCGTAAATTATTGCTTTTCTAGACAAATAACATCTATAACATCTTTCATATTACACATAGGGATTATGACAAGATAAAACATTAAAAAAAATATAATTAGCGACATCGATATTGAAATTTGTATTAAAAAAATCTTTCATAACTTTCAAATGCTAAGGAATTGATTATTGGTTAACCTACTATGTTACAGCAGACCATGACCCAAACCTTGTTCAGGTAAGAAGACTATCGATGATATTTCCAATCGTTTATTGGGCAGCTAGATTGCGCAAAACTCAAATTACAAATCTTATGGTCTACGTCAAGTAAAACCAGGAAAGCAATTTTTTTAAATTAAGGATATGGGTTTTTTACAAGAGTTTAGAGGAATGGTAGTGTTCTAATTATACAATATTTACATAATAACACACTCATTGGAGCATTTGTTTGACCTGCTCAAAGTGAGAAGAAAGTTATCCCACGGCAGATTGTTTTATTTTAGATGAACACTCTGTCATTAAATCCAGAGCTTTCACGCTAAAAGACCTCAATGAGTGTTTAGGCTACACTTTAGGTTTCTCTTCGCTTCGCTTTGAGCGAATTATTTTGAGTTCTCATTGACACTGAAGACGAAAACTATACGAGGGGCCCCACACGAAATTCTTTTTCGTCCATTTCTTGAAAATCACCCGATTTCCTTGATTCACACGAATGCCAAACACACAGAAGTAGACCAATATGCCTGAAACTTGGTGTGCGTTCATTCAAGAGATGCTACTAACTAAACATGAACTCGATACGCGCCGGTGTCCACTCTCGGACTTTGCACGGACTTTTCAAAACATCCTCGTACAATTTATTTAACCTCTGGGAAGTAAATTTATTGCTGCTTCCAAGCTTACTGATTGTAAATACATCTATCTCGTCTATCACAACTGGCCTTTAACCTCACATGCTTTCTTTGCCGTTTCAAGGAATTCGAAAGAGCTATTTCAAAAATCATGAGCTATCTAGAAATTAAGAAAAGAACGGAACTATTCCTGGTTGTAGTGGCATTTTTATGTAAAGAGTGGAATTAATCTTTTCCTGCTTCATTGAGAGGTAATTTTGAACTTAGAGGCAAAATCGATTGTTAATACATGTTAACATGTGTCTACTAATGATTTAAACAATTTACCACTACTTAAACACTATCCCAATCTTGTATTTAGTGGCTTTATGATAATTATTATAGTTGATAATTTTAAAAGCTCTATTAGAAACTACAGGTCCAGAAGTAGAATAGATCTTTTTTTGACTTTCTTAATAGCTCGCGTTATATAATAAATTCAGAACAGTTTGACCTAACAGTCTTACTTTTGTCGCTGATACTCTAATACAAATCCTGATATTTTTGTTATTAAACTCATCTCTAATCTTTGGACCAATATGTCTAAACAAGTGAGACATATAAGAGACCCTTGAGAAAAGTTAACGAATTGGACGAACGAACGAAAAATATATAAATAAATTTTCTACCGATAATTAGATTAAAAGGAGACATCAGATCAGCTTTGTTTATAGCACTTGATGAGTCCTTTGATGGTAGAATTACTTCTCAGATAAATTCTCAGACTATATCTCTTTAGCTTTAATCTCTGATTAAAGACAAACGGTACACCCTTCCGTAGCAGGTAGCAGCAGACTCAAAATTCGTTTCACCGAATTCAATTCTATAACTTAACTCTCTTAAGTTATAGACTAATTGCAAAAATAATCGCTGCATGCGCTGTTTTGAGATAAGAAATTATTACCGAAGCACTGTTCAGAAGATCGTTTAGATGTTCAAGCTACGACAGTATGAATAAAAAGCACAAATGATCTTTATTTTAAGATAAATGAGACTTAGGCATATTATTTTGAGTATTCATTCATACTCAGCTAAAATAAAGGGTTTTCCAATAAGAGGTTTCAATTTGAATAGCCCTCTATCTAGACAGCTGTCACATTTGCAGCTGTCATATTTTCACATTTGACAAGTAGAAACTACGCCATTAGTAAAAATGCAACGATACATGCTTCAACAATGCAATGAAATTATTAAAATTTACTAGAGAAATGGTGAAAATTTTGCAGTCGCAGTTCGCCAAACTAAAGCACTTTTGGGTCGTCGTGAAGCACCTTCTCGGCCAACAATAGTAAAACTGGTTAAAAAATTTGAGCTGTTGGGACAACTTAGTAAAGTGAAGAATCGAAACTGTGTGCTTCGCTTAAGAACAATTGAGAATATTGCTGCTGTAGCCAATAGTGTTAACGAAAATCCAGCTTTG
Organism: Ontholestes murinus; assembly: GCA_963969525.1. Lineage (NCBI taxonomy): Eukaryota > Metazoa > Arthropoda > Insecta > Coleoptera > Staphylinidae > Ontholestes > Ontholestes murinus. The sequence goes on along the minus strand of OZ018392.1, from coordinate 24,366,472 downwards.
TCGATACCTCGTCGATCTTTGGAATTAGACAATCCCAAAACGACATTACACCGTATTTTGCATAAAGACTTAGGTTTTAAGGCTTTTAAAGTTCAGCTTACACAAGAACTCAAGCCGGTCGATAACCAGCAACGTCGTATCTTTGCTGATTGGGTCCTTGAAATGCATCAAAATGATCCGGATTTTCATCGAAAAATCATCTTCAGTGATGAGGCCTATTTTTACCTCGGATGCTACGTGAATAAGCAGAATTGCCGCATTTGGGGCTCGGAAAATCCAAGAATTCTTCTTGCCTCTCCATCCTCAACGTGTCACTGTTTAGTGCGGTTTTTGGACTGGCGGTGTGATTGGACCCTACTTATTCGAAAATGAGGTTGGTGCCACTGTTACGGTGAATGGATTGCGCTATCGAGATATGATTAATGACTTTTTATGGCCGCAATTGGAAGTTATTGATGTGGACGAGCTTTATTTTAAACAAGACGGCGCTATGTACCACAAAAGCCACGAAACAATCGCAATTTTGCAAGAAAATTTCTGGCCGTGTTATTTCGCAAAGAGGTGATCACAATTGGCCCCCGAGATCTTGTGACTTAACACCCTTAGACTTTTTTCCTTTGGGCCACGTGAAAGATAAGGTCTATGCCAATGCTCCACAATCGATTCAAGAACTTAAAGATGGAATTCGTGAAGTTACCGAGGACATGCAGCCGCAAATGTGCGAATTGGTCATAGAAAATTTCATGAAAAGGATATGGTGCTGCAACCGTAGTCGGGGGGGCCATTTGGCTGATATCATTTTCCATTGTTAATGGCATATCTTTCTCTTTACAATGAAATAAATATCCATTGATGTCTTTTAAAATATTCTCGCTTTTTTTAAATATCAAAATGAAACCTCTTATTGAAAAACCCTATAATTCCTAAAAATATTTAAAATGTAAAAAAATTTAATGTAGGGATCGTAATTAAGCTTTGGCTATTAATAAGAATAATGCATATCTTATCTTAAATTTGTAGTAAAGGAAATGCTCTGGTTGAGAATTAACACCGCTTCTAATGTCGGACTTGTTATTGGAAGGCAAGGACCGGAAAGAGAGGTTTATCAAAAAAAGGCTGCAGAGCCTCGCGGAAATTCAACCAACAAAATTCCTGTAATATAACACGAATAAAACATACTTATAATCCTAAATCAATCAACAGCAAACTAATGTCAAATAAATCTCCCTATTTGCATTAATGCAAATAGGTTGTCTTATGTTTTACTGGACAGTGGATGTATATAAGTTTGAGTGGAAGATCATTGGAAACCAGTGAATTCCGCCCGAGATTCATGCTATCTAAATTTATTGTACGTGTATCATTAATTTATAGTTATAAATAATAAAGAATAAAGCTGAATCGTATCGCCAAGTTATTAGAACTTTACTCCAGCAAGCCAATTGAAAATCCTACAATTAGAAACGTAGCGTCTTGGGATACAAATTCTGTAAATTAGTGGACAGTGTATTAGCGTATATGAAGTTACTACTACTAAGGAAATCAGTCAAGAGGTTTTTAGCGCTTTCAGAGCGGACTGTGATGATAACGCTGGAAGCCAAGATATACACCAACCTGATACAGCTATATTCCTCTCAGCTAACAGTGCAAAAAATCATAGAAGAATTCTACCGACAATTTGATGAAATATTAACATATTCTATGACGGTTGAAGTAAACATTATAGTCCACTATAGATACTTCAGTAGCAAGGTAGGCCAAGAAGCAACTTCAGGAGTATTGGAAAACTTTGAACTTGGCCACAGAAATGGGAGAACTAATAGAGTGCTAAGACGGTAGATACGTGGACACATTAACCTGGTTCAAGCAACCTAAAAAGCGATTATATTCATGGTTATCGCTAAAATTAATCACAAAACTAGCATCTCATATTAAGGTAATCATTCACTGCGATGGATAGGTGTGATACATTATAATGGAATCCCAAATTGATTACATTATAATAAAGAACCTGTTCAAAAATGCAAATAAGGGCGCTAAAACATAATGCCGATGTAGCTCTGTATCACAACTTACTCCCAAATACAATAAACCTAAAGTTAAAAACACACACAAAACACTTCACCAGAATAACGTATGACATGCAAAAACTCAATGACGGAAACTTCTGGTTACATTTTAAACAAAATCTAAATTTTAAAGCTTTAACTAACATCACATAGTCCAGCAACATGCGAACAGTTGAAGAAAGATCGACAAACATAAGAGATGGTAACAATGAAATGGGTGAATGGATTGAATCGCGTGCAAAATCCATCTGTGGTTAACAAAAGGGATTATTGCGCTCGTGGAGGAATGAAGAGTTCTGAAGGACACCAATGAGTCATTATTCTGGATTATAATGCTACGCCAACGATGCCGGGGGGTTAAAATGCCGTTGTACGTATACTTTATTGACTTTATTCATTTTGGTCTAGTCCAACAATCCAATATAATTTCAACGATGCAAAAAATCGTTAACGTTTCTTAGGGAGCACGAAACTTAAAGAAGAAGAATCAAAACCCAAAAATTTGAATATGAAACTAAATTCTGAAAAATTCCAGTTTATTTTAATAGCCAAATTATTAAAAGAATGAATTAGGTATATTGTGTAAGTAATAAAGGAGCTTTAACGCAAAGTATCAAGTTTAATTACCTAGATATTCACATAAAATTCGACAACAACCTGGAAGAGATTGAAGATGACATGAACCTTGAAAATTGCGAGATATATAAGGAAAAAGTCAATGCAAAACAATAATCAGACAAACAGGATGGGTCAGTACTGAAACAATATCTTAAATACAGTGAATCCAAGATGTTGTTCATCTAAATTAGCAGGAAAATGTATGCTACATATTTTTGGAAGCTAGCAAGCAGGCGACCGCATGAAAATAGCACGTAAAAAGAATACAATATTTTTGTGGGTATATTATAATTTCTCTATTCAAGTCAAACACTAACTGAATAAATGATCGGACGATGATTACCATCGCAATAAGTTAATGAAATTGATATCTTCGGACATAAAATAATTTTATAATATTCGAAAAATAAAGAACTTTTGTTCTGACGTGGTATCAAGAATCAAGATGGGTTCTTGACAACAAACAAAACATTCATTTGTATAAAGAGTGTGCTCCTGACCTTCGGACATTCTGGACCACTGAGTTAAGGCAAACGACTGATTAACAACGGTCACCTAATCAATTATGACCCACTGCATAGATAGTTTTGGATATTCTTACCTGAGCTATCCGGATATTACTGGTGCTAATGATAAGTCCAGAAGAAATTGAGAATTTTGATTAATTTTGATAAAAACATAAAACAATGTAAATTGATTTTGAAGATTTCTCAAAAAATAGAAGTCTATTTATTATAGTGTTTCCTAAACTATTTATCAAACTGCAAAATAATTTGTGGCTTTTGAAGATCGTCCTTAGTAAAAATCCTACCAATATTGTTCTAAATATGTAATTTTTTTAGAACATCAGAAGTGCTCTAGATAATTAATGGGTACTAAAAAGATTGGTGTAGTTTTCAATTAAATTTAAAAAAATATGTAGGATTTATGAAACTACTTTTTATACATGACATTCTATTGCGCAAATATTTACAACATTATTGATAAAAACTGAAGGCGATCTTTTGCAATTTAAAAAGAAGTTGGAAAGATGTACTCAACACGTAAAGCAAAGGGTTACGCAAACACAAACTCATCACACAAATAAGAGCTAGGAATAGAAAAAATACAGGGAACAGTGATTGATTAATTATATTATCAATACATTATCTCTATTTATTTATTTATTTAGATCTTTGATCATTTATCTTAAAAAATACATATCAAAACGAATTATAAAAAGATACGTAAAATTTTGAACGGAAAAAGAGCGGAGTTCACAATTCTACTTAAACCCTTTTTGAACCATGGTGTTGGGAAGGCAGATATACTTATCCACATGCGAAAACTTTTATATATTAATTACTATAAACAAAATATGCAATAAATAATTATTTTATGTGTATGTAGAGTTGGTATGCGGCACATTACACAGAAGCAAATATTTGCAACGATTACGATTACGTAATTGCCATACCACTAGAAAAATGTACGTTTCTCGGTTGAAATGACAATTACATATCTGCTAAATACTGCGTCACTGCGCATATCAGCTCATGTGTAATATGTCGCATAATCAACTATTTGGTATCGCTTTATTGGTGATAAAACCGCATATTAATTATTGTGTTACAGTCCTGGCATTTAATATGCTCAGTGGTCGGTGCCAACTACCAAAAGTAGACAATTTTAAGTTAGTATCATGTTGTCTAAACTGAATATTCTTGTTAATATATTCAATGCTTGTTTTAGACACTACTATTTTTTTTTCAATCAACCAAACTACACTCTAACCGCCCTTAATGGAGCAACTTAATTAGGATTTTATCTCTATAATCAAACATAATAAATAAATTATCTGGATTGAGTTTGATAAATAAATTATTTGTTATTTGAAATTTATAACACTTTTAATTGGATTACTAATGTATGTATATGATTAAATTATGTACAATGTTTTAAAACACATCGACTAAATTTAACAATAAATCATTAGTTAGTTTATGTCATTATCTATTAATATAAATTCCATTGCATTTTTAATTAAATAATTGCATTTTATTGATACATTGAATTATGAATTATGCAGTGACCTTTCCTACCATTAGTGTCACTTTACCCACAATTTGTGTTGTGTGATTGAGTGAATAAATGCATTTACCATTTCTACATATATTAATAGAATTAGCTATTATCATCCATGTCTAGCTGGCTGAGTATTAGAAAAAAGAAATCGTTTGAAGAGAACAATTACATTTGAATACGAATAGTACTTTGGGCGATAATTCCAACATAAATACAGTCCTTATAACTTTGCGCACGGCGATAATTTCGCGTGAATATTTTTATAAATAATGAATGTAATTTGAGTCGGCGAAAAGGGTTTTAAAGCGAGGGGGGTACGCCGCGCAGTGTTCTAGGTGGGTACTTTTATCTTTCGTAACGCGGTAGTTAAAATGAAAAAGATGCCATCAAAACGTGGGACGTAATTATCATTCATTATTCACTGGAAATTACAATTAAGGCCGCGACCTTATCTCCATGTGGAATTAATGGGCGGACTTTAATTTTTAAAAAGCGCCAGGAATTCCGCTTTGTCGTCATGCCAAAGTAGAATTAATGCGTCGGTTAATTATCCACCTTTCGCGTTACGGCACTTCCGCTGCGCCAAAACAAATGCATTAAAGGGAAAAATCGTCTTTTATGACGGTGTTTTATTAAAGTACCATTATTCATCAGCGCGGTTTTATTACGGAAATCTGATGCTTCCTTAGTTGATATATATTAGCAGAAAATTATCTGACAGGTTTTATAATCTGTATATGTCATCAATACACATTACAAGAGTGATGTGTTTTTCATCCAAGAACTGATTTATTTAAATTAAATCTAAATCGTTGTCTAGCTCATCAATCGGTGAAGTAATTATATATTAGGATAAAATTATTAGCAGTTTGGAATGACAGGGACAATCCTCTAAAGCAACAAGCTCGCTTTTATTTTACTACAAAAATAAAACGATAGGAAAACCACGCCAATAGTTACGACTCTAAAATGTATATATCTCTCAATATTTTAAAGTTTAATATAATATGTATTAAAAAAAAACTTTGGTTTTAAAATATTTTAATTTTTAATACAGATTAACAAGCTGATTAATTTATTATAAGGGTGAATGTTATTGAAAAGGATTTAACAATCAATTCTAGAACTAAAATTAGATTCAAAGTGTAAATAAAAATAATTTCATTGAAACTCCAGTTCGTACGCCGATATAATATAGCGCACAAGGCTGATCCAGTTATAAAAATGTTCTATTCAGGATTCAGGTGAACTAGTTACAACTTTCCCGAAAGGCGACGGAGGCGGTGAAGCCGGAATTAAAATTCAACGGGGACGGCGACGGGGTGTAAAAAGTTCCCTCTATTAAATTACTAGATGTCACACGATATATAAAATTCACGCACGGCGCACATCAAAGGGTTCTTGGAATAATTAGTAAGGCTCATAATGCCGGAATATTAATATTTAATAAGCCACCAGCTAGACTTTAAAATCGGGGGCGGCTTTTACGTTTCTGCCCCCTACGGACGAGTTTCCAACAGTGCACCGACGAGACTGGTAAGTTTGTACAGTCTACAGTTTGTTGTTGCTCGGATTTAATGGTAATGCACTTCGAGCTATTTCTCTTTGCAACGTATTCTTTTGTTAACTCGGCCAGTTGTTCTAACTTTTGAGTGTGTATTTAGAAATTTCGTCACATTAACTTTTCTGTTTTTAAATATTAAAATATGTATGTAAATTTTATTTATCACTATAAAAAATAAGTTTTGAATAATAAATCTTTACAATATTTAATTTATTCATATTTTTTTATTAGTAAATTACTACAGATATTTTCATTTGTGAGTGTTTTGTAAATATTAGTTTCCTTTCTAAAAAATATTTTTAAGAAGGCAGAATTTCAGTAGTTGACCAAGCTCTAGATAAACGAATAACATTAAATTATTGTTTCCTTGTCAATAATAGCTAGGGATAGATTTGAATCTAAGTTAAATCTAATTCGATTAGTGCAGTTAAACTACAGGAATAATTTGTAAAAAAAATAATTTTGCGTCAAATTAATAGGTGTGATATTTTATAACCAACTCCATTTAAAGCACATACGCACATTAATTACAAATATATGTAATAGATGAGTAGTTAGGATTGGACTGACAATCGCAGTTACTGCTACGCAGTATTGTGTACACGAAAGGCCGTATTGTTTGTTCAAATATTTATCTTTGGAGCAATGAATGTTTGATTAAAACAGTTGTTTATTTCATCAATATACGCATAGAATTTTAAACTAAAATTTTCCACAATTGATGCATGAACACAAACAACTGTTACTCTTTGTCAGTTATCGATCTCGTCAAAGCTCACACCATGCTCGGGCAGCATTATTAAAATTCTATAGGATCGACATGTAAAATAGTCATGCATAAATTTCTATTTGGCCTCGGTTCGTACGGAATTATGCCATCGAAAAGCGAAAAGCGATCCTCCGCAGTTCCCGTAGGAACATTAATTATTTCACGGGCGCGATTTCCGCGCCTCCGCCCTATCAAAAACGGGATCGATCCTGCACTCGGAAGCAGATGTAGAAGTCGCGCTCTCGTCCCGCTCCCCGCCTCGCCCCTTCACCATTCGCCACCCCTCTCTCTCTCTCTTCTCTTTTACTTTAGATTTAGTGTTTATTTATACTGATGAAGTGCTCATTAGCGGGCGGCGGCGTTCACAGCCGCCTAATCAGGCGATCATCCAGTTTCGGGGGAAGCCTTCCGGCGCCTTCCAAAGAATCACGACCCGAATTTACATGTCGACCCGCTATTGTCTCTTGTAAATTTGATAATGGTTATTTAATTAAACAGATTTCATCGCATTGAATCATCCACTATGTGCAATACATGAAAATAATATATAAAAATTAAGAAGCACCTGTTTTGATCAACGAAGCATCAGTGTATATATGAATATCTTTGTGTTTGCTTCCTACTCTTGAACCTTCGTATCTCAGGTCTATTTGAAGCTTTCTGGTAAATATATTTTCTAGGGTTGTTGTCTATCGGCATCATTAACTTTTTTCTAGAATCCTCTAAGATTTTGTGATGTTCACCTCCACAGTTGCTTACAAGCCATCCCTTTGTTGCTCGTAACCTTATAGGTGCCGCTGCTGCCTGTTCTCTCATATACAGGGTGAGTTTTTTTCGATGTTCTCTATGGGGATCTCGGAAACTATAAGAGATAGAGAAACGGTTAAATGGGGAAAGACGAATAAAATTCCACTTTCAAAGTTTTCAAAAAAGTCAAGGGTAACTAGATATTTTGAAAAAAGTAAAAAGTGACAATTTTTTCAAATCAATATATCTCGGTTATTATAACATATAGAAAAAAAACTGTAAAGGACAAAGTTTTAGCTAATTTTATGCAGATTAATAAAAAATAATCAGAAAATTTTTATCGCCATTATTTTCCGAGATATGACGCAAACTTACATTTTTTTAAATGGAAACCATAGTTGGCTATGACCTGATTCAAAAGGTATTTTTTTTCTCTTTAATCCAATATGGCATACGACATAGTTATTTCCAAAAATAAGTGAGTTATAGTCATTTTAAATTTTATTATAAGTAAAAAATGGGTAGCCATGAAAAAGGTGAAAGTAAAACAATTGCAGTTGTTTATAATAATAGCAATATTGTAATGATTAGTTTTACAGAGATAAACCAAAATGAAACAACAGCATAAAGTACTTCTGTAATTATCAAAATATTAATGGGAGAGAAAATTTAATATTAAAAAATATGGTCAAAGAGTCCACTATTAATATTATTATGACATAAATCATATCTTTTTAAAATTGAATTTATGGCTTTTTGACTATTCTGATGTAAATTGAATTAAATGTTTCAATAACAGCTAGTTTATGATCCTCCACGGATTGATATGATTTTTCATATACTTTGTTTTTTACATAACCCCACAGAAAAAATTCTAAAACGCGCAGATCGGGAGATCTAGGTGGCCCTGGGATTGGTTTATTTCTTCCCACTTATGAGTTAGGAAAAGCATCATTTAAATAATTTGTAAAGCCAACATGTTATGAGGTGGAGCACCGTCATATTGAAGCCATTTCAATAGTGCTTGTAATGATAAATTTAAACAATCGAGAGTATCTTCAAATGTTTTCTGAAGAAAATGAAAGTAATCATTTTCACTTAGTGAGCTTTCAAAAACATATGAACCGAGAATTATTAATCCAAACACACCATGGATTAAACCCAAATTTAATTTGTAGTTTTCTCTGTGAAACTTCTCGTAGATTCTCTTGAGTTCATCTATGTTCATTGTGGCGATTAAAAATACCACATTTAGTGAACCGCGATTCAGCTGTTCATAATATTTTTGTAAGAAACGTATAATCCTCTTGACAAATGTGTTTATACCACATACAGTAGGCCATTTGATAATTACAAAATTATTATTCTTAGGCTGGTTTTTCATTTTTGTTTAACTTGTAAAACTAATAATTACAATATTGCTATTATTATAAACAACTGCAATTGTTTTACTTTCATCTTTTTCATGGCTACCCATTTTTAATTTATAATAAAAGTTAAAATGACTATAACTCACTTATTTTTAGAAATAACTAGGTCGTATGTCATATTGGATTAAAGAGAAAAAAATTACCTTTTGAATGAGGCCATAGCCAACTATGGTTTCCATTTAAAAAATGTAAGTTTGCGTCATATCTCGGAAAATAATGGCGATACAAATTTTCTGATTATTTTTTATTAATCTACATAAAATTATCTAAAACTTTGTCCTCTACAGTTTTTTTCTATCTGTTATAATAACCGAGATATATTGATTTGAAAAAATTGACACTTTTTACTTTTTTCAAAATATCTAGTTACCCTTGACTTTTTTGAAAACTTTGAAAGTGGAATTTTATTCGTCTCTTAAATCTACACTTCTTTCCCCATTTAACCGTTTCTCTATCTCTTATAGTTTCCGAGATCCCCATAGAGAACATCGAAAAAACTCACCCTGTATATTTCTAATGGTGGTAAGTGCCGCTGTTGGTGTTGGAAATGATCTAGAAGCATTACTGCTGTTTTCGTGGTCGTTCTTGGCCAACATATTACTGATGCGTATGCCAACATTGCCCGCACGGTGACCATGTAGATACATAGAACTGCCTTTAGAGAAAGTTCCTATGTTATTACCACAGCTCGTCTGCATTTCCAAAGGGCTATGCATGCTTTATTGGATCTCTCCCACGATGGCCATGTAGAGACATAGAGCGCCTTTTGAGGTAGTCCCCATGTTTTTATTTCCAATGGGATATGCATGCTTTATTGGATCTCTCCATTAGATAGGCGTTCCAGATCAGTTTTTTATCTAGAATAATACCTATATACTTGACTGTATATTTCGGGGCGAGTTCCTCACCCAAAAAGATTTGTGTCTTGAAATCATTATTTTCTTTTCCTTCTTGTAAAGTTTTTTCTGGATTCACGGACAATTCTTGGACTATGCACCATTTGCTAACTATATTAAGATCATCCAACCTACGTTTCGGTACCATATATAACCCTGAAGGAGGGCTTAGAAATAAATAAGGCAATAAACACTAGGAAATTTGTCGTGAATGATAACGATGAAAATTTAAATTCCCCGATTATGCCATCCCTCATTACCTAACTGGAAGTACATACATATTCTAAATAAATATTTTTGTATTCATTCTTTGATAATGACGTAATTGTCGAAACCAGTCTTTTTAAACAAATAAACAGTGATATAAACCAAGAGTAAATTGTGTTATTTCTATATGCCCTTTGCTTGCTTATTCTGTGATTCCAGTAGTTTTCCGACTAGGTTACATAGTAAAGGGAACACCAATCGCCTTTCTAGACAACCCTTTGCGATCCGACATACAAGTCTCGTGTTACCTGTTATAATATTGACCATTCTTCATTGCAGCTCTAATATACTACTGAATTAATACCGCCGGAGCTTCCTAACGTCGTGCAACTGTTATCTTTGGGTAAAAGGTTCTATCAAAGGCTCCTTTTATATCTATGAAAGTTGCAAGGGTGAAAGCTTTTTGCTCAAAGGATTGGCTAATTCTGCCCACCATAGTGTGCAGGGCCGCGTCCGTCGATATGCCTTCAGATTATACATATTGATTGGGATATAAAGGATCTTTTACCATGACTGTTTCCCTAATGAAGCCTCTTCAGTATTTTTAGGAGAAAGGATGTGAGGAATATTGGCCGATATACTTTTGCTGTGATGTGGTCCAAGCGTCCTGGTTTTAGTATAAGATAACTTTAGTTTCCCTTCATGCATAGGGTATGTAACTAAGGGCAATAGACCCCCAATACATGCCCACAAAAAAAAACATCCATTACAATTACTTGCGAATTCTTGAATGTGCGTAAGAGGATAGTGATCTCAGGTTGCTTCAGAGAAACCGGAAAGAGATTTATGTTTTATATTGGTATTTCTTGCCAAAAAGTGAGTGAATGTGAAGCAATTAATTTTTCGGAATTTAAATCAATTATTAATTACAAGTCTTAAAATGTTAGGACTATTGTCTGCAATTAGAAGTCTCCAACTGAAATTGTTATGAAATCCGAAATTTAGATTCAGTTTGATTGAATCAAGGATGAGGTTTATTGATTCGTTCATCAATTTTAAAGTTTAACTACCGAAAATTAGTTGGAGACGCTTGTCATTAATATTATTTAGAAGGGTGTTCCGAATAGTATCCTTGTCCCACTGTATGAGAGCCAAATGAATCCCATCCATCCCTAGGGATTTGTATGACATAGCATAATAATTTTCTTTGTGTAATTTTAATCTATTTTATTTCTATTATTTATCCCACCGTATCTTAAGTTTTTTTGCATCACACACTCTTCTTACGCAGGGCGGCACCCAACGGCGCAAGACGCCCTTCGTAACATTAATTTTTTTTACTTTTTTGTTTATATAAAAAAGACTAGTTTCATGTAATGTGAATCGACTGCTTTCTCGCAAGTCGCGATTTTTTTTTGATTAGTTAATATTTGTTTCAGAAGATGCATGAAGAGAAAAAGAAAAAACTTTCTTGTCATCAAAACCTTCTTAAAAAAAAGCGCGAAGAAGATTTAGAAAATGAAAAAATTACGCATTTTTTAATGAAAAAATCAATATTTGTAGTCAATAGCTGTGCCCAGTGTAATTGCCACCATACAAACGGAGAATCCAGTTCCATTAATAAGCAGAGACTAAATTTTTGAAGACTTTAATATTCCCGTTGCTACTACTGTTCCAACTGTACAAATTGAAGCAAATATGAGTTTACTTCTATACCTATTACTGACGATCCTGGTGCATGGCCAAATGAATTTTCTTCTTCTCAAATTTTAGTAGTCTTTACCAAAAACGAACTTAATGAGTATCCTAGAGATAAATCTGGTAGAAAATTTTCTTCGATGCATTTTATACGTGTTTTACAAAATTAAGGAAAAAATAAACGAGATTGGCTTCTTTACTTAAAATCAAAAAACTGGGTATTTTGTTCCTATTGCAAAATATTTAAGCTTTCAAATTCATTAAAAATTACCAAATTAAGTGATGAAAACGGTTTTAGTGATTGGAAACATATAAGCGAACATTTAAAACTTCATGAAAAAAGCAGATTACACTTCGAAAATTAAAAAAAAAATGGTCCGATTTACTTAGTCGTTTGAAATCAAATACAACCATCCATTTTGCTACTCAAAATGTATTGAACTAAATATTGGAACGCTATTGTTGGAATGATTTTTTAGACTATTCAGTTTCTGTCTCAAGAAAACTTAGCATACTAAAAGAGTGCAAAGGCAATAAACATTAAGTTGCCTCATTATCTCGCGGGCAAAATGAAACGCCATATGTTAAATAATGTTACACTGTCAAAATATTTTTCGATTATACTATATTGCACCCCCAATAGTACTCACCACGAGCTAATTTTAGTTTGCATTCTATTCGTAATTTTAAATACAAATCAAATGGACTTTTATGTCCAAGAAATGTTTTCAACTTTCTGTCCAATAACTGATGCAACATGGGAAGGGTTAACAACTTTTTTGTTAACAACGCTAGAAAAAATGGTTTAAGTATTAATAATGATTTGCGCGGACAAGGATTCGACAATGGGGCAAATATGTGAGGAAAGCATAATAGTTTGCAAAAAAGATTCTTAATATAAATTCAAGAGCATTTTTTGTCAGTTGTTATAATCATAGTTTAAATCTAGTTGTAAACGATGATGCAAAATACAATATTTTGTGTGTAAATTTTTTTCAACAGTTCAGGACATTTATATGTTTTCTATGCCTAAATCAATCGATGGTCAGTTCTAAAAAAATCACATATCGAATTTGACCGTTAAACTTCTATTAGATACTAGGTGGTCTAGCAGGATTGATAATATAACTTCTTTAAAGTATCAACTGGGAGAAATATATATACGATGCTCTGTTTGAAATAGTTAGCGGGTGCAATAATTTATTCGATAATAATGCAAAAAACTTAGCCATTGCTTTAGGGAGAAAAATAAAATAATTTGGGTTTATTTGCACATTGCTTATGTGGTACAATGTTTTAAGTAAAGTAAACATTACAAGCAAAATGTTACAGTGCAAAAATTTCAATATTTCAGAGGCGCGAGTTTGAAAATACTAAATTGTTTAAAATACTATAGATCAGATAGAGTGTTTTTTGATTTAGTAGTCGTTGCTAAGAAAGTCGATTCTCTATTAAATGTTAAAGCAAAGTTCGAAAATAGTGGTTCTTTAAGAGCAAAAAAATTAAAAGGAGTTTGTGTATAAACATGATGACGGAACAATTGCAAGCGAAGAATTAAAATTTAAAGTTAACTGCTTAAATAGTGTATTAGCTATGACCATACAATCTGTACAAGAAAGGTTATTATAATCTTATTGAAATAATTTTATTTTTTTATTTGTTTTTTAATAGTCCTGAATTATTGCAAGAACTACGGCTTTTACAAAATTCTGGCCGAGAGATTACGTCTTCTCCAAACGAGATATTAAATTATATTAGTAATAACAATCTATATCATGCATTTCCAAACACTACTATAGCACTACGTATTTTGCTAACTATGCCTGTTTCTGTAACTACTGCCGAACGATCTTTCTCAAAACTGAAACTTATTAAAAACCATCAAAGTTCATCAATGTATCAAGAACGTCTTCAAAATTTGGCTCACATTTCTATTGAATCAGTGTTGGGCGTCATAAGACTGACTTGCCCGAGGGCGTCAGAAAGGCTTTACGAGGCCCCGCTCTTGAGTACTCTTGACGTATTCCAATTATTTATTCATCGCCGTAGCGTACCCTTGAACTACTCCAATTATTTAATCCTTACCCTAGCGTACTCTTAAACTAGAGTAATACCTTGATCTATCCTAATTGACGATGCATTAACCTAGCTTAATCTTGACCTATCCCAATATATTATTCACTATCCTAACATAATTATTATATTATCAAATTGTACATCAATCTTTATTTCTTAATAAATTATTTGTTACCCTATAATAATGGATATTTCTTTGAAAGATAGTAAAACGTAAACAGTTTTATCAACTAAAATTAATATTATGATTAACCCAATTGACAAACAGATAAAAGTATTAAAATCGATTGAATATGAAAAATTAAACAAATACCTTTAAAAACAATTAATTTTTAAAATGACATTATCTAATATACAGGGTGCCCCCAAAAAATTATATTTATGGGCCAATTAAAAAGTAAGTCATCTATCAAAATTGTGTTTAGTATCGTATTTATTAAACTATACAATTTGGGAATTTATTTCTTACAAATTTTATCGTAAAAAATGTATGAATTCGCGGTAACGGCACTCATATATTTGATAACCTAAAATTCTTATGATAGCTCTGGAGCTAGACACTGCCATTTCGTGATGGATTTTTCTTTCAAATGCGCCATAGAAGTTACCCGCAGGGGTTTAATCAGGATTCATGGAGGTCAATTTATGGCTGAGATAAAACAATTGAAAGAGAAAGTGTCAATGCTCCAAATGTTAACAACATTTGATTCATCATACAAAGAGCAATATATAGCCTATCAAAAAACATATAATATAGCACTACTAGCCGCAAGAAAGAGCCACTATAATTCTCAGATTCAAAATGCCAACAATACATCTAAAGTCATGTGGAAAATTGTAAATACTGAGAGAAATAAATTAAAAATACAAAAATTACCTTCTCATACAAACATTACTAATTTGGCCAACAATTTTAATGAATTTTTTATCAACTTCTGTAATAGACAACCACAATGTATTAATGAAAATAATATCAATCTACCATTTCCAGTAAATCCTGTTTCATTCTTTCTGTATCCTGTCACGAATACCGAGTTATTTAATGTCATCAATGATATGAAAAATAAAAATAAGTTTTGCTCTGGAGGTGATGGCATCCCTATTTACGTAATATATAATTGTCTTGAACATATTCAAATACCACTGTTAAAAATCATAAATGACTTTCATCCAAGGAACCTTTCCTGATATGTTAAAAATGGCATTAGTACTCCCAATATATAAAAAGAATGACCAAAATGATATGGGGAGCTATCGACCTATTAGTCTACTAACAACATTTTCTAAAATATTGGAGTCATTAGTTTTCAAGCGCATATTTTCGTTCTTCCTAAAGTGTAATCTTTTAATTTGTCATCAGCATGGTTTTTTACCTGGTAAAAGTGTTGACACGGCACTCAATGAATGTATTAATAGCATTTTATCAATTATAGAGAACAAGTAACTTGCCTGTGGTTTGTTTCTTGATTTATCGAAGGCGTTCGATAGCGTAGATCATACGATACTCATTGCTAAGCTTGAACGGTATGGTATCCGAGGAACTTCCCTTTCATGGTTTAAATCTTATTTAAAAAACAGACAGCAAATAGTAAAATTAAATGTAAATGGTACACCTATCTATTCTAATGCTAAAACAATTTGTAAAGGCATACCACAGGGAAGTATTTTAGGCCCATTTTTGTTTGTAGTGTATATAAATGATATAATTTATAATGCAATTGATAGTAAACATGAAATTATTACTTATGCAGACGATACATCAGTTTTAATTAGTGCAGAAAATTATGTTCAATTAAATCTACTATGTAATATATATTTAAGCAAATTGCAAGAATGGTTTATTAACAATAATTTGTTATTAAATACAGATAAAATCCAATGTATTATCTTTAGATTGAATAAAAGTACTCCAACTCCTGAATACCTGACAATTAATAACGATCAGTTTATTGTTAATAAATCAGTCAAAATGCTAGGAATTGAAATTGATGAGTCTCTCAAATGGCATGAACATATTAATATTTTATCCAAAAAACTAAGTGGAATATGCTACTCCATTAGGAAACTAAAAAATATTTTAAATTTTCAGTCATTAATTATAGTGTACCATAATGTTTTTCTGGCTAATGTGAGGTATAGTATTCGACTTTGGGGACAAAGCAAATACTCCTCCCACGTATTTGTAATACAAAAAAGAATTATAAGGATAATGTACGAATTAGATTATAACATATGATGTAGAGGAATATTTAAAAAATATAATCTACTTACCATTTATTCATTATAGATTTATGAATGTTTATCTTTCTTATATAAACATAAGCAATTATTTGAAATACATAAAATAAATCATAGTTATTCAACACGGCATAAAAGTAACTACAACATACCACAGCACAGGCTTATAGCCTCGGAGAAATGTTTAGGTTATAATTGTATTTTATTCTATAATAAATTACCTGTTAACTTAAAATCAGAACAAAATTTTAAACGGTTCAAATTAAATTTATTTAAGTTATTATGCGAAAGAGAATTATACCGTATAGAAGATTATTTTGTTTAGTATTTATGTATATATATATATATATATATATATATATATATATATATATATATATTCTTAATTATGTTTTTCTTTTTTCTGTGACGCACTTCCTATCTTATGTATTATTTGTTAATTTAAGAAGGGAATAAAGTATGTTATTATTATTATTATTATTATGTATTCTATAGCTTTAACTTTTATACCAATTTAATTTATAGCTTTAGGTTTTTTGAGCATAAGCATGAGCAAACTGGTTAACACTATCCAATTTCTCTGCTCTTCTTGATGACTGGGTAGAGCCGGTTTTGTTATTTTCTTTAAACTTCATCATCGCCCGTTTTCGTATGTGAGGTATGCTTAGTAAATCATTTGAGTGAAGTATTGCAGAATCTTCTACACGCAGTCGTTGAATCGCATTTTTTGTAAAACTCGTGTAAGCACAGAGCATAATCCGTTTTTATGAAACTCTCCAAAGCGACTAAATTCAAGATAGCCAGATTGAGGGGGATTCGGGGGTTGAGGGGGGAGGGTATAAAGAAATATAAACTTTCATTGGGACACCCTCTACTTAAAAAAAGCGGTACTTTTCAAAATTACAATCAAATATTTGTAGAGGCTGACCTTACATTAAGGAATTTTTCAAAACATTTGAATCAAACAATAATAACAAAAAAATGTAAAGCTGATTAAAGTATTAAGTTAAATCCTTCTTCTACGAGACGACGCGCTTTCAAAAGCTGAAATAAAACTTAAATTTAGAGTTTTACTGTAAATTCTTTTAAAAAGGAATCAAAAGCAAATTTAAGTAGATAAATAAATAACCCACATAGAGGGATTGTTATATTATTCAAAACATGATAAAATCAACCTTTGTATATCGTTAATTATCATGCACAAACTATCAATTGATGACGTTTAAGAATGTTGAGGAATATCGATCGGCAAAAAGACATGCATAATTTCAATTTATATACCCCCTTGTAATCCTAGCGATAAAATTCAATTATTTTTTAATCAGAGTAATCGACTCTTAGACATTATAACTACTAAATTTGAAAGCATTGTGTTATGCGGCGACCTAAATATTAACGAGCTAAAAACTGATAGAATGTCAAATTCCCTTAGAGATATAATAAATGCTCATAAACTATGTTCCTTCATAAAATACAGAAAACAAAAAAAAATATTAATGTCTCATATAACATAGTGCATTAGGCTAACATGCAACAACTATATAATGAATTATTAAAGAAACCCTTTAAATCTTCAAACATTCCAAAAGAAAGAACTGTATAATGAAGTTAAACATTTAGATTTTATATCCAAACTAAGTGGAAGGAAATCTATTATTACTTTACAAAGCTAAATCAAAAATTCTTAATAGTTTAATTATTTCTGAAAAGAAGAAACATACTGCCAATTGTTTCGACAAGGATTAATAAGCAAAAAACTTTATTGAAACTAATCCAATATTAAACTCAAAAAAAAACTAATATCAAGACGAATCAATCTAACACCGCTGTTGCTAATGAAGTTGTGACATATTTTGAAAAATCAGTAAAAACCTTGATTACACAATTTCAGGATGGACGTCCAACAAGTACTATTAATTGTATTAATTAATACTTTTTCTTTTACTTCGATCTCATTTAGCAAGTGCTCGACATAATTTCTAAATTATTTTATTTTATTACATCTTTGCTCTCCTTTCTAATATAATAACACAAAAAGTATATACAAAATATGAAAAAATACTTAAAATTTTAGACGAAGGGAGAACGGGCGGAGTTCACTTCTTCAAATGATCTTCCTCTCAAACCCTTGAATAGACATCATCAATACTGCGTGTATTAACGTTTGTTCAGTTACTTTGTCTCTTCTTGTAGAGAGAATATTTAAGCTGTTTATGTCAGCATGACAGATATATGTATTGACAACATTCAAGTCAGTCATTCTAAGAAATTGGAGAAATCATTGCCCCTTATTTAATAAATAATTCTTTCATACAAAATTTTCCACGTCTTCGAAATATTATATGCAATAGCAATTACAAAATAAGGGCGATGGGACTATAGAAAATCATAGGCCTATTTGTTTGTTGTTCGTTCTTCTCAAAATGATAGAAAGTATCATCTACAGTAGAATAGTTTCTTCTCTTAGAAATATCAAAATATTAAATGACAAACATTAAGGATTTCTCTCAGGCAGATCAAAGGAATCTGCTACTGTAAGTTGAATTCAAAACACATTAAATTTGTTGGAACTGAACTAAATAAAGAATGCCTTATTCTAATATTCGAATTTAAAAAGCCTTCGATACAATAAATCGCGATATATTGCCAAATAAACTATACATGGACTTTCTTGATTACTTACTAACAGTTGAATTATGAGGTTTATAAACATTAGGATCGCTATCTAATGAATATCTTCTTGATATGGGAACACCCCAAGGCAGTGATTTAGGGCCGTTTATTTTCTTAATGTAAGTTAACGACCTACCAGTTCACATTACCGATGGGGAATTGTATTCGTATGCCGATGATACTGTGGTATTAATATCAGCAAATAACTTAGATGAAACAAAAGCTAAAGTATATCAAATAATACCACAATTCAATAATTGATGTAAACAAAATAAATTAGTGATAAATACCAATAAAACCGTAATAGTGCATTTGTGTAACGCCTATAAGAACAATATTCAATTAATCATTTCAATATTTCGTTTAACAATCAACAGATAGAAACTGTAAATTTAGCTAAATATTTGGGCATAGTTATTAATCAATATATCCAATAAAATGATCACATTGAACACACCTGTTCCAAAACTAATAAATCTTATTATCTAATCTCAAGAATTAAGAACCATTTTCATCTAGATTATATTATTAGCAACTATAATGCACTAGTCTATTCACACCTTTCTTATAATATTTGTCTTTGGGGCCAATCCATCGAATTGAACAGATTATTTTTTTAATGCTCAACATAAAATACACAGTCACCTGTAAAGGTAAATTCACCCAACACAAAATATTAACCCTTCCGTGTATCTTTAATATTTCATATTATATTCACAATAATAAATCTTTATTTCTAAAACATCGAGATATTTATAATTACACAACTCGCAATAAGAAAAAATAGTAAAATTTAAATACAATACTTTTCTCTAAATTCTTCATATAAATCCGGAATTCATGTTTATAATAATTTCCTTCAAACTAGATTCACTATTTCAAATGATAAATTTAAATTCATATTAAAAGTATTCCTACAACAAACGGAATTTTATAGTATAATAGATTTTAAAAACTATACGTTCTCTTAGAGTTATCAAGTTGATTTTAATTTAATTATTTAATTTTAATTTTGTTTTCAAAATTACCAGTTTGTGTTTAATTAAATTTTTACTTTATATGTCTATCAATATATCTATTGCATTCTTATTCTATAGGTGCCTTTCTTTTGGAGATTGGCGACTATTTCAGCATATAATTTCTTATCTGTTTTTGCTCCCATCAGATCTTCAAACCAGGACCCTGTCAGCTTCCTAATGTATGTTCCTTCCAATGCCTTTTCTTCGTTATATCTTCTTCTGGATTATTAGACGTAGTAGTTCATAGCATTCGTACCTCATTAAATGGCCTAAATAAGCTGTTTTCGCTTTTTGATTTTGAGTATGGGTTCTTGCTCTATTTAATACGTTTCCGTTTTTTGCTTACGACGGAGCATCCACATTTCAAAGGCCTCTATCTTGTTCACACTGCATGTTTTTAGCGTCCAGGCTTACATGCCATATAGCAGCAAGGGTCATATGTAGCATTTCGCCATTCGGTATTTCATAATAAATAGACCTACTATTTCCTGATTCACCGTTTTCTCATTTTTATAGAGCCCTCTCTTGCAGTCTTGATTGAGTTTCTTAGTTTTTTGATTCATAGTCTCGTTTATCCATAAAACTATATATTTGAACTGGATTCTAGCATGTTCAAATATTAGGTTTGTTCGAGGAAGTTGTTTTTTTTGTTATTGTTATTACCATTATCTTTGCTTTCTCCATGTTGATTTTACTACGTCTAGTCTTACTGTTCACTTTTTCCGTGTTGCATTGACGTATCTAATGTTGTAAATAACAATGAATTCAAGAAATTATTATTTTTAAATATAAGATAAAATTTTGTTTTTTGTTATTATTTGTTTATAGAAAAAATTGCAAATAATTTTAAAGACAGCTACTTTCGGTACTCTACATTTTAAATTTATATTACCGGAGTTAAAGGCTTATATAAAAAAAATCGAGTGGATTTATAATTTTAAAAATTTCAACTTATTAATATAAGGTATTTATTTTTTTAAATTGTAACTTGTTTAAAGCAAATATACTTTTATCTAACTTATTAAAAATTTACAGTTTTTTGAAATTAAACAATTCAACAATTACTTCTTATATAATTTATTTTACTCTTAACGGTGGATCCTTCTACTTTATTATACTTCATAATTAACAAATGAAACACTTTATTTAGTGACTATAGTTTGGACAATTTTGACCTATCATTTTTAAACTAGAAGTAATTTAAACTAACAAGTTACAGGTTATATTGAAGTCTTAAACCTGCATTAAATAGTTTATTTAAGATTACTTTCTATTGTTTTTCTTTTACAATAGTAAAGTTTTAAGTTTTAGTCAAACATTTCTCGGTTAAATCCTATATCATATCTCCTGGAGAATGACCAACGGTCGAAACTAGTCGGAGAAATATAAAAATAGTGAAACATAACCAAGTGCTTAATTAATCCTTTTATTAACATAAAAATGTTCCACCACGGGTTAAGCGAGAAGTTAATTAATCGTAAGCAACAAACAGTTTTCAAGACATTCAACATTGTATAAATAATATGTAATAATAGACTTAGTTTGAATTTCAAGGAGTGCCTAGAAATAAACAGGGCAATAACAGCTGGAAAAAACCTCGTCAACCACGGAGATTTGGATTTCCCCGATCTTAAAATGCCTTATTACTCACTCTTCATACTGCGTTGTAAAGCGAAACTAGTGGAGTAAATATAGGAAAAAAATTTGAAAGGAACCAAGTGTAATTTAATTTAAACCTTCATCAGTAATAGTTCAAAATATTTCACCAAGTGATAAATAAGAAAGTTATTAAAGAAATTAAAAGTATGTATTTATAGCAAACAGTTAAATCCCACTTCCGATGGTCAAAATTTCATCAAAGGATTTCTAGCCCTTGCGATAGATAATAAAATTTTGAGTTACGTGTTTGTATTCTAAATTCCTTAATTTGTAATTTAAAGACTCATACATAAGGTACCAATATTTTCACTCATATTTTTAATGAAACGCTTCTATCTATCGGTAACAATCGACGGAAGAACGATTAACAATTTACGCTATGCAGACGATACTGTGGTAATAGCAATCAGTAACATGGTTCTTCAAAATATGCTTCAAGAAGTCAGTACTCTATCAAACTACTACGGATTGAACCTAAATCCAAAGAAAACTAAATACATGATTGTGACTAAGTCGCATAAAATTAATATACCAGACCTGACTATAGAAACCAACAGAATCGAAAGAGTAAAAAGATACCAATATTTGGGCAGCTGGCTTGAAGATAACAATGATCAAACTACAGAAGTAAATAAACTAATTGAGATCGCGAGAGCGACTTTCGTTAATATGAAACAGCTCCTTGCTAATCGTAATCTAAATCTACAGCTAAGAATACGCATGGTGAGATGCTACATTTTTTTAAATTTTGTTATGGAATAGAAAAGATAGAAGCATTTGAATTGTGGGTCAGACCATATAACAAATGAAGAAGTTACGCACCGAGTCCAAACAGAAAAAGAGCTTGTTCAGACCATCAAGAAACGAAAATTAGAATATTTTTGACATATAATGCCGGGGGAAAGATACTCTATTCTACAATTGATCATGCAAGGAAAAATACAAGGTAAAAGATCAAGTGGACGACGAAGAACTTCCTGGCTCAAAAACCAACGAAAGTGGTATGGACAGATATTTACCGAACTATTTAGAGCTGCTGCATCTAAAGTGAAAATTGCCATAATGATAGCTAACCTCCGTTAGGAGACAGCACTCGAAGAAGAAGATCTATCGGTCTCTCAATATGGTTCATTTCCATCTCTTTTGAAGTCATGTTTTTAAATCTGGTATAAATAAACTCGTGCCTATTTACCGAACGGTTGCTATCCAATGATGTATTCCTAAAATATTGGACAAATTGTTTGGCAAGTACATGGTGCTTAGTTTAAGATCTTAAATTATCGAGCAACAGCATGGTTTTATGCCTGCAAGGTCAACAGAATCTAACTTGCTTTTGCATACTAACTATATTAATGATATATTTGAGGAAGGGGTGATGGTGAATTATATTTATACAGACTTCAGTAAGGCGTGTGATAGGGGCAGCCACTGCAGACGTTTGTATAAACTGCAAATATATTGAGTGAATGGTTGCATGTTGGAATGGCTTAGATCCTTTATAAGTGATCATCATAACTTAGTGAAAATTAACGATATGATTCTTGGACTCAACGGCGTTCATTTCATGGTACATTTCATATTCAAAATAAAGAAAACACTTTTACTTTTTTATACCACTATAAAGGGGTATAAAGAAAGTTTTCTTTATTCTTATTAACGATATGGTTTCCAGTACTGAAGTACGTGCTCCAAGGTCCATTAATATTTATTGTTTTTATCAATGATATTTGTTCTAATATTAGGTCAAATTTCTTACTTTGCGCTGATGACATGAAACTATATCGTAAAATTGCTACTTTGGAGAATTGTTGTATCATGCAAGAAGACCTGAATCATCTTATGATTTAGTGTTGGCACAATGATCTTTATTTAAAAGTTTCAAAATGTGAACATATAAGTTTACAAAACTTTTCAATGTTTAGCCCTATATACAGGGTTATTCACGCTATACGGCACGGAATATTGTGGCCAAAATACGTGACTTTCAAAAAGTTTCACTTTGGGGATATATGGGGGTCTATTAGGGCTACTTTTTAAAATTATTTTCATAATATACAGGGTGTCCCAAAAACCCTAAAAGTATCAAAGTTGTGTTTTTTTTTAAATGAAACACCCTGTATTTTATTTCGTTTTTGGATCCTTCGATAAAAATAAGTGTGTGTTTTAATAAGGTTTTTATTACATAAACCTTAAGGTTTCTGAAATAATTTGAATTTTGTAAAAATGTAAGCTAATTTTCATGTTTCAAATACTTAAAAAATAATTAAGTTATGCATACCAAATTTACACTGAAATGTAACAATAGATCATATTTTATTTTCCAAGTATAATAAACTTGACATCTTATGCCGGGTGTAAAAAAATTGAAATTAAACAAATGAGAATTTTAAATGACTATAACTTCATTTATTTAAATGGAACGCTATATTTATTAATTTATCAGCAAATGCACGTTTTAATTATCTTTCGAATTGTATTTAAATCTTAAGTGTTAAGACTTCTCTTTTTTGCAGAAAACGCAAAAATATTGTTTATTGCACCGTTTTAGTACTTTTTAAGTAAAAATTTTTATGTATCTAGTTTTCTATCGTATTTAAAAACGTCAGATAATTAATTTAGTCTGTCATTTTAGTTTAAAAAGCCTGTCTTTTGTTATAGTTGTCTTATTTTGCATTTTTGTGTTAGATCGTTAGTAATCGTTATTGTTTGAACATGGTTGTTGTATGTCATAGTAAAAAATTAAAATGTACACAGATTTTCTTATACTGAGGTTTTTATAACTGACAATTCCAATTTCTTTAAACTGGTTTAATAGTCTCTCAAAAATAGCTGGCTTAGGGTGATTTCTTTCGGGAATCCTTTAAGTATAAACTCGACAAGCCAACAAACAATTTTGATGACATTCTCCAAGAATAAAAATAATGCCAATAACCCCTTCTTTTGAGTAAATCTTCATTTTTTACCAAAAAATACAACAGCGATGTTCAATAACGATTACTAACGATCTAACACAAAAATGCAAAATAAGACAACTATAACAAAAGACAGCCTTTTTAAACTAAAATGACAGACTAAATTAATTATCTGACGTTTTTAAATACCATAGAAAACTAGATACATAAAATTTACTTAAAAAGTACTAAAACGGTGCAATAAACAATATTTTGGCGTTTTCTGCAAAAACGAGAAGACTTAACACTTAAGATTTAAATACCATTCGAAAGGTAATTAAAACGTGCATTTGCTGATAAATTAATAAATATAGCGTTCCATTTAAATAAATGAAGTTATAGCCATTTAAAGTTCTCATTTGTTTAATTCCAATTTTTTTACACCCGGCATAAGATGTCAAGTTTATTATACTTGGAAAATAAAATATGATCTATTGTTACATTTCAGTGTAAATTTGGTATGCATAACTTAATTATTTTTTAAGTATTTGAAACATGAAAATTAGGTTACATTTTTACAAAATTCAAATTATTTCAAAAACCTTGAGGTTTATGTAATAAAAACCTTATTAAAACACACACTTATTTTTATCGAAAGATCCAAAAATGCAATAAAATACAGGGCGTTTCATTAAAAAAAAACACAACTTTGATACTTTTAGGGTTTTTGGGACACCCTGTATATTATGAAAGTAATTTTAAAAAGTAGCCCTAATAGACCCCCATGTATCCCCAAAGTGAAACTTTTTGAAAGTCACGTATTTTGGCCACAATATTCCGTGCCATATAGCGTGAATAACCCTGTATATTATTTGGACAAGGTTGATACTATTAAGGATTTGGGTGTGATTTTTGACACCAAACTAAATTTTAGGGATCTTATTAGCTTGATTACAGCAAAATTATTACAAAGGATTGACTTTATACAAAGGATTGCTTTAAAATTCAAATGTATTTGTATCTACATAGCCTTATATAGTGCTCTAGTAAGGTCAGTAATTGAGTACTGCTTTATAAGTTGGTCTCTTCACTACCAATGCCATATTGAGAGAATTGATGGTATACAGCGTAGTTTGTTTTATGATCCTAACAACTATGTTTTAGTTCTTTCATATCTTGGTTTAGTCCCCTCAACAAACGTAGAATTTATTTTTATTTATGTTTTGTCTATCGCCTATTTAATGGACTCATCAAGTATTCAAAAAACTTTTTCAAAGTGAATTTCATAAAACCATGGGCTAGGCTTCAATTGCCCACGTAATAATATATATTATCATGCATATTCATTCTTATTAGGAGTCTATTGAAGTTTCTGGCATCTCGTTACACTTTTAAAAGAATGTTCCAAAACGCTATTGAGGACAAGACAACTTAATTCATGGTTTAATTAATTTTTATAATTAACGGTTTAATTAATTTTATACCTATTAAATCGCATACTTATTTTGCATGATTTTGTCTTCGCTTTTAGTTGTTAATTTTTATTTTTTTGTTCTGTAATTATCTTGTGCCTGCTTTTAAATTGTATATTTATTTTTCTGTTTTGTTGTTTTACTGGCCATCCATAATGAATGACCGGGACAGTTTTTATTACAGGTAGATTTTTGTAGATAAACAGTCCAAAATTTAGTTCTGTCTTAATTTTTAAATATAATTTCTTATAAATTATTTATTTAATAAAATGTATTAAAATCCTTTAGTTCGTTGTAGAAAATTAAATAATAAATTTAAAAATACGAAAACATTTCGTGAATCTACAACAGTGAGTCTTACTAAGACTACAAAACAAATTAATTTGAAACAACTACTTCTCTGGCTAGTACCTCGACAGACGTTAAATAAAACAAAGTTAATTTGCGTGTTACGAATAGTACAACTATCAAAGCAACACTAATTTGAATAAAATTATTTCTGTTGAATAAACTAATTATTGTGTTAATGAAGTTTATTTTTCTCCAAAACCTTTTCAGCTCTTCCGATAATTCTTAAAATTTAAGTTTTTATTGAAAATCCTTAGTGTTTCTTTTTTTTTCAATTATTTTTTGCAAAACGGAAAGGAATTTTATCCTTTTTTAAGTTTTGAACTGTCTTTTTTTCTTTTAAAATACCAACAAATTCAGACAATTTTGAAAGCATCTTTATTACTATTTTGCAAATTTAAAATGTTTGTAATTTATAATTGATTCTTATTAACTAAGGTGTGTTAAAATGAAAAATGTAATTTATAGAAATGTTGAAAAATTCAAAACTTTCGACACAGCCCATATTGATGTTCGCATAAGTAACATATATACAAAATTTATTTTCATAGTTTTATACTTTATTTCATTTATCCTAATTATAAATTACCAAGGTGATTTAAGAAAATATATTTTATATTAGAATTTAGAGCATAGATGAATATAATAAGAGTTCACTTGCAAAATGATCTTCCTCATACCCTTGTTTTCTTAATTTGCGTTTTACTTATCTAACAATATTAAGAGATGAATTAATTTAAATCTCATGCAACTAGAAATTTTCAGAAGAAAAACATATTTAGGAACTTTATCAAATGATAAATAAAATTTTACTTTGATATGTTATGGCATTCAAAATATATTTTAATTTATTGTGTCCCTTATTTATAGATGACAGCCCTGTTATTATTGAATCTGGTCGTTGTGAAATACCAATATTCGATAGGCCATTTAATTAAAATTTATTATTATCACTTAAATGGTATGTATTATATTAATAGAGATATTAAGTAGAAGTATATATGTAGACTATTTAGGTATTATGCACCTTATTCCTTACCTATACTTAGGACTTATAATGTTAATTCAGAACTGTCGTTATTTATACCGTTTTGCTTCCAGGCTTTAACCAAATCTCATATTTTATTATATTAACAAAATGAATCATTATATATATGGGTATTCATGGCACTAAATGTTTTGGTGCTTGTATGAAATTCATTTTATAGCTAAAAGAACAGCGCTACCTTGCTTATACTTTACGACGGCCTATTCACATTTGGAAACCTCGGCAGATTATAACAACCGCAATAAGTTTCTATATCTTTGGCGATAACACTAAAATCACACGCTATGTTAAACACGTGTAAAAGTTATTCCGGCACCCGAAACGGTCTCTACATAAAATTTCTTCAAACAACGATATCGGCAATAACAATTTGTGCGGCCAGCCCTCCTGAAGAAAAAAAAATGTATAATACACACGTGCCTGTCTTTATCGCACCCGTACGGTTGTAATAACCGTTTTCTGTAATGACTCCCTTAATCCTCCACAGCAGGGCTGCCATAAAGTCCATATCATATATGAATTTCTTTTTTAGTGAGGATACAATTAGTATTTGACCTTGCCCATATGTGGGATATTATAGTTATTACTTAATCATTTTATATTCATTTATTTATATATATTTGCGAAATAGTTCAAGGAGTCAACATCAACAAAACGCATTCAAAGTGACTGAAATTTAACGGAAACGTTTTACATCAAATGCGGCAATATAGCGGCTGGAAAGGATCCCGAAATAGAAACGTTTGATTTGCGCCGATCGGAAAACGGGATCCTATCCTGCGGCCCTTAATTGGTATTCCCATAGCAGTTAGAGTCCGTCCCTCATATCCGTCTGATATTAGATGAAAAAGGCAATACAGCCTATTGCACCTCCGGGCAACACCAGAATTCCTTCAGAATTTTGCGCCGTAAACGGAACCCTCATGTGATCTTAGGGCGAGCGTGGGCTCGAAATAGGACTTAAATATTCATAATTGTGCAAGTTTATAATCCTAAACTCGGTGACATTTTTTTTACTACTTTTAAATTAGTCTCGTAAAAATGGCGTAAACATTGCGGATTTTTATATAAGTTTGCTTAATTAGGATAAAGTTCAAGTTTCCAGCGGCACGAAATTTTAATTCGTTTTAAGCCTATTTTTTCAGAAACAATTTTAACTTTTCTTAATTTAATGTTGTAATTAATTTATGTTTATCTATATTAATTTGAATAAATTCTTTAATTTTACTTTGCTTAAAAGTCTTGTTACATTAAAAATATATTACCACAAATAATACAAATAATATAGGGAAACAAATCTTAAAAATAAACATTATCTCTTAACTTCATAATGAAGTAAACGAGAATACTACTGAATATAATTTTCTATGGAAGGTATAGATCTGTCATGTCATAAAAAATATATAGATATAATTGTAACACCATGCCAAAGGTCGGAGTTCTCATTTGTAGATAACTTTTCACTCAAACCCATAACCATTCTTCCACGGAATCGCAGTACCGCAGCTTTGGATATTTATACAATATATTTAGCACGTATATGCTTAATTTTCTTTATTTGGCCGATATAATATAGATTTGACATTTTGATGTTGACATAGAAAACGCATCTTAATGACATTATCTTTCATTATGCATGGAGGATGATTCAAACCTTACAATACATGGAATAAAAACCGTTCATTATAACATACATGTTACAAATAACAGTCTCATTATTCTAATAAAATTCATAAACTGAAAATTGTCATAATTCTCATAATCTCGAATAGAAAACATGAGTAATTCCGTATACACTTTTTTTTGTAGCAAGATAATCCCTTTATCCGGACCGCCTGAATAATTCCAGCCCCGGTACGTGCACGTTATGCGGTGGAAGTATTTGCAATTCGGCTTCTTGCGGTCGGCGACAAAAAGCGGAAAAGCGCCGCCGAAAAATCGTTGATTTTCATGGTTTTTTTCCCTCAGGAGTTTTTTCGCTCCGTGTTTGTTTAGGCCGACCGAAACAAATGCGAGCGGACATCCATCTAGGCAACCCAGATCCAACCGGCTCGAATATGTTTTATTTATATTACGCCCCGGCGAAAAAAAAGAGAGGGAAAACTGGATAAACCTATTCTACCTATACACCATACATATATTACAATCTAGTTAACACGCAGTATTTATCTTTGACAAAATAAAAAAAAATGGGTTTGTTTCCTCAAATATTCCTAAAATGATCAAAAAATTGTCCATGTCCATGATTATTCAATAAAGTTGTAAAATTTAATTATATTTTATGTGTTCATAGTTAAAAATAATTCCACGGAATTTATTAAGAATACAAATAGAAAACAAAAACAGAACTAATTTTAATTTTTATCGATTTTTTTTAAAGATAATGCATTTAGGCTTTTAATAACTATCTAAAAGTACCAAATTAGTTGTTTTGCACGTAGATATATAATATTCTGTCTATAGTAATTAAAGATTATTTATATATTTTCTATTATGATTAAATTATGATTGATTATATATCCATCAATAATTTTGTCATTTCGTTGCATTATGAAATATCCAAAAATAAGTTTTGAAAAGATAAACGACACAGAATTAAGATATCTATAGTGAGTTATGCCGACCTCCATTACATTTCCAGAAGCGTCAAAAACTTTTAGAGAAGACATATGTAAACCAACCAAAAACCCTCCGACTCCCCCCCTCGTATTTATCATATCAATGTTAATGCGAGAAGTTCATGAGGAGAAAAAGCCAGGATGGAACTTCCGCGGGAATCCTTCATATGTTCGCGCCCGTCATAATCGCATCCTTTCGGTAGTCCTGGCGGAAAGTTCCCGATGACAACTTTATACGTCCCACGCCCTGATTTATTAATAAGCCGAGGGAAAATATTTGAGATTGTTTTTTAAGAACCCACTTTTATAGACCACAAATATTTACCGGGCGCCCCCATGAATTATTCACGGGCGTTTCTTGCGATTTTATCGATTCGTCCATACACTTTTCCGGGCTCGTCACAATAAAAATTCAACCGAAACCGAATAATAATTCATAAGTATACGTGGAAAATGGGGCCGTGATTACGTACACACAATCCAATCTGATTATTCCATCAATAAAACTCGACGGAAAATATTTGAATTTATTAAACGAATAAATAATGGGTTACATAAACTGAAAATGTGTTAAAATTATAATGGTAGTTAGTGGGATGCCATTATTAATAACTAGGAATATAATGTTTTTAATTCGAATAAATTATAATACGCTTTAACGGTTTATTTATTTTCATTTTGCACAAGAGGATAATTTACTAAAGCAATTTCTCTAACTTGTATGTAAAAATTTCTAATGATAAAAAGCTTTTGTTTGCAGCGTGTATGAAAGCATTAAGATTCGTTTATAAAGGGTTTTTCTCGATAGGATTATTCAAATCCTATAGAAAAAAACACGAACTGCAATCAATCTGATTAAATCGCAAATGAATACATCCTTAACATTTATATTTTTTAATAAACGACTAGAAGCTTAATATCAGTTAATTCAATTAACTTTAAAACATTGAATTATTCATTTCCTGAGTAGCCAAAGAACAAATGCACTAAGGCAATGAATCAGACAGAATTTAGAATATTTAGTAAACATATTAAATTACCTACAAATTAAAAATAAACAACAACAACAAAAAATTGCAACCTATAAAATATACTGACAACAAAGAAGAAACTCAATTACCAGAAGTGCTTTATAAAATTTGAAATTGATATATTCAATTAATCAAAAAACTCGCTAAAGAATACAATTAATGTATTATTGAGGACATGAAATATTGATATCGGTCAAGAAATATAATTTGTTATCGTGGATCTCAATATCAGTGCATCAATGAACTTAATTCTACATTTGGTAATGCATCAGGAACCACATACACTATATATCGATGATATACAGAATCCTAGAACAAAGTCATCTAAAATCTGTTGTTGATTTATATGTGACTTATTTTGAGATTAACGCATGTTTATGCATTTTAGTGGGACTAGAAAATATTGAATATTGTATGCGCATTCGGCTATCAAAACAATATGTTAACTCAATACCATCAGCTTTTTATAGTCGGTTCCCCTAATCATCTGCTCTTGATGGTGACAAATTAAATCGCTGAGAACATTTCTATCAGAAGCGTCACCGTTTTTCACGGCGGCCTTAAGACGTAACCTAGCTTCGGCCAAGATGGCCCAATACTCCGATGAAACTGACCTTATATACAGACCATGATCCACCTACAGAGCTTTCTTTAAAAGGTGTTTGACTCCTTTGCGAAGTAGACCAACACTGGTGCCTAGTAATTAATGCTGGAATACATGTTTCTTTGTACCTCAGTAAGTCCAAAGCGTGAATTATCTACACTCCTAAATTTACTTTTGAAGTATCTAATTTCCATTAAATTTGAGTTCAAACAAATCAGTTTAATTATCAACTAGTGCCTAAAATGATCCAAAATGTTTACCAATCTCAATAATAAAGCTAAAGCTTCGCTATTAGAAAATTTTTACTAATCCTAATAATTAGGTTGATCAATTAACATCAAGGTTAATTTGTATTAAAATAATCAGGTGGTCATAGCTCACCCATGTAGCCCCTGAATTATAGACCATTTAAGAGAACAGACTTAAAAAGGTCAACAACGCATCATATTGAAAAATCTACTCAACATGCTTAATAGTCTAGTCCACCAAGAGACAGACACACAAATCATAATAAAATTAACCAGAGAGACTGTAGTAATCTTTTACAATGA
This sequence comes from Ontholestes murinus, assembly GCA_963969525.1. Taxonomy (NCBI): domain Eukaryota; kingdom Metazoa; phylum Arthropoda; class Insecta; order Coleoptera; family Staphylinidae; genus Ontholestes; species Ontholestes murinus. The sequence continues at coordinate 24,334,182 of OZ018392.1, read as the reverse complement.
AAGTGATAACGATCCGCCTTCTCGGACTTTTTTTAATACTATGTCACTGCTAATAGCAGAGCAGAGCACACAATTATTATCTATACTTTCTTGAAACAACAAAATTTCTTCGGTGGCGCTGCCCCCATTCGAAGAGATTGTCACGTAGGATAAAGGGTAGGACCATATTATAATCACTAAGAAAAAACTGAAGTATTATATTTATCGCTTAAAGAAAGTTAGGTTTTGTAACTTAAACGTACATTTTTAAAGAGTGTTGTTGCTTTTATTTATCGCCAAATTTTTCGCCTGAAGAAACTACAATGTGGCAAAACAATTGTAACGATAAATAAAAGCAACAATACTTTTTGAACGTTTGTGTTTCAGTTACAAAACCTAACAGTGCATTTAAAATGAACTTTCAACAATTAATTGCAAAGTACTTAAAGAAATGCACCAAATGATAAGGTTTAGTTGGTAAAAGTCCTACATATCTTACGATAGACGTGTCCATGATCTCCTTATATTAAAACGCTCGACTACATTTCTGCATTTTTTAAAAACGAGATTTAGGCAAAATTCACCAATAATTTTAACTAACAATTGCAACCATTACATTACTTTTTTAGACTTGCTTGAAAATGTAATAAACGATTTCTAAATGAAAATGTCGATACGCCTTGGTCAAAATGTAGAAAACATTGTTTTTAGAAGACAAGATGCTTCTAATAACGTGTAAAACTAATATTCGCGAAGCTATACATATGAATAATTATCAACCACTATTTATTGTAAAGACACCTATGATAAATTTTCTCTCCTTATATAAATAAAACACGACTGTAGTCATCAAAAAATCTCTGTTTAAAAAATACGAATGCAACTTTTCCAAGTTGTAGCATAAAGGTTTTCTTTTAAAGAAGGAAAGAGATATAAGAAAAGATCAATTACTACAACAAAAATACCCCATAAGTGATAACTAATATCAATCTAAATTTTTAAAGAGGTATTGCAAAAATAACCATATTTTAGATTAACCAAATTACATTAAGTAAGTAGTTATGGAGGCTTTCAATTCATAAAACATTTTAATAATTCAAAATAAACAAAAAGTGATACCAAAAAATTTAATTGTTTTATTAATTTCAAGTTACATTAATTCAAATAAAATCAGGTCCATCTTGAAAAGATTCAGACAATCATTGCTCATAGAATCAATTTTTAAAATACAATATACTCAAGAATTTTAGTTTATGCACTTTCTCAGACAATACAATAAACTATTACAGCCCAAAAATAAGACATCACTCAATAAGTCTCTGGCCTAATATGGAAAACATTTTTTTTTTTCAAATTCCACTTTATTCATCAACATACTCAAATATTTATTTATTTATTTATTTTAAATTAAAAAACCTGTTTACAAAATAACTAATTAATATAACTATCATAGTAACTTTTATTTAATATCTTCATACTTATATTAAATACGATATGTATGGTTATTTCCGAAACTTTATAAATAGATCTAATACCGAATGAATAAAACAATTAAATTATACACTAACTATATCAGTCAGATAATGCCTTAGATGATTAAGGTTTATATTTAAAATATCGAGTCGGTTATCAAAACAATAATCGTTTTCTAGGGACAATATACGTCACATCGAGTTATCAAACCAAGAAATGTTTAATGTATGTCAAGGTAAAATAGCGGATTAGGTTGGGTTCTTCTTTTAGCGACGAAAAATGATTTAATAATAAGGGTGAATTCAAGGACCCATTTAAAATTTTATGAATAATGCTATTTTCCGACGATTCTCTAGAGATATAATAATCAGATTCAGAATAAATAAACAATTAGCTTTGTTAGTATCACAAACTATTGTTTGATAATGAGAAGCTGAAGTTGTCGAAACTATAGTTACAAGTGTACCAACAAAGTTAAGTGTTTATTTATTTTAAATTATCAAAATGTATCACTAAGTGAAAGCCTCCACAATTACTTATATAATATTAAGATCTTGCAAAATTTTATCATTTTTTTCTATTTCATGTCATACACCTAGTTTAAATTCGTTACATCGAAATATTTTTTTGTACCAATTCAATTGAATTTATATTAGTTGCTGTTGATGGTATCCAAAAAATACCAAAACCAAATTCAAGATGACATTGCACTAAAGATCAATAAAGTGTTTGCACGCATTCAATGTCAAAATCCTTGCCAATATGCCATATTAAATCCCAAATTTGTAATGTTTTATTAGTAATTATTGTAATATACAATGTAATAATAAGAAATAAAGTGCTAATAATAATTTAACTTAATTTAGATAAACTTTTTGACGCAATTTTTATTTTGTACATGTATAAGACACCTTGAAAATAAAGAGATATTATTATTATTAATATGAGAGATCAAAGACAGTCTGGAATCGAAAGTGACCCCAAGATCTTTGATTGTGTCAACACTCACAATCACCAATCCTGTAGCCAAATTCAATTTTAGATCAGTATGTAGTGGTGGACATAACATAAAATTTTCGAACATTCAAGTACAAATTGTTCTTGAAACACCATTTGTTCGGGTTTTGGCGGTAATTTGTACCGAAAATTACCGCCTGTTTACCGAATTCACATTCCACCCTATTTTATGGTGATACTTTTGGAAAGACGGTACCTGCTTTCTAGAAGCTGGCCAAAGAGGATCGGAGAAATGGATGACCATCCCTACTATGCTAATTTTATGTACATATTTTAGTAAATATCTAACATTACCATTTCAAACTCTGTACAGTAAAGACCAATAGAAGATTTAATTTTAAAGTGTTCTTTTTCTTACTTCAAGTCGTTACAACTAGGTGCTCATACAAGGCGCATAAAACACCGACAGATACGTTCACCATTCGTTAAGATGATATACAGCTTCTTGAATCAACTGGCAATCACTGACGTTATTGACAATTTCAAAAAAAATCAAGTCATCTGGGTAAATTTAGAAGTTACAGTGCTTAAGTATGGAACGTATATCATCAATAAATATAATAAATAGTAAGGGACCACAATGTGACCCTTGCGGAACAACAGAAGTAACGTTTATTGCTTTTGACTTGAAACTGTTTATTCAAACATATTCACCCTGTCTGTTAAAAAAGATGATAGCCATTTAACAGTTTTACAATTAAAACCAGCAGGCCTAAATTTATACAGCAGAAGATTACAGTCGACTCTATCGAATGCCTTGGAAAAGTCAGTGTAAATTGTATCTACTTGAGATTGTGATTCCAAAGGATTCGATGGATACCGTTCAAGAATATTTGTAATAATGAAGTGGTTAGCCATAAACCCATGTTGGTTGTTAATTATAATATGATGGGAGTACCATTGTAATTTACAGGTCACAAATTCGTCAAGAAGTTTAGGTATTGCGGACTGGATGGCCATCCCTCTAAAGTTATCCATAATATTCTTTGGACCGTTTTTATATATAGGTGTAATATAGCTAGATTTTCGATTTAGTGGTACAACTTCAGATTTAATGAATAATGAGTGAATTGGCCAACATAATTAAAATATGAAATTTTGGAAGAAATAGCTAGATACACAGTCAGGGCCATTTTTATGTGATGGTTTGAGTTTTAAAATACAATTGACAGCTTCTTCGATGTTAACAGTCATCTTACTTATCATCTTCAACTGAAATTTTAAAGATGCACGCTTCATTTAGGTTAGGATTGTAATCCAATCCAGAATCAGTATTCGCACTAATATCATTATATATATCCACAATACATCTTAAAAGGTCGCGGTGGAATAGGCGCTGGTGCCACCCAGCTAACATATATCTACCTATCTAATATCATTATAAAACATTTCAAAGCGGAACCCATATTCTTTTTTAAGATCCTTTATATATCTCCAGTAAAACTTTGGATTCTATTTCAGAGAACAATTAATTTGTGATACATAATCACTATAAATGTAACTAGATATCGTTTTCGAATGCTAGAAAATTTACTGTGAAGACCACTAGATTTATATTTCGCATGAGCTAACTTCTTCTTTTTGTCAAAATTTTCAATTCATTCCTCATCCAACGGGGATACTTGTTATAATTATTGGTACATACAAATTTAAAAGGTTTAAACTAATCTATTATTTTATGTATAATCGAATAAAATGCATCTACCGTATATCGTGATTGACATTATCATTTGATAATATATTCTCCTTCAAGAGTTATATACTTCTTATTCCCGAGCGAGGGTTACCACATTTACGTGGTGCAAGAGATAAGTACCCTCAATGATCGTAAGTGAGAAGGAAAACGAAGAGTAACCCAAACCCCAAGTTAAGGTGAAAGGCAATGTGCTGAGAGCTGAATGGTCTCAGGGGTATGTGCGGTCTCAAATTTTCCCAAGGGGGGCACCAGGCGAAACCCCCATGTATCTAGTCTTACCTGGTCATGCGGGGCTCTGATCAGGCCGACCGAATATTTTCCTAGCTTCTCGTGGGAACAAAATGGAAAACACAAGAAGTATAATAACAAAAAATACAGGCCAGAAGAATCCCAAGGCTACTAGGCCAGGGACCTCCCAGAAGGTCAGCGAAGAGGCCACCCAAGCCAAACGGCAGGGTACCTCTACACAAGAACCTCGTCAAGGCCAAGCGGTCGGCAAGGCACTACGTATAAGTACCCTAGAAAAGGTAGACCTTATGTCAGAACAATAGTAGGTCTGATAACAGGAGACTGCAAGCTCAACAAACATATGAGCAAAATAGCCCTGGTGGACCTGATGGAAGAAGCACCATGTAGATTCTGCCTAGAGGAAGAAGAGGACTCGTTCTACATCCTATGCCACTGCGAGGGTGTAGCAAGGATTAGATATCAAAAGCTGGGCACTACAAACCAAGCGCGGGGACCTATACCCAAGCCCCTCTGGCAGAGCCAATAGGACTAATCAAAAAGGCAAAGCTAGAGCTGGTCATCTGAGATAAACAGGGATCCACAATAGATTTGAAAAGGTTGCAGTGGACCAAGCGCTGGTGCCACCCACATAACATCTATATATCCATCTATCTACCTATATACTTATTACAATGCTCCTCTAACTCCTCGATGCCCTTTATGTTAAACGATTTGTCCTAGTTCTCAAAATAAGCCTTCGTTTTTGAATTTTCTTCCTTTCCCGGTATTCCCGGTATTTCAACACGTAATTCATCCAATTTAGCCATTTTTTCTGCACTCAGTATATCCAATAGTGACATTTAATTTTCACTGTTAATAGTTTTGCCTTTCGTAAGATAGACAGTGAACAAAATTTCATGCGCGTTCCAAAATACGGATGCCTTAACTTGTCAGCCTCCTTTTGAGTTTTTGGTCACTTTGGACGACTTTAACCGGCTGATGACGATCAGATGACGATCATTTTCATTCATGCGGGTAGTGGTGGATCCACGTTTCATCCATCACAAACTGACGCAAGGAATCCTTTTTTGGCTTAAACAATTCCAAACAGCGCTCTGAACTTCCGACGCGTCGATTTTTCTGGTCTGGTGTAAGCTTACGCGGAACCCACTTCAAAAGCAGCTTGTGCGTTCCCAAATTTTTGTGAAATATTATATACTACCTTTGATGCCTTCAAGGTAGTGGCCATCTCACACAGCATCATTTTACGGTCTTTTCAAACGATTTTGGGTGACCAAAGCATTCAGTCTCATCGGGGCTTAAACGACTTCGTTTAAGTTTAGCATACCTGTCAATAAAAGTGCATAGTTCTCATAATGCTTATCAACTCAATGTTTGGCTCTAACAGTAATATTCCCCATCAAAAAAAGCGTTTAATCAACATACAAAATCCCTATCTATCTAGTGTGCTGAAAATTACAAAACCGAGGTCACTGAAATATCTGCAGCTTCTATACCAAAGGTCAAAATGCCATGAAATTTTGACGCGTACTTTATGAAGGTTTGTATTACCCGGAAATCACTTGGATATCTCAATAATATATGTAAGTTTGATAATTTTATAAAACGAATCGCGAAATCAAGGAAAAAATAAGCATCTAAATGCTAAAAAAATAAGTATCCAATGCTTGACCGTTTGGAACAGCGGAGGAGAGGAGACATGGGTCTGAATGGAAGAACATCTAATACAAGTTCAGCATGCTGACAAAATTTGTGTTTTTTACATGTGTATACTTTTTTGGGCCATTTTTTGTTAATATTCTATAAAAGCATGTGTGATAAAGATAAATATAATAAAAATAATAATAAGTAAGGCTTCGAAACAATTTTAGCATGAAAAAGAAAAATTATTCAATCTCCTATATGCAATAAAAGCATATTGTAAGCACCTGAGGATCTGACAATTTAAACAAATAACCAGATGCCGCAAACTAATATGAATACAAAATACCATCACAGTTCAAATGAAGATTTATCAATAGTAGAAACGAAGAGAGATTTGGGTAAAGATAAGGAACAAACGTAGAACAGTTCGGTCAGTTTTTGGTTTATGGAAAATAGAAACATGATTAAAACCCCAACACTTTCTTTACAATTAATTTTTGTTTCATCAGATGTACATTCCAGGTACTATTCACTCATTATCAACAGCTTATAACGAGTATTTTAATCAAGTTTTAAAAAGGTTAAACCCTCTCAATTGTGTTGTGTTACAATTAATTTATGAAATTAAATTTATGAACCAAATATCTTGCAACTAGTCGTTTAAATTTCGTTAGAACCAAGAAAACACAATAAACAAGGAGAAATTACATATATAAAAACACAAGGCTTTTCCTTTGTCTGGAAATTAAAATAATTTCAATGCTTATTGTCATAATGTATTTGTATTTGTTTTTAATACTTTGATCCTAATGCTGCATTTTAAGATATTCAGAGTTGATTTTACTTGCAGACTTCTAATTGCCATTTTGACTTCATTTTACTTCAACAAGCATTATTTAACGATTGATTTGCGCTCACTATATTTTTACTCTGATATCAAAATGACATTTTACAAAAAATGTACAGTGACTAAAAATAATATATAAACAAGTTTAACAACAATATTATCTGCATAACTAAATATTGGTTAAGTTATATTGAATTAAATTTATGCAATAAATGGTATATTCAAAATTAACAATTATTGTAGTTTTTATGAAACCGTCAATGATAAAAAATATTTGAAAAATATCATAATCCTATCAACGGAAGAAGAAATGCTACAGTTTCGCTTTCAAACATAAAATACCATAAAAATTGAACTTAGTGAATGATAGCAACAAATTGATGTATTCTATTTTCATGATCATATTTATATATTATACATAAAGTTTATCTTATAGGTATATTAATCTGATTTCTGAAAGAATCAGATTTTTATTTTTAAATCTTGGTTTACGAATATACCTTATAAATAAGCTTGCCCTTTATATTGTAGTAACCTTTCGCTTTATGAGCATATTGGAATATTGAAAATCACGGGGTAAACCACTTTAAATTATTACCGAACACCTGGTACCAGCGGTCGAGTAGCTATTTATTCTATCAAGGGAGTTCATGGAATATAGTGGCATGGCATAAATGTCCCTTTCAACTATATGCGCCCTAACATTAATGTTTCATGTAACATGTAGTCTAATATATATAGGTCAAATAATTATATTTGTTTATTTTGGGAAATTCACAGTTTTATTATAAATGAACAAAGATTACGATAATTAAATGATAAAAATTTAAAAAAAAAATCAAACGATTTGTCCACTTTTAAATATATTTTAATTATTTTGTATTTAAATTATATGCAAGAAAGTAGAAAGTATCGAATTAATCAAAATTATTGCAAATTATCTGGATTGATTTTTATTGTAATACTCGCCTGAAAATACTCAACTGATATATCTCGCATAAAATAAATTTCAGGTGGTGTTCAGTGAATATATTTTTACTAAATCACTAAATGACTAAATGTTACACTAATATTTCATTTTATAACATCATCATGCTTAAGATTATTAATAATTATCATATCTAACCAAGAGCATTACATTACAACTGATGTTTTTCCAAAAAAATGTTATTTATATTCGAATTTATTTAAACTAACAGTGATAATGAATAATTTTCTAACTTTGGCTAACAGAATCGAGCGCAGTTAATTGCACCTAAAGCTCTAAACGTCATTGACAGGTTGTTCCTGCGTTATCGGCGATCACCGCGAAAGCGCCGACTGCCCGCGCTCGGATAATTGGAGAGAGCGAAACTCCGCGAGTCGATCATTAATCAAAAGAGAAAAATGTTTAGTCATAATGCCGTAATGCGGACCCCGGAGATAAATTTAATTTCCCGAATATGAAATGGGGAGATAAATGCAATTCCAGTCCGACTGATAGCTTGCCAGTATTAATGCGAGTTATAAAGCGGTGTGCGAGGGGAGAAGAGATAATTTCAGGAGCGCGCTAGTTGATGGAAATGTGATAAAACTGTTATGTGTCACTGTTTTGATAAGGGTATACGATTTGAATACGTAAGACTTCTATGGGAAAAAATGAGGTGTCAACGTGGGTCGACGTATTCCTGTATAATACTTGTTTGGATAATGTACATTTTTAATGATACATTCGAGAAAGGTGGGAAACGTGCGGCGGGAATTATTAATTCACGTGTTAATAATAATGGAATTAGTGAGAAATATCCCTCTGCGGTTACTGTATTTCATAATCGTATAGAAATTTGTAATCTAATTTTGACATATGTTAAAATTCTTATTATTTCTGTCTCTAAAAATATAGTATAGAATTTGTTAAAAGAAATAGTCTATATGAAAAAGAGAAAAAGTTGTGTTAGTATATGAAGTTTATAAAATTGTGCTCCACAACCACCCATGTTTATAGTCTATAAAATTTTATTTGAATACAACTCAAATTTAATAAAACATGTAATTGTTATAAATAAAAGAAATAAAAGCAACTTCTTTCTAGATTTTCAAAGTTTTCCTTCATTTTTTGCATATAAGGAGAATAAAATTTTCCAGAAATTCCAAATAGCAAGAAGATCGTTTTAGAATTTTTAAGCTAATTGTTTTCTAGAATTATTAAATACATACAATTTTTTTAACAATATACTCTCCGGATTTTTAGAATTGTTCAAAATAGTTTCTTACATTTTTCAAAGATTTTTCACTGTAATTTTTTTCTTTATTATGAGAATTTACTTCGAGAAATTTCGCTTCTGGATTTCTAAAACATTTTGTTTTACAAGAAATCTTTAGCAATATTTTTCTAGATTATTCAAACTTTTAAGCATTTTGCCATTTTCAAAAAGTTTTAGAATCAAATTTTTTAAATTATTAGAACTTTCTTTTTTTTATTTTGCTCCATTTTTATTAAAATTTTTATGATTTCAGAGTTTTCAATAATTGTTTAAATATTTTTCCTTAATTGAAACGAAATTAAAAAAGGCTTTTGAATTACAATAATTGTTCTACAAATCTTTCAACAATTTTATATCTGGAATTTTTTGTTCTAAATTCGAGTGTCAAAAAATTTTGTTCAGCAATTTCTATTCATACTTCCAAAGTTTTCTATATTTAAGTTTTTAAAAATTTTACTACATTTTATCCTTTAGAAAATTAGACAAAAACGTTTACTTTGTTGATATCACACTTTATTTTTTAAGTGACTCAACCATTAATCAATTTTATTCTTTATTTTTTGAGCTTTTCAGTGATATCTCTGTCACATTACAAGAACTTTCTTTGAGGATTCCCAAATTTCTTAGCATTTTTTCTTGCAGATTTCTACTCTTGCCTTTGAAAACTTTAGCATTTTAAAGCAGTTTCTCTTTAGGATTGTTAGAATTTTTCAGCAAATTTGTATTCTTATTATTGAAAAAAATCGATCAAACTCTCGCTTTATTTTTTTTGTATTACTTTCCCTATATAGTATATATAGGGGAAGTATTGTTTTCGTGCGGGAAAATGTCTGTGGGCGCTGTATCTCAAAAACGAATGATCCGATTGAGATGAAACTTTAAACTTAGGGATTTATCGTTAAAAACTGGAACTGAAAAGCTTTTGGTGAACATTCATAAACCGGAAGTGGATGTTTACTCGAGGCGTTTTTTTGTTTTTTACCGATATTTTTCTAAATATGAAAAATATTACAAAACTTTTCAAACAAATGTTAAAGGGAATGAGAAAATGAACAAGTTTTATAAAAACATATTTTTTGTAAAATTCTTAACTTTTGAGAAAAAAAAATAAAAATTTAAAATTTTGATATTTTTTGTTGATTGCTAATAAACTATAGGAGATACATGAAATTTATATAATAATTAATTGTAGAGAATTAATAATTGAACAATTTACTAAAAATAGCATTTTTGCATAAACCGCATAGTTTTTGAGGAAAATATAGGGAAAGTATTATGATGGCCACATAACCATTTTTTTGTTTTGTTTTAAAGGTTCTTTTTAGAAAATTATGTTTCTTTGTTGATTTTTTTCACCATTTACGGTGTTCCACCAATTATCTTTTTTGGGCAATATTTTTGTTCTTCAAGATTTAATAATATTTTTCTCTATTAAATAAACTTCTAAATTACTTCTATTCTTCAATGGTGTAAGAATCTTGTAACAATCTTGAATATGAATTAGTGAGCTTTTTTCAGAGATTTTAGAATTTTTTTAGAATTTTAAAATTCCATAAATTTATAGGATTTATATGTGGGATAAGCGTTTTTTATCATAAGATAAATCTTAATATGCTTGATATCTTTAAAAACTACAAAGAAATTGTTGATTTTTTTAATATTACAATCTATACTCTAAAAATTTTCACCTATTTCTTAGGAGATTTTTAAAGTTACTTTTTAATTTATTTTGTTTCATTATTTTTTTCCAAATTCTTAGCTTTCTGCGATGGTTTAAAATTTTTCTTCTTTTAGAAGAAAATCAGCACTATTTCTTTCAGATTTCAAGAATGTTTCACCATGGGTTAAGTGAGCAATTAATTTAAAAAAATAGATTTCAAGATTTTTCTTTCATGTTTCTTCCAAATTAGAAGAACTATTTTCGAAGAATTTATTTTGTTTCATTATTTTTTTCCAAATTCTTAGCTTTCTGCGATGGTTTAAAATTTTTCTTCTTTTAGAAGAAAATCAGCACTATTTCTTTCAGATTTCAAGAATGTTTCACCATGGGTTAAGTGAGCAATTAATTTAAAAAAATAGATTTCAAGAATTTTCTTTCATGTTTCTTCCAAATTAGAAGAACTATTTTCGAAGATTCCTAAATTTTTTAGATTTTTTTTCTTCCAGAAAATTTATGCAAATATCTTCAAAGAATTAGAATTTTCTAGTATTTTTTTAATGATTTCTGAAGCTTTATTATTTCTAAAATTTACTTTAAGGATTCTAGCAATTTATTTTTCAGATTTTTAAAGTTATTCATTCGAGGATTTTTATTATTCCTTGCAATTTTCTGTATCATAATACAGACAAGCTTCTGTTATTCTACAAAATTGACAACGGTAAATTTAAAAGGGGAAAAAGAGGGAAGAAAGAATTATTATATTGGTCACTGATTGTATGATGAAACAGTTACCTACAGGTAAGATTGGAAGAACATTATTCAAAAGTGAACTCCGTCTTCCTTATTAAATTAATACGTTATTAAGACTCTAGAAATAAGAAAATGTAGCTGTATATCTGTAAATGTTTAGTTTTAATAATCAGAAGAGAATAAAGTTAATGGAGATCAATACTTGTTATGTTTCATAATATTGACTTTAGTTTCACGTGACTTGATCATTGTTTGTCACTTTAAAGTAAAAACAATTTATATATCGTTGTATATATATTATATGTAGCTCAACAAGTATAAATTATCAAAATAGAGTATTTTGTTTTAGGATGTCAATGAGCTTGCAAATTTTTCTAATATTATTAATTTCCGATTGACGAACATTCTAGTTAGCTAGTGGTGGAAAACTGGCAAAACATACTTCTATGAATTTCTGTTATAAAAATGTTTATTTGTTATTAAGTGTGCAATAAAATTATACATATTGGCGTACCCTTACTATAACTCAAATTGGTTTAATGTTATGCAGATAATTGAAGCTGCACGCGATTTAAATTTTTAAAAATTAGATTGCTACTTATTTTCTAATATTAAATGTAAATAAATGCTTCTACGTGTGAAATACCATGAGTTTATGTTGTTGGCTATATTCCCATAACATCACATATTCCGAGCCAAATTTTTGCATTCGATTACCATTACGGCTAATCAATATTTAAATTATCGTAAATTAAACACCGATATTCAATTATTTGTAATTGTTTCTGTTGAAAATCATTTAATTTTCGGCGGATTATCTAATATAATCGATAATTGTTTTGCTACTCTCTTGATGGAACCAAATTTTCAAGGATTGAAGATTTCTAATCATCATTGTTTCATATTACTATATAACAATCTTGTTTAAAAGTCTCTTTTATTGAAAAATTGTAAATGTTTAATATTTGGTGCATGCGCCGGGCCACGAATATAAATATATATATATATATAAATATAATTTAACGGGCTGAAAGACCACCGGTCGATAGCCATGGAGCAGAAGAACAAGAACATATCAGAATTTATTTTATTTTATCCATTACATGTATTATATTTTATTTTTCTGTGAATAAAGATGTTTAGTAGTATAATTTGATTTAAAGTTAGATAAAAGTAAAATATAGCACTACTAATATTTATTTCAAAAAATCTATGCAGTAAACGATATTTGTGTCTACAGTAATTATGAATTCATGTATATTAAATAAAAATATTACCACTTTCGCAACCGCTAACGTAATTTTACGTTTTATTTCAATTCAACCTAGGAGCTGTTCATGTATTTTTACCCTCTCTTGATGAGTGAAGCCAGGAGCCTCTCAGATATTTTTACATATTTAATTTAAGTGAAGCTAGGAGTCGCTCACGTATTTTTACGTTATTTAGGATTTCTAGGTTTTGTGATTTAAAATGTTTACTTGATAAAAGAAGGAATTTGTCTTGTTATGTTTGCTGAGATTTTCGTTTCTATCAACTGATTTTGTAGATGATGATCGGTCTTGTCAGAGTGATTCATAAATATAGAGACTTAATGAATGTTTTATGGCATAACGTTCTACACTTATATAAAATTTGTACATATAATATATGATAACGCCCGTCCATAACTTACGCGATAAGTTAAATGACAGGGGTAGTTTGGTGATCATTACAGTCTGAAAAAAATGTAAATGCCATCATATATATGTTATAGATTTCTTGGCTTGCGATATTTCAATCATTTTCTATTCGTTTTCTCGTCACTGTTGTTTACCCACTATTTATCTTAGTTATTTATGTATATGTTTTTTATGTATGTATATGTATCAATCACACTGTAATATCTCTCGAATGTTTACCTTAAATAGAAAATATCTTTATTTCCAATTCCAGAAACCACTTGTTCGTTCACCCCACATTCATAAAGTTAACAGAACTTTATATTACCCTCGCATTATAACATAAAAGCGATCATTTTTCTTATTTTCAGTTAGTCTTGAATTAGTTTTAAACCAGGAAACATTTTGATTTGAATTAATCTTGAGTCAATATACAGATAGTATTAAATAAATATTCAACCTCTAAAATCATTATTACTGCTGCTACACAAGACTAGTAATATTTAAAAAAGTAATAAAATTTATAAAACATTATGAAATAATGGAACAATGAATTTGTTTCAAAATTTTGCATTATACTTTGTCAGATGTTGAAGCTGCTAAAGCTTACAGTAACACTAACAATAGTTGTGAAATTGATCTTGTTTTACTTAGAAGAAAAAAAATGGTATTGCTTATATCGGAATCTATTCTGATGCATCATCTGATGAGTTACTTGTTCCAGTCAGCACATGGAGGGAGGTTGATTATCCCCGCAATTTGGAGCTATTCACAGGAGATCCTGGTCTGAAATTATTGCCAGGTAATATTAAAAATATAAATGACGTGCTAAAATTGTTTGCCGATGATAGTGATAATATAATTGATGCCGAAACCAATAGACACCATGCCCAAAATATCCATAAATATAAACAACAAAAAGTTTCAAAATGAGGAGTGATGTGAGTGTCCAGATAATAAAATAATTTTTTATAGTGAATATACTCATAAGAAAAGTAAAACAATAATATAACTAATAACTGATTATTAAGGCACATATTCAATTACTGAAATGGCCATTTATAGAAAAACTATTACTAGAAACAAATTTAAACAAATGTTACAATCTTTGCATTTTTCGAACAATAATGAAAATGTAAATAATGGAAAGTAAAGCCTATTTTAGATTGCTTCAAAAATAATTTTCAACACGTTTACACACCAAAACAACAACTATCTTTAGATGGATCTATATTACCTTGTAGAAAAGACTATCATTTAACGTTTATAATCCAGCTAAAGTAAATAAATATGGTATTTTAGTGCAAATTATTTGTGAAGCAGATTCAGATTTCCAAATAAATACTGGCAAAGGTCAAACAAAAATTGACCGGTATTGTTATGAGTCTTCTCACTGGCTACGAAAATTTGTGGCATCACATTTACCTAGTCAACTATTATAATAACGTGAATTTAGCGGAAATGGAGCTTAAAAAATTTCGTCTATATGGTACTGTAAGTGTAAAACGAGGCTTACTTCCACAACTTCACCCTTTGGAGTCTTTCGGAACAAGTTCGTTCCAACCATATAATTAGTACGCCTACTGATACAAATAAATCTCGTTTATACATTAGAAATGAATTTACAAATCGTACAATGCATTTTCTTAATCCTACTTTTATTCAAAAAATGCCGCAGTTTGATTATGAAATGAGTCATGATACCATTTTGTTGGAGTTTCGATTGTGTTTATCGCAAGTTGTGTTTTATATTATCTCTTACCCATCTCCTTGATATAATTGACAACTTCTTGTTTAGACTCCTACAAGTAACAGTCAAAAATACCTTATCCAATTGTTTTGTTCCCCAACAAGGTGTCCCCCAAGGTTCTCCCTAATCTCCACTTCTCTATAATATTTATGTACACGACCTTTACAATCCCGCCCATCCGCCTATCCACAGCTTTATGCTCATGATATAGTGCTCATATTAAGGCGAGTATCAAGAAGAGAGCACGATATTTTAGAGTTTTAACGTACCAAAATTAAGGCATATCTTTACACACAGCCGTCCAAAATTATAAAAACGATTTGTAGACCTTTTCTTGAGTACTCCGCTATCTAATTCCATAATCCCCGTCCCGCCGTCTTAAAAAATCTCCAGGCAGCAGAACAATCAGCCCTTTGCATCCTTACTAAAATGAGACACCCCCTTAATCCCATTCATATTCCATCTAATTATCTTCCTGTAGTTTTTTCCTATCTGTCCACTTAATTGGCGCTATCAAATTTCCTGCCTTTGGAACACCGATAAGGAATCTCAACAATATTTCCAAATTTTCAAAGAGCTTAGAAAGAGGAGCAAGTCAGTTCCAATTTAATGAAAACGGTACAGTAGTTTGCAAACGGCAGCATAAAAAAGATGTTCCGGCGGTCAGTAACTGCTTCTCTGATGAGATAAATATGATCGAAATGACCATGGAGGATGGTAGTAAGAAAGAATTCTCGACTCAATGTTCAAGTTCTACAATCAATATACGGGCGGAGTGGATTTAGCAGATCAAATGGTTGGATTATACGACTTTTATAGAAGATCCAATAAGTGGTTGAAATTTTTTTTTTACAAAATACTCATTATAGCTATTACAAATGTATATATTCTGCATGATTATGGCAGGCGCACAAAATCTTCATTCTTACCATTTATCATTACTGTAAATTTGCAGAAGATTTGATTGCGTTAGAAAGAAGTGGAGCAAGTGTAAATAGAAAATCAACAACATAATTAGGGCGACCGCGATGAAAGAAAAACAAGCTCTATAATGTTGGTAGCCATCTTCCCATTAAAGGTTTAACAAGCCGACGCTGCTCCAGATGCTTACAGATGCAGAGAGACAGAAGAATGATGAAAATTTTGTGTCAAAAGTGCAATATACCATTATACAAGACATGTTTCACTCAGTATCATTTGCAGTAAAGTTTTACTTGTTGATTACTCTATACATTCGAGAAAAATTAAAAATATTGTCACATCTATAGAGTTTAATTTTTCATATCTGGATTGTCTAATCGATCACATATGTCCCTGCCCCTAGAGAAATATTGGCTGTCCCTACGTTCAAAATGTACTTTTTAAAATAAAGGTTTTCATATTTAACTAAAACATGGATATTTATTTGTTAAAATTATCAGGAAATAAATTAGACTCCAAAGGGTTAAAAGTCTCCCTTTAAAAAAAAGGAGAGTCACAGTTTCTTAGAAGGACTAAAGTGCTACTGCAGATATGGAAATACAAGAGAGAAGTGCGTATGATTTCAAAAGTTCACAACTTGGCCATTGTCACTTTTAATAAAGTTAATAGAAAAACAATGAATAACCAATGTGTATTGTAGATTATTAAAAAAATATTTGAAAGGGATTGACCAATTGGATCTTTCCTATTATTCAGTAACGGGTAAATCCGTAGAGTAGACTAAGAAAGTTGTGATGTTTTCTTCAATTTTGCCCCATTTAAGTCTTTTCGTGTTTAAGACATGTTAAATCGTAAACATTTTACTTTTGAATTATTTTTGATAAATGCAGCTAAAGGATTAATTGAGAAACATGAAATAGAACTGAAGAAACGTTGGAAAGTCAACCTGAAAAAAGATTTGACCGAGTGACACATTTTGATTAGCCATTGCGATTATCTATGAGTCTCAAATAGCATTATTTAACTAAATTTGTAAGTAAATGTAAAAAGAAGTGTCCTCAGAAAGCGAACAAAGTGTGCAAATTTAAGGAAAAACTCAGACATGTGCAAATTTTGTAGCGTTCCTTTGTGCAAAACTAACTGTTTTCAACATTACCATACTTTAAAATACTATTAAATGTATTCACTATTTATGGTACTCTTATTCATTTATTATTTTTTATTCAATCTTTAATTACCTACACAAATTGAAGTCTTATTTCGTTCCATAATTTATCAGTTTCCTGACATATGTTTCGACAATTACTTGTCATTTTCAAAGGTGTACTATGTAAAATGACAAGTAATTGTCGAAACGTATGTCAGGAAACTGATAAAGCAATTATGGAACGAAACAAGACTTTAATTTATAAATCCACCCATGTAATTATGTTCCATCAAGAATGCAGCAACGATAGTATTAATTTTACACAATTTGAGTTTTTGGGTTTAAAAAAATGTGTTCATTATTTATGTTAATAATTAATTTAATTTTATTTGATAAAAATTTCTTTAAGGTTTAATCATCGTGTGATTAATTATTCGTTTCAATGTTTGACCAAAAATTGCGGCCCTCGCAAATTAAAACAATTGATACGGTCATAATTCATACAATCGATTTGATCTTTACGTACATATTTGTAAGTTTACTCACAACATATATCTTTAAACAGGATTTTCCAACTTTCTTTTGTATTCAAAAATACGTATGTTTTCTTTATCAAATGTTTACAAATCACTATTATATAGTTTGCTTTCTATAAATCGCGTTTCATATTAAGTATAATAAAAGAGAAGCGTGCAGTTATGTAACTAAAATATACTGTACAAATGCGGAATCAATTTATTTTTATCTAATTTAGAAATAAGATATTTACTTCGTTTCATATTGGTATATTTAGTTTCCTGACAAGTATTTAGGTCAATAACGAGCATCCTCAAAGAAATTACAAAATTTATTTTTAAATATATTATGTATTGTCCTCTCGGCTAAAATACTGATTGATCTTATTATTACCTAATTGTTGCATATTTTAGAACTTTAAATTGATTTAATTGTTTGTCGTGATTTTCTATACAAATTTCAGTAATAATTAATAATGTGACTAGTTATTTAAGCCCTTAAAATAGTATGGATTAAACTTAATAACTAAAATCTAAATATTTATATAAAATATAAAACCCAATTATAATCGGCATGAATAGAATAAATGTTTATTTATGGATAAAATAAACGGGCAATAATTTAATGTGTTTCAAACACAGATCTATCGTATTCATAAATATTTTGATTATATATATTTGTGTGTGTATGTACATCCATATGTATGTGTGTTACAATATAAAATATATAATTTAAAAATTTGTGGTTCGAATCATTATATGAATTTAGCAAATTCATTAAACAATAGCGCGCGGTTTTCATTGCAATTTTTTTAGACTATTATCGGTTTTCCATAAATCAAAATGCAAATTAACATGTCGGCGTTTTTTAGATTATAATAAATTCATGAAAACTGCAATCAACATCAAATTGTTACTTCGTGCGATCGGAAATTTATAGTAGTATTTAAAATTGGAATGAAAATGGTATAATCTATATTTTCGGTTTGTTAATTGAGTTAGAACCGCTTAAACATATACACATTTATTAACCTGATACTTATAATTTATATAAACCAGTGAGCTTAATAAGATTTTAGTTCATTTCCTTAATATATTATCATTGTTTAAAGCTAAAACAATGCATTTATAAGGATGTAACGGGTGGTTTTATACATAAAGTTTCACATAAAGATCTATGTATGTACATCATAGATAGAAAAAATCCAAATTTTAAATCTACTAGATTAATTATATTGTAAATGTGAGACTTGATGGCTTTAATTTAGAATTTTACCGAATTTTACAACTGAAATTTTAAAAAGTTAATCAAAAGCAATATATAAACAAACATATTAATAATAAATACGAAAATATTTCGTAAATGTACAACAATGATATTAATTGAAGGTTACATAACTCCTTTTTTTTAAAAGATTTTTTTACTGTATTACATGTAAATTTTCTAATTAAATGTTTATTTATTTTGTATAAATAAAGTACATTTTGTTATATATTTAACAAAACATTGAGTTAATTTTAATATATTCACACACAATTAAAGAGAACTTTATTTATGCTAACATAAACATATCAATTCCTGAGCATTCATTATTTTCAATGAAATATTTAATTTAATCTATATACTCGATTCAGTTTTATTTGCTGGCATTATATGTCATAAGCTTTTTAATTTCCGGCATTTAATAGATTTCAACTTTTTTCCCACGAACGCTGGATATACGCGAATGATTCTTCTTTTTTATAGGATTCAACAGACTAGAGTGATTGCTAATAATTTCCTGTGTGTGCACGATTTACATTTAAGATAGTTGAAACAATCAAGAAATTGTCAACAGTCACTAAAGCCATGGATAAATTTTGCAATTTGAATATATGGTGAATGCGCCGGGATAATTATATATATATATTTTTTTAAACGGGTACAATCTATCAGTAAAAATACAATATTGGTCTATTGCCAATACACTACAATATTAACATTAAAACCAATTACTATTCATGGAAACTCGTATATACTTTTTCACAGATCTTCGGATTACTGAATAAAACACGCGGTACAATGATTACAGTATATTTGTGGATTTGCCTTGAAATGTGAATATTAGGAAATGATTTTCCCGCGGCCCGGCTAATGCACGTTTTTAAATAAATTACTAGAAAAAAGTGCACCATAATGCCACTTATGCAACCGTGCCCTTAATGCACTTTAAAACACAATTTTATTACGTAAAACTTAAGTTACCCACCGCCGCAGCTAAGCATGCAACCTCCAAGTTCTACTTTACCTTTAAGAAAACTACCTCGTTATCCCTACTTCCTGAAAAAGATTGTGGAGAATGCAATATTTGTAAGGAACATTTTTATAATAGTAAGCTTAATAAGTGAAATAGAAATAAAGTTCTTTCAACTGCAAATGCACCTGTGGCTTCGTTTAATAAAATATTTATGCAGTCTGTATACAAAGAATAAGAATATTTATTTCATAAACCGTCATAAAAAAAATCTTTACGAATAGAATCATGAAATAATTAGTGATTCTAAATATTTTGTTTCCCTATAAAAGGAACAAGTAAACAAGTAAAGATATAATCGAATCAAAAAGATAGTATATTTAGAGTTACTAATTTAATATTATAGAAAATTTAATTGCATTGCAATGGGTTGGTGGTGACCGGTACTATGTGGCATTTCATTTTCAAATATACAATATATACAGTGTTAAAAAACATATATAATATAGTGTTTTATTTCATGCTGCATTTGTATTGCAATGTTTTTAATATAAAATATTTAAGATAAAATCATTATTTCCCTTTCACTTATACCTCAAGATTGGTTTCTATCCATCTGTAAGGCTCGTATGAAGGCAAGACTGTGAAAGGCAGTGAATCAAATATTATTCCGATGTTAAAAAAATCAATTATCTGGTTAAGATGCAATTAAAACGTCGTTATTATAATGTTTATTATATTAAAATAACAATTTTTAAAATATTTAGTTATCCAGTTAAGGCACAATTAAAATGTGTAAAATAATATCTATTAAATTGAAACAAAACAACACATTTGAGAGGATTTTACGTTTATCGTTGAACACTGCAATATGTTTCACCACACTGTGGTTTCATCAGGCAGAATACTGATTCATACATGTTGCAGTTTTCAACAATAAAAGTGAAATCCTCTTAAATCCTCTCAATAGTCTATTTTATTTCAATGAGTTTCATAATGTATCCGCCGCATCAATTCAATATTTAAAAGTTATTATATTTTTTTTTAAATTTATATACTAATAAATATACGTAAATATTGTTCTTAATAATAATTTATGGCATTTTAACTCTATTTTTAGTGAGTTATTTTTAGATGATATATAAATATATAATACAGAATGATAAACTTAGAATGTAATTTATTCTTAAGTTAATTTAAAATCAATTTATTAGATATGCGTAATCGCATAGTTAAAAACCTTACATTAACATAAAGCTATAGTTGACACGAGGAAAAAGTGCCGCCCTCATTCAAATGAGAAATTAATTACACATCTTTTTTTTGCTCAAACTACAAACTTTCACGATTTAATTCCAGCACACAATTAATCATCCCCGGCAATTTGTAAAATTATTTGTTTGCTTTTTTGTGCAGTCTGCAGAACGTCATAACTGATTAAATTTCTTAGGGGCGCCTCTAATTTAAATCGGGCCGTTAAAAAATTTCGCTCGTTTATTTTTTAAGAAACGAAAAAATATGATTAATTGTTCGATACTCTTTTTTTTTATTTCAGCACAAATCGCCGCGCTGTGATTGTCAACGAAGGACCAATAAAATCAATATGCACCGCCGCTGGCAATAAAACCGCCTCCCTAATGTTTACACGTGCACGAGAAATGTACATTTGTATTAATATTGTAATTCTGTTATGGATTTACAGGATATATTAGTTCCGTTCATGTACACTCTGCGTAATTTATGGCGCAAATATATGGATTATTTATTTGCGAATTATATACAGATTATGTATGAAATGTGCTACATAAATTTCGAGCAGATGTTATGGTATTAAAGTTCCGCCTTTGTTATAAAGTATTCATCTGCAATTTCTTATTGGAAAGGTAACAAATTTTATGATCAAAACTACTTTTTTATACAACTGAACAACAATGTTTTATTATCAGTTTTGATAATTTACATAATAATAAAATATATATATATTGAAAAATTTGTACATATTTACATTAAAATGATGAATAATGAATGATGTATTATTGTATTAATTTTTCAATAGGCTATCGACCAGAAGTTTTTTTTCACTTTAATTTAAATATTATTTAATAATAAACTTAGTAGACATAACCATGTGCTTAATTTTTTTCTGTAAAATGCTTTAAAAATTCTGAAATATACTGTAATAAGTTATATCCTAAAATCAATTAAAATTACTACTAAATATAGTACCAGTTATAGATAGAACTAAGTTAGAAAGTGTCTCATTTGTGAATTATGATGTATAATGTAGTAGAAGCCTGTCGTTAATTGTTTGAAAATTTTAGGTTATTAAAATTCTACGTGCACTATTTTCACTTGCAATTGAATAAATTATAAGGCAAAATTCCATCAACAAACTTATATGTTTCAAAATAAATTATTAAATTCAGTAGTAAAAACTATATTTAAAATAATAATATGCAAATTAAGGGATGTCCTTATAAATACTACTGAATAATGACTCATCATCCTAGTACAGTCCACTCATACTCTACTGATTTGCCATTAACAAAATCTGTCAATTTTCATTTAATCTAACTAATATTTACTGATGTTTTGGCTTGACTTACCAGCATAATGCCCATAAAAAATTAATTTAATTTTACTTCTGCTCAGTACAAGTAGGCAGTAGATTAAAGAATATTATTTATATGTTTTAACTAGCAAGAACCCAATTATGAATGAAAGAAATCTAAGCGACCTTAGAAACTTATAATATATCAGATATATCATCAATCTACCGCCTTTATTTCTAGCGTTTCTGGAAATTATAAGGAACACGTTTAAATCTTTATCAAATAAAAATACAATTCTATACCTATTGTGACTGTGATTCTTTAATATTAAATGTTAATAAATATTTTTAAAAAGTCTTATTTATATTTTAGCATCCTCTAGCAAGTGGTTTTTTACAGGAAATTCATGAAGATTACTACTACGTAATTTAAAAATTTGATTATTTTGGTCCAAACTGAAGCTCTAGTTGATATCTTTAACCCATATTTTCCCAACTTCCTTTAGAAAATAAAAAATTTGCACCATTGCGGTGATACCGGTTCATCTTGTGAGGATGTAGTAGATTCAATCTGATTGAAACAGATATACCAAAATCCAGTTTCCTATTTTTGTGTTTGGGACTTTATAAGAAGAGATAGAATTTCCATTTGGCTTTTAACGCCTTAGAATAATTATTAATTATTTAGCAAGTTTACTAAGCAAATATTAAGAACGATCTACATATCGTTATAGCAAGGCATTATAGTAAAAATAATTTGGACCAAAAAGTACCTTCTGGAAATTATAAAAGATAAATCATTCACATTACCGATTACATTTTTGAATCAGGTTTCTACCTCACACAAGACTATATTTATAGAGGAATCCATTGGAGTAATCTTCCTAAGTAAATTCTAGGTCTTTCCAGTCATCATTTTCCCCATTCTTTCAGTTGGTAGACCAATAAGTGTACGGCATGCTATATTTTATATCAAGTATTTATAGAAATAATAACATTGGCAACGCAAATCAGACGTATTAAAGTTATTTTTAAGTGCAATTGAAAGTCTCATGTTTATACAATTTCTGTGCCAGTTTCATGAAGAACTCAGATCCAAACCGTTCTTTTGATGTATGTACTAAATCTAGGTATGCACAAATGTTTTTGAAAGTATAACTTACAACTTCTTGTAAAACTGCAGGTGTTAGGACATCAGTTAAATGATGGTACAGTAGAACACAGCACAGTTAAGAAAACTATGCATGCATCTTGTACATGCATCCAAATATCCCAAGTTGACAAATATTACCTTTCGTTGTTTAACAATTGCAGTACTTTCATAACTTCATTCTCTTCCTCTTCACATTCATACATCTCCATCTCTAGAGTGATTTCATTAAAAACAGTAGTTCCCAATACTTTTGCAATATGACAGCTAAATATTATTCATAATGAGTGTAATTCTAGTATGCCTCTAGTTGACACTGGTTTTGGTATATTTTTACAGAATAAACTAGGTAGGAAAAGGTTAGAGGTATCGGAAATCCTAGTGAGTCTTATTCTAATATAGATGGACCTTCATTAGGATGTTCTAGCAGAATAGATAATATTTTAATGCTTGGCTACTAATTAATACACTCCCAGGCCATGTGCATTCTGAAACACCTATAATTCTAACTAGACCTTCCAAACAATCTCTGTGTCTACTGGATAACTGTCTTAACAATGGTTTATTTGCATGCCTCAATATTGTATCGATCGAATGAATAATATACGAACATGATTTCCAAGCCATTGAAGATAGGATAGCCCCAATGGCTTGGAATATTGGAAGAAAATTTACTGATAACCCCTAATATAAGTCACTTGTATGAATAACTGGATCATCTCTCGTAAACTAATACTAATGTCTTAATAATCTGAAGGAAAGACATTTTTCTGTATCACCTAAACCCGACTTGGGATGCTCATGCGGGCTCGACTAATAGACTTGATGTGTTTGAATACTACAGTTAAATTATGTTGATAAGTTGGGATATGTTCAAGTATTTGAATCATTTTCACAATCATTGTAATAATCATTAGAACATGATTAGTTATATTTAAATATGTAATGCCATATTTTTAATTTTTACTATTTGAAGTAAAGCAATTCAAAAAATCTTGAAAACGAATTTAACTTCTATTTGGCAAATAATGCACACTTACTGTTTCTCCACTTTAATTCTAGCAGTTTTACTTGGCCCTAGAGCAATTCTAACATCGTCCATAAACTCATTTGTTTCCATGACAACTTGTGCAGTCAAACCCTTAGCTTAAGCAGTTGCCTTCAAGCATTGCAGCTTTTTCTTTTATGAAACTACTTTGCATTGCTGTCATTTTTCGCCAGAAGATACTTAAAAAGTATATATAGGACAAAAGACAATTGGATCTTCATAAAATATGATAAGAAGTCTTAAAAATAGAGTTAGATCTAATCTGCAAAGAGTGAACTACAGAATTATAGTAATAACTAATGCACTATACAAATACTCCATAATACTTGGATAAGATGGGTTTATTTATAGCTACAGTGCGATTAATCCCTAGGAAAGAATTTAATAGTAACTAGTTAAATAGATTTAATTAAATAAGTAATTGTGGAGGCTTTCAATCCTTGATACATTTAAAAAATTCAAAATAAAGCAAACCATCTTTTTTTATATCACCTCTTTAACAACACTTGTTACTATAATTTCGAAACTTCAGCTTATTTTTATCAAACATTTAAATCCTAATTAACAATAATAGAAACATTACGAGATTGATTTTAATTACAAGTATATTTATTTACAAAATATAGGATTGAGGAAATACAGTGAAGTATATCGTATATTATATTTATATATGAACAAGAAGGCAAAAAGTATTGTAAAAAGAGAGGTCTATCAGTAACGAGCATTTTTAGTAGATTTGATTATATGTCAGGTTTATAAGAGGTTCTATCGAAAAAGAAATCAAAAGCTAGCCGAAAAAACAGAGCTGTTTGTAGGTAGTACCGAGATAAAATTTACTTAAATAAAGGAAATAAAAATGATATCCGTCACGCAAATATTTGAAATACTATTATAAATGAGTATTAACTCTATGCAAAACTGTTTTTTAATCGACAGATTAAATAAATTATATTAAAATTTTATATTGTATAAGAGATATCTTATAGTACCAATGTGGTTTAAAGATCATTTCGTTAGGAAATAGGAATAAGAAAACCTAAATGTGTAAGTATTCACATGAATGACAACTACTTTTTATATGCAAAAAATTTTCAATCAAATCAAAACGTTTGTGTATGAAAACAAGGTCTCCAATATATTATGAGCTTAAATAAGGAATATAGAAATACATGTTGCAAATTAAATTACAGAGTTTTATTTTTTTATTATTAGAATATTTTTTTAAAGAATGACGAGGTAAAAAATTTCAAAAACCGAAATATTTTTTTACTAAAACTGAATATATGTCAAGTAAATAATATTAAGTTGTACTATTAGTAACACGCAAATTACTTTTGTATAAACAATACCTGTCGTAGTATTAGCCCAAGGGAGAAAAATAGTCTTAAAATAAAGATTCTGGATCACAGAAATAGAATAAGTTAAAAAATGTAAAATTTTAAATACCTTGGTAAAGAGTAAATTGGCAAAAAATTCAGATACTTAATATATAAGGGAAAAGTCAAGCCTTGAAGCTTGCTGATGAAATTATTTGTATGGATTTTGAATTATATTATAAAGCAAGTCTGATAACGTGCCAACAAATAAATAATGCCCGTAAATTACTGGTTACTGATAATTGGATACTGGTATTACCTTTAGTATATTGCTTATCTTCTGAATGTATAATTTAAACACAAATAACAGGGGAAATACAAAAAATAAATATAAATAAAATAATTAATTTTGAACACCTATCAAAAAAATTACAAGATATAATAGAAACCAATCAAACAAAACGTCAGAATCAAAATAACCAAGAAAAATCGAGAGATTAATAACTAAATATTAGAACAAATGGAACAACTAAATAAACTTTTTTATTTAAAATAAAATAAAAGAAATATCGATGATGCCATATCTCATATTTGGGACACGCTTTATAAAATTTTATTACATCAAAAAGAGCGCAATTTAAAATACTAACCGACATATCCGAGCATATTTTGAAAAAATAAAAACTTTCTATTATTTACTAAATTTATTCCAAGTTAGAGACTCGCCCTGTATAAAAACCAATATGCCTTTTAACAATATCAGCAATAAATAACCTCATATATTACATAAAAACAGAATTAGATGATGGGAAAAAACAGTAAGAGCATATACATAGACATGAAGAAGGCCTTCGTCACAATCTCAAAACCAAAACTACTCGAAAAACTGAAGGCAAGACGAATAAGAGGTAAAAAACAAATCCTAATAAAATCATACCTAACAAACACAAGATGAACAACGAAGGTAAACGGTACAGAAAGTCAACCAGAAGAAGTATAATATATTACATAAAAACAGAATTAGATGGGAAAAAAACAGTAAGAGCATATATATAGACATGAAGAAGGCCTTCGTCACAATCTCAAAAGCAAAAGTACTCGAAAAACTGAAGGCAATACGAATAAAAGGTAAAAAACAAAACCTAATAAAATCATACCTAACAAACACAAGACAAACAACGAAGGTAAACGGTACAGAAAGTCAACCAGAAGAAGTATAATATGGAATAAACCAAGGAGGAAACTTACCACCTATATTATATCTGATATAAAAGAATGATATAATGTAACCAGCACTATAAGAAAAACGTTACCTATTCGCGGATGACACCTGCATAGTATATATTCAGAAAGACGTAGATACAAATATTAATACAGACATAAACAAATTAGAAACCTGGTGTATAATAACCTACCAACAATAAATGAAAATTATTACCACGTAGTAACGGTTGCAACAATTCTCTTTAATAAATGAAAAGAAAACAGAATTCATATTTTTTAACGACACAAAGCAATCAACGTTAAAGGAATAACTAAAAAACAAATAAAGGAAGTCAAATACTTGGGATTAAAAATGCAAGATATTCTCAAATAGGACGAGCAATAAATCAACTAAGGGAAAAGAACGCAAAATATACCACTACCTAACTACAGTCCTAACATATCAAGAAAACAAATATATAACTCACTCTTCATATCACAAAACAATTATTTAATAAATTTCTCGGGTGACACATACAAAAAAAAATATAATTAAACTCCAAATATAACAAAACAAAATTTTAAAAATATTGCATAAATTGGACAAAAAAACTAGAACCACAGATCTATACAATCAAAACAGACGTCACACTACTATGAACAAGTAAACACACTATCCCTTAATACCAATAGCCCAAGATGGAACCAAACATCCGCCAATTTCTAGATGAAAGGGAAAGCAGCCAGAGATATTATTACTTAAAATGTATACATATTTAAATAAAACTGAATGCACGTTTTTGTGCCAGTTCTGAAGCGATAATTGCTAGAATATCCTAATAATGGCAGTTTAATTTTATTAGTTTTATAAATAATAGTTATGATTTTTAAGTTCAGTAGGAACTTAAAAAAAATGTTTACCATTATTAAGCCAAAATCCACAGAATTTATTGATTTTCTGATGGTAATCACCTATTGCGTGCTATATTCGCAATAGGTGCATAGGAATTCAAAGAATACCCACTATTATACAAGTTGCGGAAAACTGTTTCAGGCTACCATTACCAACTGTACCCTTTGTATTTACTATCAAAATACTTGCGAACTTTGTACCAAAATACATCATCTTATTTTTCACTCAATACTGACTTTGATATTATACCACGAGTGAAACTTGGCTAACCAATTCTATATTAGATACTGGCTTCCAGCTGCAATATCTTCAGATGCGATTTCTGTTCTGATGTAACTGGTCATTTTTCTGCTGGTTGGGTTTTTGGTACTGATACAGATGTAATTTTCTCAGAAGCAATTGATGTAACAGCTGTTATCAATCTTGCTCAACTCGGGGACATCGTTGTATTCAAATATAAATTTAACAAATTATACAAAGTAAACGTTATTTTTTAAGTTTCCAAGATGTATCAAGAAGTTAACGCCTCAACCATTAATCAATTAACACATTACTATTCCATATTATTATAATAAACAGTATGCCTGATTAACGTCTGATTAATTGTCATTACTATTGGAATCGTGATAAATGTTAATGTTCGACAAACAAGTTCTGGTTATTGGTGACTTAAATATACCTCAATTCAGTTATTCTATTAGTATGCAGGCTTCTTCACTTAATGTTATTACCAGGTTAAACTTAGCTGAATGTAATAATGTGATTAACATTAATAGTAGATTGCTTGACTTGATTCTAATTAATATAATACCTCAATTTTGTAATAAAGCTGTACTAAAGAGATTGAAATATCGAAACACGTGTCTACAGATGGTTATAAAATTGAGTATTGAAATATTTAATTGCTTTTGCTAATTTATTTTTAATTACATCAACCTAAATTCATTTCCTGTTCCAAATTACCTTAGTATAGTCACTCACAGACTATTTAACGTACATTCAATCATTTTTAGTTCATTTTACAGAAAGAAATACGTTCAAACTAGTGTTGCTTTGATAGCTTTGCTATTTTGTAACACGCACATTACTTTTGTATCATTCAATGTCTGTCAAAGTATTAGCTAGAGAAGTAGTTGTTTCAAAAGTGATTTGTTCTTGTAGTCTTAATAAGACTCATTTGTTGTAGATTTTACAAAAATATTTTCGTGTTTTTTTCTAATTATAATACCTTAGTTGAACAGAACATACTGCCTTTAGTTTCGGAATATAATTATCACCTAGGTCTTGTTACTATTTTAGAATTACACATGGACATAAAATCGGAATCATTCTTAACGCATAATAATAGATATCATTATCTATTATTTTTATAAGGCCAATTAGCCCAAACTGCACAACTCATTTCTGTCGGTTGACTGGTAATTTCTTTATAATTACGCCTATATAAATACAGCGCTAACTGTATGATCCTCATTGGTTTACAGTATACTCGATGATATGGTTGCTTCATATGTAAGACACAAATCTTCCTTTCCACTGTAATTCACACGTGACACTAAGGAGGCAGTTAAGCTCAGGAATTATTATCATCATAACTGAAAGTTGACTGGTCTCATAACTATCAACAGGAGTTCACTCGACTGGTAGCAGAGATAAAAGTAATGACAAAATCGTCGTGTAAGACTAACTTAAACAAAATTGAACTGAAAATTGACCACAAAAAACTTTTGAGTTTTATTCTTACTATAAGTGTTACTACAAGTATTCTCTTTCAAATGCATAATGGGGAAGCGATGTTTGCAAACCTGAGGAACAAATAAAAACACTGTTACTCCATACTGCACTTATTTATTTGTAAAGTTAGATGTACATTTCCAATGTTTCAAATAAAAGAGTGAAGTAGGGAGTAACTGTGTTTTTATTTGTTGTAATAAATCACTTCACGTAAACTCAAAATCTATACAACCTTGAGGGAATTGTTAACTTCTTTGCGGTTGCTTTTCTGATGCTTATTTTCAAGCACCATCAAATGTTACTTTTGCTGAACCATTAATTATGATATTCTGTCATTTAATGTAAATTATTAAAAGTATTGATAGGCTAAAAAATACTAGCACATCTGGTGGCGATTATTTTTGGCGGTAATTTTTGACCTCACAATAATTAACCTTGAAATTGTTACCCAGAACTTATGCGATTGTCTGATAAATTGAAGTCAAACAGAAATAATTTATTTAGATTTTTCGCGAGCGCTAAACAGCATAGACCAAAACTATTTCATCAAACTATTTGTACTCTAATGGTTGCAAATTTTTGCGAATTTATTCTTATCTCTAAGGTTCCACAGGGCTCTAATCTTGGTCCATCTTTTTTTATCATGTTTGTTAACGGTCCTTTATCCTGTTGCGTATTAGCATATTCAGATCAATTTTCGAAAATATTTGCAATCTGATTGATTCACTAAAGTTAAAGACAATCTTGACTTAATTTCTACTTAGTGTAATAACATTAATTTGAGACTACTTGTCAATAAATGCCCCACTCTTACTTTCACATGTACTTTGCTTATAAACTCATGCGTTGTTTTTGCACAAATCAATTCACTACCAAATAGATTATACTGATCTCTTTTTTAGAGTCATTTTTATCTTCCCAAGACTTGCGTAGTATCATACAGGAACATTTTTCACTCCAATTACCCGATCCGTCAGACTGTTCAAGTCGTTGGTTCACCATAAGAATAGAAATGCTGATAAACTATTTACAGAATTTTGATCTGGCTTTTGACAAGACGCTATGTCATTATATTTTCATTGCTTCTCACCTTATTGGGTTTACTTATTTAAACACAATGGTTACAATTTACATAAGTTCATGTATGTGTTTTCTTTTGTTAAGCTTTTAAATTCAAAGTTTTAATTTATTTTCTGTATTACTTATCTAGATTTATTAATAGTTGTCCTACAATTAGTTTTTTGTTGAGCAAATCAAAATAATAATAAATATTATAAGGAAGACAAATTGGTGCATGCTTTTATAATTCTAGAATCCAGAATCTTAAGGGAATTATTGCTGGGTAAGCCATTGGAGAACTTATCTATCTCTTACAGTTAAATATTTTATTATTAAGCCAACTTTAAAGAAATACTTGGACGTTTGCATATCCCTATTATAATAAAGTTATGTTTCTTGGAATCTATTGCGTGCCTGAAGGATAACAGCAATCAGAATCTGTTGCTCAAAACTCTAGGCTGCATTAAAATATTTTGAACTTCTATCTATACTAGACCAGTAGGGTGCAATGGTCAAAATTAATTTGTTTGGTGCGACGATTGAAGCATATAAAAATAGAAAAATGGAAAATTACAGAAACAATCCAAAAGTTATGACAGCAACATCAGCTATTGTAAACTTGTATCTTTTTTTCGGGTTAGATTTGACAGCTGTAGATAATGATCCAAATTATAGTAGTTTCGATTAGCAGTAAAAAGTTGTTTTCAATAGTGCTTTATCTATGCTAATATTATTCGAATTGTAATTGATAGTATACAAGGTGAGAATATAGATGTGCAGTTAAAGGCCCGAATCCCTGTCAATTACTTTTAGTAATCAGATCCCGAAGGTTTCATCCAGAATAAATATTAAAAGGGCTACTCTTGCAGTAGATGAAGGTGATAACTATTAACTTAATTAATTGGATTAATGCTGAAAAGACTGTCTAAATGTCCAATCTCTAAATTCGTAATGAGGCATCATTACGAATGTTTAATACGTACTTAAAAAAATGTTTTTAATGCTCCTAAAAGACCATTAGCCTATATGATCATTACACAAATTGACTAATCTTATCATTTTCTTGTTTGTAGAATTGCTAGCTTTATGTAAAAAAGAAATCAATGGCGTTATTTGTTTATTTGATGTAGTCATCATATTTATTATAAAAATATTCGTTTGTGACTATAATTTCAACAGCTTCGCCTGTTATTTTCAAACTATACTTCAAACATTTTTTTTACAAACAACTTTTATAAACAATTTTACAAACAATTTTTTAAATGGCGTTGAAAAAAAAATTGTTTTGAAGTATAGTTTGAAAACGACAGGCGAAAGCTCTAGTCACAAATATAGTTTAAAAGTGTGTGATTTTAACAAATATTTACAATCATTTATATAAATAATAGTTTATCACAAAGTAGTGGCCTCCACAATTACCAATTGAAAATATAATGATTACATTTAATAAATATTTGAGGGAATATACTAAAAATATATTTTAAGTAAATCCGGTATTTACATTACACCCAAGAAAATTCCACACCCGCCATGCATTAAATAATCACCCCTCGAAACTCACCTTTCCGAAAGGCATTAGGAATTTAAGTTAATCTTTGGAAATTATATAATCAAAATTCAACGTCCGTAGTCCTACGGTATCGACCCGGTTGTAATTCACACCTCGAATGAAATATTTAACGAAACACACACACCGCTGCGGAAAGTGGAAAGGCAAAAATCTGCTAAAACAATTTTAAGCAGGTTTATGAACGGGATATGATTTAGCGCGTTGAACGGCTCACTTTATATGAAATAACGCCGTTTTAATGTACATCTCGAAAGTACATGTTTTATTGTGTAGGTAATTTATGGGGCGTAAAATATTTATTTTATTATAAACTTGCCGTTCGATACAGTTTTATGTGTTATATAAGGCGACTATAATTCATGACATGCGTTTCATATATTTTATTGCCCATAAAGCTGTCTGGTCTTTTAACTTTTCCGTTTAATTTCAACCCGGAATTATATTAATCACTGTATGCCTTTTAACAGATTTGCACTTTTTACACCCACACCAAAAGAAAAACTTTTTTTATTACACAGTTTTAATCAACATATACTTATCGAATCCTGAATAATTTATTTCTCATAATGTACATATGTATATTTTATGCAAAGAGTGAAACTAACATTTTACTAATATGGGAATCAATAAATCATTAAAGAGATATCCATTGTCTAAACCATGCGCATATTTCCCCATTGAGAGCAATATAATGTGTTAATAGTTAGCCATTATCTATTAATAACTGACAACTACGGCAATAACAATGCAAACATTGTTGTCGTAATTACAATATTGAATGCTTAGTATTAAAGTAATACAGTTTAATTAGATTTATTTATCTACACTCGCAGTTATAAAATGTTTAACGGTATTTGTAATTATAAATAATATTGACGTGTAAAGTTCTTTTTGGTTTACAGCACTCTCTATCTGTTGGAGATTTAAAGTGTCTCATATGCGCTCGTGGGCGGAATAAGAAACAGGGTACGAAATAAAACCTCCCCCCGTTTTCCGGTTAAAACTCCCCGACACGATAGACAAACTCCATTTCCTGGTCATTTCCAAACTGTCATCTGTAAG
The DNA here is from genome assembly GCA_963969525.1 of Ontholestes murinus. Classification (NCBI taxonomy): domain Eukaryota; kingdom Metazoa; phylum Arthropoda; class Insecta; order Coleoptera; family Staphylinidae; genus Ontholestes; species Ontholestes murinus. The sequence goes on along the minus strand of OZ018392.1, from coordinate 24,300,793 downwards.
AAGACCGCAATCCACAAACGCACTAACGACTCTCTTGCCCGTATAAATCTGAACCCTGTGGACAAGAGGGGTATGTTTGTGTCATAAATAATGGCATGTATGAAACGGCCGACGTGTCAAATGGCGTATGGACCACCCCCGTATATTTCACGGGCACCACAACAAACCCCTAAAACCCACCCATCCGACACGCCCGGTGATGGAGTGAAGTGTTTAGTGAAGATATTGCTTAAACTACCCTCATGCCGTCCTACCTTCCGCATAATAGAGTTTCGGGATTCACCATTCGTCATGTAAATTGATCTATATTATTAAGTATGTTTCATTGCTACATCTGCGGAGATATTTATAGATATCAACATCATTTTAAAGGCAATTTACACGTTAAATTATAATCGTATGTTCTATTTTATTATATTTATTTAAAATTCGCACATTATCTAAATTAAATTATATTGAATTACAAGTTGGTAGTTTAGAAACTCCACTTCTAAATTAAATATCCTGACTTAAAAATTAAATGTCGTTGGTCACGGTCTGAATTAAGATATGCGTCCATATAATTATAATTTTGATATTGTTAAGTCCATATCCAGTTCGGCAAGTGGTAAAAAGTAGTGCGATTTGAATCCTTAATATTAATAATAACGTTCAATGCATTGATCCCTCTTTCTCTTTCACTATTAATTTTATGTATGTATTTAACGAACTTATTAATTTAAAATCATACTTGTCATGTGTACTTTGCTTTACAATCTCTCTCTAGATCAGGAATGTGTGCTTCTCGTCTGAAAAAAGAGCTTTATTATACCCAATTTCAAAAGTGGTGATGGCACAGATATAAATAATTACCGTGGAGTCTGCATTCAAGCTGTTATACCAAAAGTACTTGATAGTCTTGTAAGTAAACAATTAAATTAACTTAACAAATAAATGATGAGCAAATTAACAAATAAATGATGAGCAACATGGATTCTCCTCTGGAAAGTCCACAACAACGAATTTACTAGTCTACCAAATTACCTTTCGAAGAGTGGGTGTCAGGTAGATGGCATCTACACTGACTTCTCCAAGGCGTTCGATAAGGTTTGTCATAACGTACTGGTGCAAAAATTGCGTTGTATTGGTTTATCTGATAATGTCGTTAATTGGATCGAGAGTTTACTCTCGGATAGATATCAGATAGTAAAATTTGGCAACTGTATTTCAGCAGAATATAAGGACACCTCTGGGGTACCACAGGGTTTCCACGTTGGTCCAATTTTATTTAATGTTTTGGTTAATGACCTTCCAAGCGATGTAAAGCATAGTGAACAGTTATTATATGCCGATGATTTGAAGTTGTATCATACTGTAAGATCTGTGTCTGATATAGTAAATATGCAGAACGATTTGAATAATCCATATGAATGGTGTTTGTTAAATAAATTATTTTTAAATATTAATAAATGTAAAACTATAACTTTTAATCGAAATAAAACAATAACTCAAGGCAATTATCATATATATATATAATATATTACTTGAACGAGTACCTGGGAGTTTATTTTGAAAAGTTATTGTCATTTAAAACTCACATTTTGTCAATAGTGAACAGAGCTAATAAGATGCTGGGCTTCATTGTGCGAATCTCCTCTGACTTTACTGTTGGCACTTTGAAGATTCTGTATTGCACTTTTGTTCGTCCGATTTTAGAATACGCGGCAACAGTTTGGTACCCATATCAACAATGACAATCAAATGTCATTAAAAAGTTCCATGTAAAATGGGCCTAAATATGCCTGTAATGGCTAAAATTATACCGAATGGTAAAAATGCTTTGCTATAGAAAAATCTATCACATGAAGCAAAAACTAAGGCATTAGAAGGTGTTCAAAATAATTTTTTCGAATTGTAGCCTTCAAATTAGACATTAGTCGCGTTAATATTAACTATAATGTATTACTGCTAAACTCAAACATGGTGACAGTACTTTTTCGTAGGAATTTATTTGATATGTGCTTTTTATATAAGTTACTCAATGGATATACTATTTGTTCCCCTCTTCTAAATTTCATTAACATTTGGCATCAAAGTAGTGGAACCACTACTAGATCAAAAGTACTCATCAGAGTAAAGTTTCACCGGTTTAATTACTTCACTAATAAATCATTATCCAGGTTGATATACACCGCCAATTGTCTATTGCCTTCTTCAAACTTTGACCTGTTTACACATAACTTTAAATCTTTCCGTAAGGCACTTGCTGTTATGAATCTGGATTTTAATTTTGTATAGTTGTTTATTTAGTTTTAGTATTTTTTTTTGTTTGTTGTTGTAATTGCGATGAATTTATATAGCAGGGTTAATTTAAGTCACTACATTTATATTTTGTTAGTTCATATTAATTTTGTAAAAAGAGAAAACTCGTTAAATAAATAAATAAATAAATAATTTAAACAAATCAATAAATATTAAAACAACCATTTTGAAGAAGTTTTCAATTGGCAGTCAATTGAAGGCCGTACTTAACTATAATAATTCATGAAAATTATGGTAGCGACCGTTACCATGTGGTAGTTCATTTTAATTTTCATTTACCCCTTTTTATAATAATTCAGCGTCAAATCTGATATGTTTTGCGATAAATTTGATTTAGTGATTTCTTGTTTGGATCATAATGTGTAATAGTATAATTAATAAATAGTTGTATTAATAAAGTTATCATGTAATTGGGATAGTTTCCTGTATGGGCAATAAATATATTATTATCATACAAAAAATATAAGTTATTCCTTAACAATACTTTCTCAAATAATTTGTCGGTTTCAAACTAGCAACATTCCAAATGCATGGCGAAATTTACATAATCTTTTAACTTAGGCATTGTGTGTATAAGGCATCGTCTAAATATAATTTACAATAATATTTGTTGTGCTATGGTTACTTGCAGTCAATAATAAAATATATTTTATTTTTTCTTAAAGTTTTATTTTATAAAATTATAAGTATATCCTAAATTGATATTATTTTATTTATCTATTATACATACTTATATTTTAATAACTGAACGCTAGAAAATCATTTGTTGCAATCTGTACATGGGATGTTCAAAAGCCCCTTTCTCCTCTAATGGGATTTCTAAATAATTCTTATATTTGTTTCACGTATATATTTACAAATCACACGAACATTACCGTTCATAAAAGGAACAAAAGATAAAATAGGCAATCTATTATAAAAAATTAATATCACCACCAAAGTACTAAGATTGCCACGTCCATATACCTCCAATTTATCAGAAAACAAAATTTTAACGCTAAAATCCTTAAAATAGAACAAAAACACCATTTTCCTACTAACTAAAAAAATATTAGCGAAATTGTTTGTAGCTGTGAATGATTCTGATCATACTAAATTCCTCAGAAAAAACTTTAAACAAAAATCATACAGCCAAAAGCTCCAATAAAACCTAAAACGTTTTATAATATATGGCTTAAATCAAACACATAAGCAAGCCAGAAAGAAATTATTTAAATTTTGTACACAACAGAATAAATCATCGTAATTTCAATTCCTTTTCTATTTTTTTATACCAAATTCACTCAAAAGCATTTTTTAGCTACAGATACTAAACCTACTACTGAACAAGCCAAATCTACGATTAATTATCTTCTAATTTACCCGTGGTGAAATATTTTTATGTTAATAAAAGGATTAATTAAGCATGTGGTTATGTTTCACCATTTTTAAATTTCTCCGACTAGTTTTTAAATTAAAAGCTCTATCGACTTCGTGAAGTACAGTAAGAACTTCCAGAACTAAGTCTCTGCAAATGCAAACACGAAATAAAAACCTCTATCGACTTCGTGAAAAAAAGGTAAGAACCTAAGAGTCAACAACAAAGCCATTCTTGTATCCTTTGATGTTAAGAGCCTCTTCAAATCGTACCAGTAATTGAACTAAAAAAAATCTTACGCAAAAAGTACCGGAAACAATCGTTGATTTAAAACACGAAACAAATCACCAATTAAATATCTATTTGTTTAGACCAAAGTTACTTTCGCTTCGCCTTTTACATTTAAAAGGACGGACTACACACGAGATCGTCTTATTCACCACTCCTCGAGGAAATTTTTATGAGTAATTTTGAAGAACAATTATTTAAGAAGAAAACATCAACAAACAAATCTAACACTCTTAGATATGTTGATAATATTTTCTTTATCTGATTTGGTACAGATTTACAGTTGCGTATATTTTAAGAAACGCTAAATTTAATTAATGGGAAAATTTAATTTTCTATTGATAAATAAGCTAATGATATACTCAACATTTTAGACTTAGGCATTTCAATAGAAGATAATAACTTAAAATATGCTATATATTAAAAAGCAACTACTATAGATATATTCATTCCATCGTCATCACTGCAATCAGAACAAAAAAAAGTATCGCATTAAAATCACATATTCATCCGTTCATCAACATTACGCTCAGTGAAAAAGATTTTATCCGAGAATTACCTACAATCTACAAATATCCACGAACAAAGGATACAAGAAAAATAATGTGACAGGATACTAAAACACAAAAGAAGGGAAGCAGTTCAGAAACTACTGTTCAATGAAGTAGAATCAAAAGAAGATAGTTAGTTCGCAGTAGTTCCTTACATTTTAAAAGTTTTCCAATGGAATAAAAAACGCAACGTCGAACAATAGAAGTGAACTGAGATACTTTAAATAAATATTATGTTAACAATAAAATAGAGAAAAAAGAACCATTAAAACAATCTGGCATTTATGATGTGAAATGAGAGAACTGCGATAGAAGATATAGGATACACGGGGGGAAATTTCAAAATCAAATTCAATAAACACAAAAATGCAGTAGAAAAACAAACCAGGGAATAGGATTATCCAAGCATTGTGTCACAACGGGACATCAATTATCCAACATCAAACCGATCCGCTTTCGAGAAAATAGCAGAAAATTAAATCTTTTTGAAGATATGAAGATTAAGAGGGCAATTAAGAACGGTGATAATCTTCTCAACAATCAGTACGAACTGTTGACCCGTCCGAAGCTCTTAATTTCTGCACATTCCCACAACTAACCGCATATTATATATGTTGTAATACGTCTTCCTTTTTTAATCAGTTATTATTATAATTCCTTTGAGAATGGCCTTCCTTGACCAAAACACGTATCACGAAAATAATTATAACATAATAAAAGTAAAATAAAAGTGTTCAAAATTAGCTATTGAATGAATGAATAAAAGATTTGGGTTGAAAACCGTGCTAAGTGCCAAAAAAATCAAAATTAGTTTTATACCTAAAAAGTATGTTATGTGTTTAGGCTAACAACCTGAAAAAATGTCAACTTCAACGGTTCGAGCAAAGAAAGTCGTGCTGTGTGCCAGACGTATTATAACCTCATTATTATTTCAGTTTAACGTGCGTTGCGTGTTTCAACTTAATTGCTAAATACATGAAGGCTGACAACACTGAACCATCTAGTTCATCCTCTAAGAGGAAAAGAAAAGACGGAGAAGGAAGCAATAAAAAAAGCCAAGCAAAAGAATATGTGGGGAACAAAAACAAAGTAGTGCCATCTAAAGAAGAACCAGCAGCAACAGTAAACTTATAATGATTATTAAACAAAAGTAGTGAAAGTTAATAACTTATAAAATAAAGTATAACGATTTTTTTGGTCGATTTTCAAGTGTAAATATCAATGCGAAAACATTACACGTGGCCAAAACCTGCAGATCTTTCACCAATTTTATAAGTTGCAAGACAATGTAAAACAGAATTTATATTTAATGGGACTTTTTAATGTGTGCCCGGTAAAAAGACGACGCCATGGTAGTTATGAGAATCCAGATGCAAGTAAAAGGCAAGCGACTGTTTATTTAACCGTACCTAATGGAAATGTCGTGCAAGTCTGTAAACAAACTTTTTTACAAATTTTTGGAATCAGCCGAAGACGTGTTGAAACTCTCGTGAAAGCAAAAAAAGCGGGCCAAGTTACTTATGTCGAAAGAAGAGACAACAAAACTCAACATAAGAAATACTCAATCCAAGATGAAAATTTAATGGTAGCACATATTTCCCGGTTTCCCAGAGAGAAAAATCACTATGGATGAAGAGTAGCAAAGAATATTTGAGCCAGGATTTAAACATTAATCGATTATATCGCGCTTTCAAAGACACCTCTCCGAATTCTGATATAACCTACCGTTTCTACTATACTACTTTTAATAACCAAATTCCAAAGTTAAAATTTCACCTTCCACGCACTGATACGTGCCAAACGTGTGATCTATTGAACATGCAACACAAATCCAATCCCAATGACAAAGATGCAACGAAGAAACTTGAACTTCATCATAGGAAAGCTGAGACGGGAATAAAAGTAATGAAGGAAGATCATGCCCAATCCCAGCTTCCCCTAAGTGACATAGGTACCATTTCTATGGACCTTCAACAAGTACCTTCCCTACCAGCCCTTACACACAGCCAAATTTATTATTTAATTGATTAATGGTTGAGGCGTTAACTTCGTGATACATTTTGGAAAATTAAACAAAAACGTTTACTTTGTTAATATCACACTTTATTATTGGCACTTAGCACGGTTCTAATTATAAATCTTCATGTATGTATTATTTACGCCAACTTTCTTGCTATAATTTTGGCGTCCACTTTGTTGATACCAATAAAGGGCACATGCTTTTATAGTATGAGGAAATATCTGGGAGAGGAGGTAACGAAACTGCGTCATGCATTTGGAAAGCAGTTACAAGTGTAATAACAACAAAGTAAAAATTAAATGGAGTGATAACTGTGCTAGACAGAACAAAAATAAAATGATGCTATTTTTATGTAAATTCATAGTAACAAAAGAATTTGTTCAAGAAGTTAACCAGAAGTTCTTGGTCTCTGGTCTTCGTTTTTAAGTTGCGATCGAGATTTCGCCCAAATTGAAAAACGAAAACGATTAGATTAGATTTAGTCCACCTAATGACATCTACAACCCCAAACAATCCATTTATTGTAACTTTAATGCAGCCTGAGAATTTCAAAGATTTGAAACCTGGGGGTGATTCAACACTGAATACCATCAAGCTTCAGATTTCAAAAGCTGCGTGGATTCAGATTTCCATAGCACATCTTAGATCAGTAAAAATCAAAGAAACTTTAAACGAGATGGAGCCTTGGAAATCTGTTATTGTTTTCAAGAAAAACATCAATTTGCAAAAGACAAAAAAAAACATGAATTTACCACAGCTTGACTGTGCAACTTTCATCAAACTCGTATCAAAAGTTTAAGGAAGAAATACAGTTTTTAGAATTTAAAGTTTCAGTCTTTAGGTTTTATAAATAAAACTAAATTGTTAGAGAGTTTTGTAGAAGAATTAATTCTTGGCAACGATTTTATTTTGCCACGCTGTGGCTTCTTCAGGCGGAGAATATTACATTTATTAATTTGTTATATCTAGCTTATATATATTATTCAGATTGTAAAATATTATTCTAACTGTAAATAAACAACAGTATTGTAGGGATTTAAGGGATTTGATAGAGCGCTGCCATATCCCCCGGTTAACCATCTGGCAAGTCCGCATCAGCATTTCTTTTATTGTAAATTTAAAATATTATAGTTTAAAAATAGCACCAGTAGAATAAACACCCTTAGAATACAATTGCAGTATTATTACGACAAAACTATCCTTTAAGATAAACTGGACCACCACATACAGCCCATACAAAACAGGAGTACTTATATTACTTAATTTTAAAGTTTTTGTTTGAAAGACCTCATTACTTGATAGGGTTTTACGGCATGAAGCTTATACAGGGTGACTGACGAAAAACCTTTGGTGCTGTATCTCGTTTATTTTTGATCCGATTTGAATAAATAAAACATCAAATTAAATGATTTTTAAGAGACTTTAATATGAACTGTACTGATATTTTTTCTTGCATCCAGTTTTTGACAAAAGACGATCAGCTTTTTTTTTCAAATTGCACTGTATATATATTTTGTACTGATCCACAAGGAGATTTTTTTCTGAATCTAAATTTGTAAACGATTTTATCCATTCATCAAACCAAAGTCGAGAAATTGAGGATTAAAAAAAAATTAAAAATCAAATACCCATAGTAAACAATATACAGAGCCTATTCCAAATGTCAAAAGTGTCAGTGTCAGTTATTGGTACAATACTGCAATGATTTTTAATAATTTCATAATAAAAATGTTGCAAGATTTCAAAAACTGAAAAACGATTTCTGTAGAAGCACAAAATTCTAGTACAGTGTTTGAAATATTGCAACATTTTAATTATGAAATAATTAAACATCGTTGCAGTATTGTATCAATGGCTGTCACTGTCACTTTTGACATTTAAAATAGGGTCTGTATATTGTTTACAATGGATACTTGACTTTTTATTTATTTTTTTAATCCTCAATTTCTCGACTTAAGTTTGATGTATGGATAAATTTGTCTACTATTTTATATTCAGAAAAAAAAATCTCCTTGCGAATCAATAAAAATATATATACAGTGCAATTTAAAAAAGAATGTTGATCGTATTTTGTCAAAAACTCGGTGCGAGAAAAAATAACAGTTCAGATCTTATTAAAGTCTTTTAAAAATGGTTTAATTTGATGTTTTATTTATTAAAATCGGATAAAAAATAAGCGAGATACAGCACCAAAGGTTTTTCGTCAGTCACCCTGTATAAACAAGCTTCAAGTTTAAATTTTTTAAGAGTATTAGACCGAAATATTTAACAGCGCACACACAATCAATCCTATTATAAACGAAAAAATAATCTCTAACTGTGCCTTAATTCTTCGATAGTTTAATTACAATATTTTTTAAAATATTAAGTCGCATGTTATATGTTTATAACTGACATTAGGAATCAAACCTGTCGAGACATTGCTGAAGTCCAATAATACTAGTAGGTATTCGTATACTAATAGTATTATTGGGCTTCAGCCATGTCTCGACGGGTTAAGTATTATTATAGTTTCTTAGGCTAAAAAGTATGTCATAAATTCAGTAATTGATGTAATTATAAACACAAAAATTCCATTTAATAATTTAATGCTTTCAATATGTATTAAGTTATTTATATATATTTAATTAAATAGTATTATGAAACTAATTATTTATTATTATTTAATTAGGAATATAATTTCTGCGAGCTCTCATTACAAAAAATACATCCGGAGCAATTACAAAAAAATGTTATCCCAGGTTCGGCGCTATTTTACTGTAATTACGCACATAACTAATTACATTTATTCGGCCACTTTGTTAGAATTTCGGAATGTAATTCGTGAAAATTTTCATGAAAACAACTCACCTAGCGTATATCCAAGAGATGTTATCCGCACACCCTGCAACAAAGAGAAAAAGGGTCGAAATTAGCCCGGCCGAAATTGGGTGCTTAATTAAGTGTGTATGGGGGCGATTTTTCGGGGGTGGGATAGGATAGGAGGGCAGCAGTTTGGGCCGAATTGAAATAATACCTACGCAAGTGCGGTCCCTTTATGCCATACCGGACATGTCACAGAGGTGAAATAAACAGGCAGATATAAGGTGTATATGCAGGTTTCAATATTTACTGTTTTATTAGATTAATTAGCACATTTTTTATATATCTATGCGCTGTAAGAAATTAATAAAAACATATTTAATGAAGATAATTATTGAAACTGTTAGTACGTGGTAATATTTACTTCACTAAATTAAAAATTTCATTTTGATTTTTAAATAATTATTTGAGTTTCAAACATAATGAGTTATTTATATAGAAATATTTATTTATAATTAAAACGTAATGGATTTTTAAATGCAGTGAAAAATATTGTACTACCCATTTAACTTTTTGTTTTTTTCCTTGAGAAAAATTATTATTATATTACATTAATCTATTCAAAACGTATCATTATTGCACCGAGCATCAATCACAGTAATAAAATGTAATCACACTTTAATGAAAAATAATAAGTTTCTACTACGGGTTAAAAAATTTCTTAAAAAGTAAAGAAGTGAAACTTATGAAATTATTAAATATAATTATAGTTAATCTTTTGTACATACATATCATGACTTTAGAATGTATTATTTAGATTTTACATTCTAACATTTAATTTAATACTGACCTTTAATAATCCTTACAAACCATCAATGTAACCTAAACATTATGACTTCACAATAATGACATTATGTATAACCTGTGTATAGGATATATATGAGGGTGAACCAAATATAAACCGGAAAAAGATATGTATGTATTATTGTGAAAAAAATATGTTTCATTTTTCTACATAGTTTTGTTTAATCAAGGAGCTTGCAATAATATTCACTATTGACTGAACATCGCTCATGAAGGAAATCAAGAAGTTTGCTTTTTCTATCCCAAAAAACAATTACAAGAACTTTTCCCGAAGACAGACGGGTTTTGACTTTTTGTGATGGAGTTTGTTCTCAAACTTGTCTCCAATCCATGCTGTCTTATTTATATTCTGTAATGATGCACCCAGGACTCATCACAACCGGCAGTTAGCTTAATGATCTTTCGTCAGTACGCGAAGAACCTACCTTGCAGACAATTTGTGGCAACCCAATTTGAAATGAGCACACCCGTGCAATATTTCTACCTCTGCAGCAATTTCGTATACTGCAAGTCACCGATTAGTTTCACTCAGCTCATGGATAGCACGCCCTTTTTAGGGAAAGCATATTATCAGCGCACAGTTCGTTGATCAGTCAGTCAATGAATAATTTAAAAAAAATATTCGCCTACCCGTGCAAAACATTTAATGATGATGCGTTGCTCAACAGACGCATGTATTTCTTTCTCAGACATGGTGATACTGGCGACAATAAGCATTATTAGCGCCTATCACTTCCCTTAACGACCGGTATATAAAAAATTCTAGTTTATATTTGATCCACCCTCGTAATAACAATAAACTTCTAAACTCTATAGTTACCATTAAGCTTTTAAAGGTTGTGGAAAAAGACATCTTTTATATTAATAATTATTTAGATAATATACAACAAATTGTTATTACAAAACTTATTCAATTTATAAATGAATTCTACATATAATAAATATATCTTACTCCTACCATGAAATAAATATAAATTTAATTAACTTATATTTGCGAATAATTATATTTCAATTTTAATATAAAGGATAATGTAACCGTTATGATTATTGTATCAATTCATGCCGAGAATTATTTACAAATTATCAATGTATCTATTTTGACAGTTATTAATTAACACATACATGATATAACGGTTAGGTGATAACAGACATAATGGTCTTTTTATGGTTGGATAAACATATATGTTTATCAAATTTGTGATTTAAATGTTGCGATTGTGATAAACGCCGTGTTAAATATATATAATTAGATTAGAAGGCATTTTATAGCCTAACACTGATAATATATGTCACTGATTTTATAAATCAGTATATCATATAATCTGAAGCGTCACGATGACCTTACTTTTATGCTTTACATTGAATAACTCATATTAAAATTAATAAACATTCACTTTTATTTCTTCTGAGCATATCATATACTTTTAACATATTTATTAATTGCATTCATATTATTATTTTACAGTTCTAAATTGATACTCGGCATTTTTCTTAAAATTATAATTGTTTCAACTAAAATTTCAAATATTATATAATTTTCAATAATAATAATCTTTATTTTCAAGGTGTAAACAATTTATACAGCATGCAATTAGAACACTTGTTGTATTTCATGTTCTAATTTAAAATTACGTAATGTTATAATTTTGTTCCATCAAAAATACAAATATCTACCTTATTGAAAATTTTAAATGTTTTTCTTCTTAAAAAATTTACAAGTGTTTACATTTTTTTACGAAACGTAACATAATAAACTTTATATTAATATACTTAAAAAGTAATTCTTAATATCATATAGATCGGTTTCGATCAATTCAATTGCAAATTTCTCTAACTCTTGACCTATTACTGACCTACCTCAGTGAATTATGTTTTGACGTAGGTCAGGAGTACGCTAGGAGAAGGTACAATTTAGTGTGGTAGCTCAAGAGCACTCTAACTAAATCTATGGTTTCAATTAAACGGAATTGTTGTAAATGTAGATAGAAAACAATATTGTTGTAAATTAACTTTTTAAGACAATAAAATATTATCTACTGTTATGAATCTGTGTAAAGAAACTAATTGAATTTAAGCATTTTAATGGTACATTTAAGATTAAAATAAGTAGTTTTTTCATAGAAATTGAACGTAAATAATAAATAAATTTTAATTATTTCTTAAATTTTGGAAGAGTTCACTTCGTGGTACATTTTCGATTTTATAAATAAAGAAAGAAAACCCTCATTTTTTATACCACTTATGTTTTATTTTTACTAGTTTCAATTACACGGTAATCATTTTCAAACACAGTTTTCCTTATTTGATAAATTTTAAATGTATCATCTTTTCAAAAATTCAAATTAAATATTTAGAAATGTAAAAAGCAATTAATAACATATTAAGGCTGAAGGTCTATAGCCATTTAGCAGAAATTTTCTTTTTTTTTCAATTGATTAGTTATAATATTGCTTTACTATGTAAAATTGTCTGCAATAAAGATGTTTGTATACATAACATATTACTCCCTCGTATTTTTCAGATCAGTTACAATAAAGCAGAAATTGTTCTAGCGTACTCTTAACCTACGTCAACAGATAGTTAATTATCGTAGGTCAGGAGTACGCTAGGTCAAGTTACAGTTTATTGTGGTAGGTCAAGAGTACGCTAACTAAAACAATGATTTAATTCACAGATAGAATACAATATTGTTGTCATTTTTTAACAGTGAAAAATTATGAACTTTTGTAAATAGATATGAATAAAATTAACTTAAAGATAGTTCATAACCAAATAAATAGGTAAATTTAAAATCAAATGATTTTTAAAAACAGAAAAAGGATTTTAATAATGTGTAAGTGAACCGAAAGAACTTGTAGGCTTTGAATAAATATTATGAATATCATGGATTACCATTTAGTAACAGTATTAACCATCATCTTGATTAAAGTAATTAGTATAAACTGAACAGAAGTGCTTTACTTTAGACAACCCTCCTGATTGCTTGATTTAAGTTAAAAAAATTAAAACGTATTATTAATAATGAGAAAAAACTAAGCAACTTTTAAAAAACAATTTTATTCGGTTTAGTAGAAAAATCAAGGTACTAAGATGGTCACATCACGATTATTTAATTACTCTAAATTGAGTCTCCAGTTGTTAAAATTTAAAAGAAATATACTGATATTTTTTTTCTAAATACTAGGTTGGTCAGTCTCTATTGGTTACACACTTCCCTATTCTTCATAGGATCGATTCTTGCAGGTGGTCAATAAACTTTTAAGGTACTGTATCCACGCAATTTTTTTTCATAGTCATTACAATTTATTGACTGTATGCTTCTCAACCATTCTATAGAATCTTTTGCCATTGGAAAAATGTGGTTTTAAACTACTGAAGAAACTGAGGAATGTGGGGTTCTATCACCTTATCCCCTTGTCGCTGGGCATCGGAAAAATACCAAACGAGTCCTACTTATATTATTTATAGCAGCCCATACGATAATATATACGGAGTTGGTTTGAAAAGTTCGTGCAAGGTCCGAGAGATGGCATAACCGGCGCGTAACGAGGTCGTATTTAGTTAGTAGCATCTCTTGAATGAACGCATACCAAGTTTCAGCCATATTGGTCTATTTCTTTGTGTTTGGCATTCGTGTGAATCAAGGAAGTCGAGTGAATTTCAAGAAATGGATGAAAAAGAATTTCGTGTGGTGATTAAACATTACATTATGAAAGACAAAACGCCTAAGGAGACTAAAGAGAAGCTTAATAAACATTATGGTGACTCTGCACCTTCGATTAGAACAGTTTAAAAATTTTCGGATTGGCCATATGGGCACAAGTGCCGTTGAACCTTCTGGACGGCCTATGGAGGTTACAACTCCAGAAATCATTGATCAAATCCATGAAATGGTGATGGATGACAGAGGAGTTTAGGTGCGTGGGCAAATTTTGCATAAACACTTGGACATGAGAAAGCTATCCGCAAGATGGGTGCCGCGATTGCTCACGCTTGACCAAAAACGGAATCTTGTGAAGTGTTGCAAGGATGGTTTGCAGCTGTTCCAGAAGAGTCTGGAGGACTTAAAGCGTTGTTTCGTCACTGTGGATGAAACATGGATACATTACTGTAGTCCTGAGACAAAACAACAATCTAAACAATGGATTACCAAGGGGAATTGCAGACACTAATAGATATTTTGCAGACATGAACAAATCCTATTATTCGGAAGAGATCAACAAACATTGTTGGATGAAGTGTATCAGCCTAAAAGGAGACTATGTCGAAAAATAAAAACAGGTTTACCCCAAACACGCTAGTAGTTTTTATTTTTGCTCGGACTTTTTAAACGCCCCTCGTAGATGCACAGAATATTCTAGAAGGGTTACTATTTATGTATTGAGATCTGGAAATAGTGGTATTGCCAGGTAAAATCCGATATTGCCATCTTTAAATTTGATATTTTTGACCACAAACGTACTCAGCAGTTTATTACGTGCGAACACTATTTGTGTTGTTTACCGCAAGTTAAAAATTTTATCTCGGCCAAATGATAGAATAAAATTTTCAAGCTATGAGATATTATAACTTTCGACATGACCTAACTCAAGAACAGTGCCTCAATCAACTGAATTCAACTTTTAGCCATGAAAGTAGTAGAGGGAGATAGCCGATTCTAGAACCTCCTCTGACCTTGACCCCAACCTTGACCCCTGTCGAGGTCAAGGTCAGAGTGAAGGTCAGAGGAGGTCCCAGAATCGACTGGAGGTGAAGGTCGGAGTCAAGGTCAGAGGAGGTTCCAGAATTGAGTGTACCTCCCTTGACCTTGGCCCCAGTAAGGGGACCCTTTATTGGTGTCGGAGGCCTGGAACTGCGACCTTGATCCCAATAAAGGGCTACCTTATTAGACATTCATAGTACGGTTCCATAATTTAAGGTTATGTTAGAAGATCAGCTAGGAGCGATGCGTGATGTTACCCCTACGACGGTCCAATGGTGAATGACCTTAAATGAGTAAATAGCTTCTAATATAGACAATAAACTTGATAGGGGAGCATACATATGGACGGCATAATCTTATTTGGGTAATTTATAAAATATAAATCATTTATATTAATATTAATTGTTAATAATTTTATATTAATAATTATTTATTAATAATAATTTATTATTAATAATAATTTATTAATAACAATTAATTATTAATAATAATGTATTAATTAATAACAATTATTTATTAATAACAAATATTTTTTATAAACAAAATGTATTTCGCGAATGGGATAACATACGGTCACACAAAGTTTTAGAGACGGGCAAACTTGCCTCCGCATTATGTTTGCCGTGTTTTTTTTCTGATGCGAGAAAACGAGTTGGGTCATTGAACACCGGTGCGGAGTGATATTTAAGACCGGTGAGGAGTGATTTGAATATGTATTAGATTATTTGTATCTTGACATTAACACGCGGTCGGTGAAGGTCATGGTGTATTATTGTTTTTTATTTTCCGAGTCGGATTTTAGGTATAAAAGTAAGGATATTTTGAAAATATTTCGCAGTGCATCATTTAAGTTTCCATCGTCAATATCAAAAAAGCAAGTAAGTAGTACATGACTTAATAATATTAAAAAGTAAATAGCACTAATATATAATTATGTAATTTACATCTAGTGCAACGCTACCAGCCGTATTCGATGAGAACTTGGACTAATAAAGATGCAAATCGTAATCGGAGTAATGAAAATAAATTGCCGAGCCAACAACCGTTGGGCAGTCTTCATGGACTAGAAGGTGGAGAAGAGGAAGGGTTTTTTGAACAATTTTTACAAGAACCAGAATTGGAGTTACCAAATTTGAATATCTGTTCGTTTCATGATTTTGGCGAAGAAGAACGCGAACCACTAATTGCAAGTAATAATCAAGAATGTGCAAATGGAGATCAGTGTACTAATAATACACCAGAAAGAAAAAAAGAAAATGTTTTGAAACCTCTCCTAGCTCCAGTAACATATTTTTTGAATAAAAGTAAAACAAAGTGGATATGTGTTGGTTTGGACAGTGATTTAAATTTTGAACCTGTTATCCGATTAATGGGAAATCGAGGTCAAGGCATAACACTAGATTCAGAAACATGGAGTGATTTTAATAAAGCTAAAGATTGTCTTAACAGAACAATTAATACAAAAAATCTAGATAATTATATAAATATAAACAAATTAAGTGTGTCTTTTATTTATGTTGATAATTATCGCAAAGTCTTGAAAGCAACAGTTGGAACTGACTCTGTGTATTTATCGTATGAAAGTCTTCGTGAAGTTTGGAAATTAAGTGATGTTGTAACATTCCGATTGGAGTTATTAAAAAATTTAGATTTCGGTGACTTTTATTACCGTTGCTTGGATTTATTACCAAATTTTGAAGGTGATTTGAGAAAACGCTTAGAAACTGTATTTAATGGGAGCTGTTCTGAGCAAGTGGCGATTTTTAAGGAAATGATGACTTCTGGAATTGATAAAATAATGTACGATTTAGATTTACATCAAGCCATAAATGCATCGTATAATGGAGAAAACAAAAACCGTAACATTTTGTGAAAGTAAGAACAAAACTCACGCCCTTTATGTCTGGTTGTACGCTTATAGAGAGGCAAGGAAAAGTGATTGGATAAATTGTGCGTTGGATAGATGTAGATTTAATAGACGTATTAAAAGATTTGAAATTGAATCAAAAAATGTTTTGAGTGAAAACCATAGAAATAAAATATATTGTAATAGATTTATGAATAGTTAGTAGGTATATTAGGATAATGCGAGTTGTATTTTATTTAGTATAGAAAGGATTACGATGAAGTAGACATGTTTGTACTGCATTAATTAAGAAAATAAACTGTGTCAAATTTTAATTGCGTTTTGTTTATTGTGTGTTTGAACCCGTATAAAAAGTGATGCTTGGTCAAAACGTGGTTAGTTACAATCGTGAACCAAAGCGGAAAGGTAGTGGTTTGTTAAACAAATTAATAAATAAACTTCCCTTCGAAGTACATTTACCTGGATATAATTTTTGCGGTCCGGGAACTAAATTGCAAAAGAGGTTGGCAAAGGGCGACAGTGGTATAAACGTATTGGACGAAGCCTGTAAAGTGCACGATATTGCTTATAGTAAATCTGACAACTTAAAAGAACGACACGAGGCAGATAAAAAATTATACAAAGTTGCAAAGAGTAGAATAACAAGTAGTGGTGCAAGTTTAGGTGAGAAAGCAGCTTCACTAACAGTTGCTGGAGTAATGAAGGCAAAAACTGCTATGGGTATGGGACATGGACGGAGAAAACTAAAAACTAAAAAGATAAAAAGAAGGAGAAGAATCAGTAGAGGTGGTGCGTTATCATTTGCCAAAGCAATGAAGCTTGCAAAGAGAGCGATTAAACGTAGTCCCGACAAAAGTCTTCAGGGATCTGTAAAAATTGCGTATAATGTTTTAAAACGAAATAGAAGAGGTATTGGTAGACCTAGACGTAGGGTGATACCTATTCCTAAACAAGGAGGATTTCTACCGTTAATACCATTATTTGCGGCATTGGGCGCTTTGGGATCCTTGGGTGGCGGTGCTGCAGCTATTGCGAAGGCAGTAAATGATGCTAAGGCTGCTAATGAGCAACAAAAGGAAGAGGCAAGACATAACAGGGTAATGGAAGCTAAAGCAATTGGTTCAGGATTTTACATAAAACCGTATAAGAAGGGTTGTGGGTTGTACTTGGGTTTGAATTCAAAAAACTAAGATCTGAGTTCCTTCGTAGACCATTAACTAATATTGATATTATTAAGTATGCAAAGAAACATCACATACCTTATTTCAGAGGTGTGTTTATGAGGAATGCATTACCGAAAAGAATTCGAAAGCTTGAAAGCGGCATCATCAATTTAGATAATGAGGAAGGTCAAGGAACTCATTGGGTAGCTTATAAAAAACGTGGAAAATCTGTCGAATATTTTGATAGTTATGGAGATCTTCGACCGCCTAAGGAGGTAGAAAAATATTTCTTATCAAATAATGGTAACAATGAAATATCTTACAATTACAGAAAGTATCAGAAAAATACTGACACAAATTGTGGACAGCTTAGTCTGAAATTCTTGTTGAACCATTAATAAGGAAGTGTAACAAGTTATTATATTTACTTATAGAACGAAAGCCATGGAGAAGACATCGCACGCTTATACGTTCACGTTAAGTGGTAAAAGTTCGGAATTGAGTTGTGATTTCAATCCGGCAATATATTTAAATGAAGATGAAGAATATGAGATGGCTTTAATGAATTTTGAATCATTTAATTCAATACCAAATGTGGACGAGACAAACAATTTATTTCATTTCAAGACGACTGATAATAAATCGCACGTAATTACATTACCTATGGGAATTTACGATATAGAGGACATTAATGAGTACATAGAGAAAGAACTGTTAGATAAGTATAAAAAATATAATGCACTCGTAAGTATTCGAGGAAATAGTAATACGCAAAAAGTGAGTATAAAGACTTCGGTGCTGATTGATTTCTCAAAAAATAATACTATTGGATCTTTACTCGGATTTAAAAGAGATATTGTTATGCAAGGGGAACATTGCGAATCTCATGAGATTGTTGATATTAATAAAGTAAACGCAATTCAAATATATTGCAATGTGGTAAGTGGATCTTATAATAACGGAGAACCTGTTCACGTGTTGTACCATTTTTTCCCAAAAGTACCGGCAGGCTTCAAAATAATTGAATCTCCACAGGAACGTATATATTTACCGGTATCGGGAAAAATTATCAGTTCATTGAAAGTGCGAGTACTGGATCAGTCGAACAATTTAGTAAATTTTAGAAGTGAGGAAATAACGGTAAGCGTACATCTAAGGCGAGTGGAATAGTTGAATTCGTTTTTCACTATGAAAATATACGGAAAATTGAAAAGAAAAAAAGAGTCTTCTGTATTAACGATGGATAGATTAGGAAAGTATAAATGGAAGGACAGTCGTAAGGTATCCTCCAGTGTAAGAAGAGAAGTGAAACCGTTAACACAACGAAATAGAAAATATCTTAGCAGTTTGGGATTTACTTTATTGAAGCAATAATAAATATAATGGATATATTAAATGTGACCGAGAAGATAAAAACAAATAACTCTATAGTAAGTTACGAATATCATACACATCAACCTTTTGGATCGTCAAGTTTTGATCATAATGACGAAATACGAATTAATGTTCCGGAAATAGACAATTATACTATACCTGGTGAAAGCTATTTATATGTAGAAGGGAGTGTTCGAAAAGTGGATAAAAATGAAGCTAGTAAGACTGCAAAGTTAGTAAATAATCCAGTAGCGTTCATGTTTAGTGATATTCGATATTTAATGAACGGAGTTCAGATTGACTCTGTGAGGAATCTTGGCGTCACATCGACTATGAAGGGATACTTTTCGTTTACAAAAAATGAAATAACAAAATTGGAAAATGCTGGTTGGGCAGAAAATGCAGAGACATGCGATGCATTAGATGAAAACGGCCACTTTAGTCTTAGTGTACCGTTACGAACACTATTAGGATTTGCAGAAGATTATAAAAAAGTTGTTTTGAATGTGAGGCAAGAGCTAATATTAATAAGGAATAACGACGATAATGATGTAATTCTTCAACCTGAGGCATCTAAAGGTGAGAAAGTGAAACTTATTATAGATAAAGTGATATGGAGGGTTCCTCATGTTACCGTGGGCCTTCGTGAGCAATTATCATTAACAAAGCTAACAGAGAAGAATGTCGACATCCACATACCATTCAGAAGTTGGGAAATTCATGAGTATCCTTCACTACCGGAAACAACGAAACACACCTGGGCAGTAAAAACTTCATCACAACTGGAAACACCAAGATTTATAATAATTGGATTTCAAAAGGCGCGCAAGGGAAACGTATCAAAGAGTATGTCAAAGTTTGATAATATAAAATTAAATAATTTGAATGTATACTTAAACGGAATTCGTTACCCTTATGATAATCTTAATGTTGATTATACAAAAAATCAGTATGCCATATTATACGACATGTATGCAAGGTTTCAACAATCTTACTATGTACAGGAAAGTGAACCAATGTTTTCTCCTAAGGAATATTTAGCAGTTGCACCGCTAGTAGGAATTGACTGCATGTATCAAGCGGACACTATTCATAAAAGTGCCGTAGAAATCAAAGTGGAATTTAATACGAAAGAGGCTGTACCAGCGGGTACATCAGCTTATTGCCTAATTTTACACGATAAAGCGTATTACTACACTCCTCTTACGAAAGTTGTTAAGGAGTTATTGTAAGAATACTACTGCAATTATATTTACGTAATAATCAGTTTAGTGCAGATCATCATCGAAGGCAGAGTGTCTAGTAAGTGAAGTGCAAGTGGCTTGCAATGGAAGTAAAAAAATATATTATTATTGATATACAAGGATTTCAAGTAAGAAAAAATCATTTTATACCTAAAGAAGTAGCAAGTTGTGATAGTAAAGGATGCATAAGCCACTTCATATTCAAACCTCCCTATGAATATACGTTTTTAAGTAGAAAAGATAAAAGGACTGTCGATTGGTTGACAAGAAATCATCACTGTTTAAAATGGAGTGACGGATTTGTACCATTGGAAAATTTTGAAGAAATTTTGCAAAGTTTGACTCGTAATATAGGTACTATATATGTAAAGGGTCACGAAAAAGCAATGCATATCAGTAAAGTAATTGATAAACCAGTAATTGAAGTGAGTGATAACATATCAAACATACAAAAAACTCTACCGTATTGTACATTTCATACATCAAGTGATTGTGTGTGTGCACTTACCAATGTATACAAATTAACTCCATTTATACGTAATTATTGAAATCAAATGATATGGAGGAGGAGGAGTCATCATGTAAAGGTGTAGATATATAAACCGTGAACTTGTACAATTTTGCTAGTGCATTTGTGTTGTTCATGATGACAAGTCTGGGTTATTGGATAATTCGTTCAACATATGGACAATGGATTATAAACAAAGTTTGGGAAGTTATAGAAAAGTACGAAAAGGATTTCGGTACTGCAAGTCTTACTGATGAAGATCTTGAGTTTCTGCCCCTGAACTACATACTGAAAAGGATGACCGCTCAAAACGTCGCCATGTTGTGGCATCAATTGCCATCACATTATCGAACAAATCAAGATTTAAGGGAGAAGCTCCCTTGTTTGCAGCATTATAACCAAGACAACATTCGCACTCATATCGATGGCCCTGCCCCTTCAAGAAAAGATTGTCATGGATGTATTTTTAAACATTTAGAAATTAATCAAAAAGTGTAAATTAACTAACGTTTTTTAATAAAGATATTGTAGTATATTAATAATGTTTTATTTGTATTCCTGTAACCCAATTTTAAGAAAGTGTTAATTTTTATTGTTAAAATTTTTTTCAAACAATTTATTTATTAATTAAGTTAATTGAATGACCAATGAGGTCTTTTTTCCAATTGGAGCAAAAGAAAAAAAGGAGGAAAAAAGGAGGAAAAAAGGAAAAAGGAGGAAAGGAAGGAAAGGAAGGGAAAAAAGAAAGAAAAAAGAAAGGAGGAAAAAAGGAGAGGAGAAGAATATTTCTTTTTACAGACCACTCCTCCTTACCAACGTCTCCTCCTTTTAACACGCCTTCAATGCAGAGGGGATGGGAGTGGGAAAAAAGGAGTGGGGATACAAAATTCCCCCCCCCCCAGGGTTGCGACTTTTTGACCTCAAAAATAATTTCCCCCACCAAGACACGCCCCCTACGCCCATTTCCACGCCCCTTTTTGCTATATAAATGAGGAAAACCGCATAGAAAAGCCACAGTGCAGCACGCAGCAGCAACAACAACAACAAACCGAAAAATGGGTAAGTGTTACAAACGTTGAACCTACTTTACATAACTACTATTTTATGCCGTTAAAATATTCTAACATATTCATATATTCCATTCTAAATCGTTTGAATTGTATTTTTTATTTAAAATGTCTTTAATATATTCACTACGTGATTTAGACAAATGTAAATTTCATGTTAATTACTAAGCAGACAAGAAATACGATATGCTAGACGATAGCATGGAGAAATGGTATTTGGGTTCTTTCCGCACGCCGCCGCCAGCAGAAATTCCAGCCGCCGTAAATCCTACCTTGGACGGAACGCGTAGACGGACCGTTGCCGTTACAAGCCCGGCCGGCGAAAATCTGGTACCAGACGGAGCGTGCAGACCGACCGCAACCATTTCTGCCGCTGAAGGTGAAACAGCAGCGAGTGAGTATTTTTTTATATAATATTTAATTTTTCATACATTGGAACTGAAATAAATGAAAAAGTATAATTATGTATTTTTCTTTCTTTTTTTTTACAGATTCCGGAATGACAGATTTTTTGAATCTTGTTACTCCTGGCGCTAGGTGGCTGACTGCAACTCATAGACGAGAATGCACATCACCCCGTAATGATGTACTGAATCAAGCCATGGTTGACGCTGACATTCTCAGTATTAGTAAAGATACAAGTGATACTGAGAATGTTGCGAGTACATCAATGCGGGGAAATGTAAGTTCCTTGGCAAGCGGGCAGCAATTTTACATGTCGTCGTCTAATTCTAATCGCAACAGATGGCGATATGGAAATTACTTGCCAAAACAAGAGTACAGGCAGCGACGTCGTGCCGAGAGGGACATGATGAGAAACAGGAGGAGAACAGTAAACGTTGACAGAAGTGACGTACAGCAAGGATCTGTACTTCGAAGACTGTTGGCGGTTCCTGAATCGATGTCGAGTATATCGATTACCCACCCCCAACAAACTGCACCGTCAACCAGTACTCGCTCCCATCCCAAAATATCATTAATGAATGTATCATCCATTCCAGAACCCGAAATCGAACCTGAAATCGAACCCGAAATCGAACCCGAAATAATTACAATCCTCTCCCAGACATCGGTAACTTCTGTGAATGTGCAAAAAGTTACCGTTCTGGAAAATATAACAGTTAAACCACCCACTAACGTAACTAACGAAATCCCTTGTAACTCACTCCCTTCCAACGAAATCCCTTCAAATGTAATTGTTCCAAGCTCGTCCCGGCCCGTGTCTCCTGTCATCAATTCCTCGTCCCGGCCCGTGTCTCCTGTCATCAATTCTTACAGTCAATCGATTGCTCGACAAGTCGGTAATAGGAGTCGCCAAGTAAGAAATTCTCTTACATTTTATCAAAAGTTGTATGATACTTTGTGTGAAAGCGAAACACGTGTAAATAACATGATTGAATCGTTAAATTTCGTTGCCGCTAATATGTCTAATTGTAATCCTGGTTTGTTGCCCGACCTAAAAGAGCAATTAAGACAAATTAGAGGCGAAAAGGAAACCGTGCAAAGGATCATAGCAACAATAAGATATTATGTAAGGGAATATAATCATTGATGACTTCTGTCAACGTTTCGTTCCCTGTTACCACGGATATTCGCTGCTGATTTGAACCTTAAATAATTTTCACTCGGCTAGAAAAAAGAAAAATCAAAGCTATGACAATATAATACGCCTAGAAAAAAAAAAACCAAAGTTATAAAAAAACAGCTAGGATAACCAAATATATGTACATCAAGTAATAAATAAATGTTTAAGAATAAACGTGTGAATATTTTCCTTCATCCTAAAATAAATCCTTACTATCATAATATGTAGGTGAAGTCTATAATTTATAAAACGCAGAATTAATTTTTACCGCTACTTCGGGCGAACAACTTAATAATGTATTTATATATTCAAACATGTTCATTAATATGTATGCTAAAATATACAATAAGAAATTGAAAGTGTTTTTTTTCTTTCTTAATAATGAGCAGCTACATTCCACAATCAAAATATCTAGGTGAGGTCATAAATTGTCCAGTTTATTGTATTCCATATTTAGTTCAGTAAAAACCTTCTTGGTGAGATGACATGCATCCCGTAAGTGTAACTTCACATGAATTATCATTACCGATACAAAATTTTGATAATGCATTATTACAACATCCGAGATTTAAAAAACACAGTGACCTTTTCGGAGGTGAATGTAAGAGAGGCTTAATTATAGGACCGAGTGCATGCGGAAAAACCAACATACTTCTTACACTACTTATTGCAAGGCATGGGTTAAGATATTTAAATATTTATTTATGTTCAAATTCATTGTACCAAGAGAAATATACATTTCTACGTGAATTAATGAAAACGATTCCAGAATGTGGTTATTATGAATATTCGGATATCGCAAGCCTAGAAGTTCCGACATGCATAAATGAATATTCCATTGTAATATTTGATGATGTGCCACCCACAGGTCACAATACAATAAAAGACTATTTTTCATACGGTCGACATAAAAATATTGACTGTTTTTACTTATGCCAGAGTTACAGTGCAATTCCAAAGCAGCTGATTAGAGATAATAGCAATTTGTTAATACTTTTTCGACAAGATGCAATGCATTTGAAACATATATATGATGATCACCTTACGGGGGACATGACTTTTGACGAATTTAAGGACATTTGTCAAACGTGTTGGGTCAATCCTCATGATGTATTGGTAATTGATTTAGACTGTGGTAAAGAGGAAGGGAGATACCGCAAGGGTTTTGACAAATTTATAATTGTATAAATTTGGGTACAACTTCCTTTACCCTTTCAGTATAAGTGTGTACTTCGATAACACAATGGACAAAAATGTCGCTAGACAACTTGCAGAAGCTCGCACTTCTCTACGTGATAAAATTAGAACCTTGAAATCAAACATAGCTGAGTCTAAACAACATCTTGAAGCTACGTTCTCACCCCTCAGTGAGCCACTCAAAGAAATAGCAAGTAAACTTGAGGCTAATCGACTAGAACCCAGTGAATTTCTAGAAGATGATGATAATGACTTCGATGTATCACAAATTAAACCAGCCTACGCACCATCTCCAAAACAGTCTTTTAACATTAAAAGGAGAAGAAAACTTTCGAAAATATACCACGAACCGAAAAAAGAATTACTCGACGATACCTTAATGACACCTACTGCAGAAAACCTTCAACGGAAAGGAGATGTTAGTTTTTTAGATGATGAGGAAGTGATACAAAGTGCCCCATTTAATTCAACTCAAATTGTAGAAAAGCATGATGATTCAAAGACGGATTTTGAACAACAAGAAGAAGAACATGCGTATAGTGATGACGATGATGAAGGAGAAGTAACACTTCCTATGTATCATGCCCAGCAAAGTTTTAGAGAACAATTGAATAGCCCAGAAGTGCAAAATATATTACAACAATTTGATGAATTACCCAGACAATTTCTCATATATTTCAAAACACATACAAAAGCTGACCGCGACGAAAAATATGGCGTACATGAAGTTGACGGAAATTTATATGTTGGAAATTCTGAAATACAATTCGAAGGACGAGACATAAAGATAAATAATCAGATATATACGGGAACAAAAGGACTGTATGAACTCTTATTTAAGAAAAAACCTTCAAAATTTACTTTAATGGATAGCCGAAACTACAGAGATATATTGCAACGAACTAATGCCGCGCGTGTACAATATAATCCAAATAAAGCGATTGCAGCCAACAGAGGGTACAAGTATGTGTCAATAGTAAAACCAATTTTAATGGGTGACAGACCCCAGGTTTGGTGGGCAAAATTATGGAAGAGTGGAGGATCTCTGGAGAAAAACACAATGAAAAGGCAATTAATTCCAGGATCCACTATCGAGTACAAACATTGGGATGACCCCAATGAACTTGTAGATAGGTTACGTTTATTAATAGCTTCACAGCATGCAGGAAATTCATCACACAACAATGAAATTGTTTCAATAATCGAAGAATTAAAAGAGGCAAAAATTATTGTATAAAAACATATTCTTTGAATATACTCGTCATTCAGTGTGCAGCCAGGATACAGTTAGTTTACTTATATGACTCTTAATAAGTTTGGTGAACATCTTACCGGTGCTACCATGTCTGTAGACAAATTTGGTAAACATCTTTACGGACACAGCATTTCAAAACATAGACATTTTCAAAAGTTGAAAGATGATGTAAAGCAGCAGTCAACGCGAAAATCAATACAAGTCATCGGATTGTGGACTACTGGCCACGAAGCAGAACCTGGGATTTATCAAATTACAAATAAAGCAGCAACCTCAACGTTTGTTAATGAGGTGTACAGTGGTAAAGTAGTGAAGGTAGTTATGTATGGAGACAACGTTTGGGTCAGAATTAATGGTCAACCCTACAGGACCGAACTAAAAAAAAATCTTGTAACATTGAAACTCAATGATAAAATTCAAATAACTAGACGATTTGTAGACAGACCAGCATCAGCATCGGCCGTTGATATAGTAATTGAATCTGATAATGTCTAAAATTAAGCAAGACGTAGTGAAGGAACTGCATGCACCGGCTAGAAGAAACTTTAAAAGGCGTCGTGTTATTCTGAAGGGACTAAAAGATTTATATCAAGCAGATTTAGTTGAAATGATTCCGTATTCAAAGGAGAACAAGGGATTTAAGTATATATTAATGGTTATAAATGCTTTCTCTAAATTTGGATGGGCAGTACCTTTAAAGACTAAGACTGGGAAGGAAGTGACGCGAGCAATGCAAACAATACTGGACAAAAAGAAACTCATACCGAAAAACATTCAAACAGATCATGGCAAAGAATTTTACAACGCAGACTTCAAAACATTTCTTAAACAGTACAATATCAATCATTACAGTACTTATTCAACATTAAAGAGTTCCATTGTGGAAAGATTTAATAGAACCATCAAGGAAAGGATGTGGAAAGCGTTTTCATTGCAAGGTACATATAAATGGTTGGACTTACTACCAATTATTATAAACAACTACAATAATAGCGTACATAGAACAATTGGAATGAAGCCGAAAGATGTTAATAATCGCAATGCAAAGCATCTTTTGAATACAGTGTATAGTTCATTAAAAATGATTGATACACTACCTCGGAAATTCAATGTAGGTGATCATGTAAGAATAAGTAAACACCGCCAAGCTTTCTCCAAAAACTATACACCTAATTGGTCAAACGAAATATTTAAAATCTCTAAAGTGCAAAATACAATGCCGCGAACCTATCTACTGCAGGATGCACAAGGTGAAAATATTATTGGAGGATTCTATGAAGTGGAACTGAAGAAAGTCGCACACCCTGATGTTTATTTGGTAGAGAAAGTAATAAGACGTAAGGGAAATAAAGTTCTCGTCAAGTGGTTAGGATTGGATAGCTCACACAATTCCTGGATATCGAAGAAAAATGTGTTGTAATTATGTTATATAACTTTATTGCCTGTGTATTCGTTTTAAGTAAATAAAACAACTTTTTTTAAAATATATACAATTTATTTACAACCTATACAATACATTAACAAATTATATATACAAAAATATGTACTTTAATATAAATACGTAATGAACAATTTATACAATCTTATTTACTACATATACAATACATAAATCAAACGTAATACATAGAAAACAAGTATAAGGTAACAATTTATACAAAACTTAAAAACATAAAATTAATTATATAACCTATCGTATTCTTCATTTAATATTTGATTTATACATTCATCTTCTTGAATTTGTTTAATTTGTTTATGACCCCAAGCCAATGTGCCAATTTTATCTGGTAAAATGTAACGTTTATCGTCAGTAGCAGACAAAGCAATTTTATTTTTTAGTTCTGTAAAAACTACATGGTAATCAGAACGGAATGTATACATTTTCTTGAAAATTTCTCCCCCCTCTTCCACTATACGTTTATAATCACACAGAGTCAATTCTTTTTTAATAACATATTTTTTTACACCTTTTGCTTTCTTAACGCAATCTGAAAGTGTATTGATGCAGTATGCTTTAGCTCCTGTACCAAAAAACGATGTAATAATATTACCGGCAAATTCATCCTTCATTTTACCTATAACTGACTTGTTTCGAGGTATGTTATGAACATTATTTTCAGGATAATTGGAAGTATCAAAGTGCTCAATATTATTTTTGATATCATCGTAAATATTTTCAGTAAATACTTCAATTATTAATGAATCCGTGTCTGTGTACAGCAAACGAACATTATCGCCATACTCACGTTTTAAAAAATCATAATAGAATTTATAAACTACAGTTTTAGCTAACTCTAATATACTAAAACCTACGTACAATGGTTTATTGTAATGTATTTTTACAATAGACATTTCCACAGCTATTAAATTTTCACAAAATATTTTGGTAGATTTAAAATTTGGTTTCGCGATAAATACTTCCGCCCCTGGTTTTCTATAACGCGTCTCCCAATGACTCAATAAACGAATGTCAACTCTATTTTCTACATTTTCCATGGTTTTTCCAAATACAATGTTATTCATGGCTTTGTAATGATTCCTTTCAAACGCGTTACTTGACTGTCTTCGCTTTTCCGTATTAAAATCAATATATGACTGCATCCAATTGCTCTGTTCAAATTCGAGAATTCTATGGGTGCGTTTCAATATTAATCCATGATTTAAACATTGTTTTAAATTCATGTAGTGTATAATGTACTTCTCCTTATCGTACAATGTTGGTACTAATTTCTTATGTTTAGAATTTTCAGGGTTACGCAATTCAGGACAAAATGGCAAATCGTTATGTGTATCATGTAAACATTGAGGATAATCCAAGTCAACTTCCAAAACGTAACCGGTACTAGAATTATTATCAATCTGTAAAACATCAAAATTTTCTAATTCCCGAGCATTCAACCAGCGAAATTTACCTGTAGGCAGTTTTGATTGCATTGCAAAACCGTACAGGTTGGTAGCATCTAAATATGCAATATAAGATATTGGTTGCGTATCATTGAACTCACTTAAAAATTTATTATTTGCTTCGGATTTACGATGAGAACACATACTAAGCCCCCCGCGAATCCCCCTTTTAAAAAAGAAAAACATATCGACGTCTGTAAGGAGTTCCAGTTGAACCCCAGTCATTTTTAATAAAGCGTCCCACCCGAACCCTGGTGCCGTAAAGTAATGTGCCGGATCTAATGTATAATATTGTAATGAAACACTGCGATAATTTTCAAATATGTCGGCCAAAAGTAACACGTCTGAAGTTAAATAAAGTAAGGAATAATCTCCCAATGTTTCACAATTAAACACTTGCCAGACAGTCTGTGCCCTGTTATAATTATCATGTGATACATCAGAATCTGTTAATGAATCATAAAACGCTTCACGTTCTGGTAACTTCGAATAATTTATTTTATCAAAGGAATCCATAAAATCATAGGGAAATATTCCTTTCTGCCTTACTAAATTGAACTTAATGTTGTCAGGAAAATATTTTCGTACTTGTTCACATTGGTTGTCATCTAAATAACTACCAAGTTTTGCAAGGGAGCAAGATAAAAATCGAAAAGAATCTACAAACCTTAAGTTTATAAATACTCGCCTCATTCTACCTTTTATATCTTGTGAATCTGCGACGTGAACTTTTTTACTAAAGGAAATATACTTTTCTTTATTTTGTGCAATTACGTCAACATCTTCACCATTCATCGCAATGTTCTTTATAAACATATGAGAATCATAATTTGATAAATTGTGAAAAAACACCGGAATAAATTTTGGAATTTTATAGTTGACATTACATACCGAGTGAGCAGGACCTCGAAACAAGCCAGTTAAATGGTCATGATCATGAACTTTATCTTTTACATTACTAATTATTTTCTTACAAATATGACAAATATTTTTTTCAAACTCTATCTGATCAGCACTTGTCAAGGGAAGCATTTGTATCACTACTCCTAAGTGATTATTATAAATGTACTTTATATCCTCTTCTAATTGCTTTACAAACTCAATAGCAGCATCTTTCCCGATATATTTTTTAAAAATGGATAATGAATCATCGTAACTACATTTTATATAATATGCGAAAGCATATGGTTCGTGCCGAAAGCACTTCATAGTGTATGATTCATTATCCATTATATTATTTTTTACTTGATCCACTGGACATAATAATGCTTCAAAATCAGCATAGACAACAAACGGAACTTTCAGCTGCCTTTCGTAATGTTCAAATTGTAAAATATTAGACAGTACTTCTTCACCCAGACTATTTATGCGATAATTTGTGTCAGGTAAAACAGCTTTTACTTTACCGCAATCTTCTTCCCTATGCCGAGTAACTTTTTCTATAGAACTAAAGTATAATAAACATCCGTCACAAATAAATTTTTCGTGTCCATGTAACGATAACTGATTTCCTACTAAACGTGACAAATTTCGAATCCAACAGTAGTGACTATTACCACCATCATCATTCGTTATATACAATAAGTTTACTGTAACGTTCCACAATCCCGTTGAAATTTGTAATGGTACTACTTCGTAACTAACCTTATTATCCCGAATCTCTTTATTGAGACCGTACACGTTCACGCAAATATTGTTCTTATTTTCAAACTTGTTGATGTCTCTTATTTTCACAGGAAATTCCAAGTCCGAAAAGTCACACACTGTAGAGTAGTGGGGGTATGATGATGTCCGGTTAGATAATCCAGTCGGAGATCGTAAAGCAGAAGTTATTGCCCAAGCAAAACATGCCTGATCGTTGTTTTGCACATTTATTACGGCCTTCTTCGATTGTATGGACGTCGGAAGGTTTATATATGTAGACGCCCTCAATGGATTGTACTTATTTATGGTCACCTCCATATACAAAATTTCAAATAATGTCCACCCTATAGAAACAATTCATCATTACTTTCTAAATTAAATCAAATCATAAAAAATCTTTACATATTATATTCAACACGTATTTGTAGGAAATAAATAAAATTAATTCAAATTATATATACATACCTGAATCACGTTCTTGAAATTCGGACATTTTATTTAATATTTCATCTATAAACTCGTAATATTTTCCGTAAACATCACTGCCCACTGTTAACACTTTATTTTTGGTATTAAATGTCTTCATCTCCACATTTTCCTTATTGGATAAAAAGTACAATCCTCCACATTCCAAATTTACTTTAACACTACCAAATATTTCGCGTTTAGCTTCTATTAATGTAAGAACTTTTTCTCTTATTAAATGTGCAAACTCGAGCATATCAACATGATGTCCACGTTCAGACACTCTAAATGTTTCGCTTTTCTGCCCAAATGCAGATGCCAACTTTTCTACACCATCATCAACTATTATGAATCCATTATTCTTATGAGCAGCACTTTTTAGGTGACCAGACATACATTTCTTCTTCACTGGTACGTTGCAAATTTCACATGTTACGACGTCGGACAATGATCGCTTCTTAGCATTTGAGGTACTAGGATTTTCTTGAACTACTTTTGCACTTCCTACACAAGAATTTATCTTGTGACGCCTTACATTGTCTTTCCTTGAAAAAGTCTTACCACAATCTAGGCAGGGAAACATGGTGCTATTGGGTAGTAAATAAACAAATTTTACTTAAACACTATATGATGAAGAACGATGAAGTCGAACTGAGTGCTTACAATGAACTGAGAGACGAAAAGGGGTCCACTCTATAAAACAGCAGGTTAACCTTGAGTGATATTACTCCACTCAAGGTTAACCTCTATTACAAGTAAACTTGAGGAAAGCAATTTGATTTATAATTCAATCTTCGTCAGTATCGGCCATGTCCGTATCTGACTCAGATATACTGGATAATTCATAATAAAACGGTTCATCTTCAATGTCTGACAAATCCGAGTTAGACATACTCCGAAATAAATCTCTAGCATCAAGCTCAAATAGTGGCATGGCAAAACAGAAATCACAATATCTTTTTTCCTGTCTAATGAATTCTATTACCTCACCACCACTCATTAGAACCGTTTTACAATACCTAGTCCTAAACAACTTCATACGCTCTGGCTGATGGTAATTGAGCCCCCTACAATGCACACAATACCTCTCTCCATTTGTATCAATCCAGAATTTTTTTTTCACCACTACAATATATCTTTGTGTCCAAGATATCTGCATGAGTCTTCCAAAATTTTCAGCAAATAGGGCGACTGCTATATATCTTTGCAATCTAACCCCACAACTGAAAGGTAGCCGACGTTTGTATTGTGGGTAAAACTTTTCCGGTCTCTCGTCATTATACACCCAGTTTACGTGTTTCCACCAAAATTCCATTATACTTCCCAAAGGCTTCGGGATCTCACCCTGCACTACTAATTCTTTTATTTTAAATCTATTGTCCAAAATCCGCACACATATTACTTTTAAAACAATATAGAGCAGGCTAAGAGGCTCTCTTCTTCCTACTCTTCGCACTGCCAGTGGATTCATTTTTTTTGCAGATTGTAAAATTCGAGTAACACAATTTACAAAACTAATTTCGAATATCTATTACAATTCAATTTATTTAATTCCAGCGTTCCCTCTCTCCTAATTTAAAAGGATAACACGTATTTTAAAGGTCGAGGTTACTTGAAGGTCAAGGCCACTTGAAGGTCATTTGAATGTCAAGGTCGTTTGAAGGTCAAGGTCATTTGAATGTCAAGGTCGTTTGAAGGTCAAGGTCATTTGAATGTCAAGGTCATTTGAATGTCAAGGTCATTTGAATGTCAAGGTCATTTGAATGTCAAAGTTTAAAAGTCAAGGTCACGTGAAGGTCAATCAAGTTCAAGGTCAGGCGCATCCTCTGACCTTGAACTAGCCGATTCTAGAACCTCCTCTGACCCTCAAGGTCAGAGGAGGTTCTAGAATCGGCTAGTTCCCCCTACTCATGAAGCGTCATCCACAGCCACTGCATATCGCTGGTACACTGAATTCAAATGTGGACGTAATTCTCTCGCGGATGAAGTTAAAGAAGTTCGTTAAAAATAGGTCATTGTACCGGAAAATATCGATGTTGCGAAAAAACTAATTGAAGAATATCATTATGTGATATGTCACATTAAACATCCAGAGATGTTTAATTATTAGTATGACCAGCATACATAGGATTTGGATTCCACATTTGTTGATAGATGCTCAAAAAAGGATAATAATTAAAGATGTACTGCGTGTATAACGGGGATGCAGGTGAGGCCTTAAAAACTCATATCATAAAGCTACCATCTTCTGGAGAATGTGATGGTTCAATCGTATGCAAAAGTGTATAAATTTTAAAGACATTAATTTTGAAAAGCAATAAACATATTTTTAATAAAATTTGCTTGTTCTTTCTATTCGGAATACATAAATAGCAACCCTCGTAGCAGCCCATCGATAATCTCTACAATTTGATGAACATGCCTTTCAACAGAAAATTTTATATTGCGACGTCCGTTTAGCCTTCGCTTGACCCTCATATGCCCATCTTACATCTCCAAACAGAATCGGGATTTAGTGCCACGCTAGGTTTCAGCGCAAACGTAACCTAGAACACTAGAGTTGTTAGTATTATGCCAGAGATTTAGCCAATAAGATTGCAAACCAAAAGATCTGATTCTACCATAAACCATTACAGAGTTACAGGATGTTCTACGTTAGCTAACCATAGATCTGCAATTGACCTACTACTAGAGAATCGGTCACTTGTTGATATAAGTCGAAGACGGCGGGCTTGAATCTTAATTGTTTTTCTTAATCATTCAATTATTCATTTGAACAATCATAACATTTGTTAAAGTACATACCTTTTTCAACTGTAGGATAAAATAAAACACAATTTCCATGTTTTATCTACAACTATAGTTTCGACTCTTTCAAATAATTATGAAGTGATTTAATAATGAATTGAAAGAGTTGAAACTACAGCTGTTGTTAATTTTGTAAAATCATTAATATACAGTGGTAAAAAAAAACATAGAATATAGTGTTTTATTTCATCCTACATTCTGTCTTCTATTTTCTGCTTCAAATTTATACATTGGGTATATTCTCAGAATTTTTGTCCAGCTCTGTTTTCTTTTTCAAATTCTTGTGGAACGGATCTTCTATATTTTCTCGTTCGAATTTTTCCATCCTTTAAAGTTCTATAGTTTTGTTAGATTTCCAAGTCAAGCTTTAAAATGGTTTTAATCTGTTTCTTTATCTCAGAATTGCTACGTTTATTCTTGGTGGCATTCACTACTTCCGATAGTATCTCTTCTGCGACATTTTTGACTCCCTCTAGTCTAAGTCTGTAAGCAACGTATGACGGTGGGTTTCTTTCAGTTAAGGTGATTAGCAATTTCTCTAATCTGAAACCAGCTTCGCGTAAAGCAACTGTTGTAATTGCTTAATTGGCGGTAATTTTCTCGTTGGCGCATTTTAGACATAATACACTTTTAATAAAATAGTGAAAAGCACAATTCGCAAAATTTACACCTGACACATATTAGGCAAAACCTGAGAGACCTGTCAAATAAGTCATTACAACTTAATTGAGTCATATTTCAATCAATTCGTATCTTTTAATATTTAAAAGTTTTTACCAAGATTTGTTCATAAAAAGCCTACCCTTCTTGGTGTTGCATGTATATATGTGTTTATATAAAGTTGAAAGTGTCAACTTTTTTAAAAGGTATGTATAAAATAAACGGTTATTTATTATCTGCCTATGAGTGAGTTAAAAGATGCAGTACTAACGCTAGACTTCTTTTAAAAGACTTTTCTCAGATAGTTACAAAGACCCACGGGATTCTCACTTAATAACTTAAGAAGAGAGGTAGTGGGGGACAATTTTAAGTCCATTCTCCTTCTCTGATTAAAAATGTCAATTTTCTAAAGGTACATATGAAATAAATGGTTATTTATTATCTGTACATAAGTGAGTTAAAGTTGCAGCACTAACGGTAGATTTCTTTAAAGGGACTTCTCCCAGATATTAGAGAACCCGATGGGAAATTCACATGATGACCTAAGAGGAGAGCTTAAGAAAGTTAAGAAAAGTCTATATCTTCTATTAAGGACGCCAGATTCTAAAAAACTAAAACATACGAAACTGTTATAAAGCAATATATTGGTTGTAAATTGGAGGCCATCAAAGAAAATTTTGAAGAGAATCTACACTAAACAATTTGATCGACGGAGAATTTTAAAAGGAGTTAAGCAATATTATAAATATATTTTAATACATATCAAATAAACAGTTATTTATTTTCTTGTACACAAGTGACTTAAAAGTTGTAGCACTAACGCTAGATTTCTTTAATGTAAAGTTAACATGATGACCTAAGAATAGAGCTAAAGAAAAAACTTTAGAAAAGTTAAAATGTTCGATCAAACACGCCAGACGAGATTCGCTGTCAACTAAAATATACTAAACTATTAAAAATCAATACTCTGGTAGAAAATTAAATACTCTCAATGAGATTTTGCGAGTAAGATCATAGATAATCTACACCAAAAAGTTTGATCGACAAAGAATTTTAATAAGAGATGTATAAATATATTTCAATTGGGCTGTTCAATAGAGAGGAAATCTCCACACGGTGAACTTGTCACAAAAAAAAACAGAAAGGCTTGGACTTGTGTAAAAATGGCATTAATTGAGAAGCATACAGCTAAAAGCGTGAATCGAATTAATTAAGGTTTAGATGTTTTAGCTGCTGACATAAGGAGAAATTGGTAGATTGGCCTAAATCCTAGCCTGGATATAAAACCCATAAAGTTTTATTTATCAAAATGTTAAAATATGTAAATTATATGACGGAATATTTCAATGCTATGTAAACTGATAATATATAGCTCTATATTAAATTAATCTAAAATTTTATCAAGAGAAATATTATAAAAAAATTCGAATTAATCTGCTTTCATTCAGAGAAGCACGTTGATAAAACAGGACTAACAATATATAATAAATCACTAAGAATTTCTAAAAATTAAGGTCATTCAAAATATTTAATGCGAAATTTACAGGGAGAACTTAATATCTGAATAGGTTTTCTATTAAATTAAAATATAGTGAACTGTGAAAATCAGTAGATTGTGTTTATCCTAGAGGCTTAAAGTTGTGATGAACTACAGTTTAGAAATTTGTGAAATAAATACTGAATTATCAATAGAAAGTACTTAAGTGTAGAAATTTCGCCTGATATGAATAGCATTAAATGACTAATATTGTTATTTATACATATAAAATAAAAAAAATATTATGTTAAATTATTTTATAAGCAACAATGCTTTGTCCATAAAAAAGGAACACAATGTGAAAACTCTCGTGTTATTGTGCATTCGGTTTGACGTACCCAACAATGACTGAAAAAGTAAAACAAATAACAATTCTACTTTAAATTACAACTTCGAATATTTTCGCATGGTTGAAATTCATTTCTAAAACTTTCAATTTAAAATTGTGCGACTACGCATACTTCATATTATGACAGGCCATTATCGGAGGAATCTAGAATGAAATTTAATTATACGTGATGTAGTTTTAAAATGAAACCGTTAGAAGCATTGAATGTGTACTAGGAATGGCCTATATTATAAAAAATACAATTTAATAAATGTGATTCGTAATAGTTTAAATAAACTAACGCACAAACATCTCTTTCTCAATTATTTATTTTACTTAGGGTGCTTCCGATAATATTATTATTAATACAACACACATGTGTATATAAGGAATAGTTAATAACCCTAGAGCTATTGATTGTTTATATACCACATATGCAAACACCAACTGTGTAATTGTTTTCATTTACTATATCTACGCTTTACATGAGGAAATTAATTATGGCTAATTATATCTATTATTAATGTAATTTACACCTAAGTTAAGATATATTAGTTAAAATTTTGTATATAAATAGCTTGAGCTTTTATGTAGATAATATAAATACAATACCTTAGTTTATAATATTAATAATTTATTATTCAAAAGATGATATATTTAACACAGAAAGATTTACTAAAATAAACATCAAAGGAAAAATTGCGTAAAACTGAATAAAACAGTTCAATAATAAAATCATAACTGATATATTATTTATTATTTTCTAATTCCTCTCCTTCTTTTTTTAATATCAAATCAGATTTACTATTATTTCAGAATTTATTTCTGAATAAAAAGAAAATTATTTTATTCGCATGATAATTTTCATCGATTTTTGAGGCACGTATTTTTTGAAAATCCATTATCACTTAATATAATAATAATAAGAAACTATTTATGATTTTCAACTTTTTATTTTAACTCACAATTGTTTTGCTATTATATTTCTTCACCTGAAGAAGCTACATTGTAGCGAAACAATTGTAGTAAGTTAAAATAAAAAGTTGAAAATAATAGATAGTTTGCTATTATTATTATTATATTATGAAAAGTCAGAAAATAATATTTTACATCAGAATTATACACGGTAAAAGACGTTTATTTAAAGGCATTTCAAACAAGACTGTGACAGACATATTAATTAAAAATGTTAAACATATTATTGTAGATTTCCTCCCTCTAAATAAAAAAATTCACTTTGTGTAAATATGTTATTAAAACTCCAGACAGTTTTAATTATTTTTGAATTAAATTTTCATTAAGTTCTTGGTAATGCGTGTAATATATAATTCTAATAAGTTAACGTAACTAACACAAAATATAGTTATATATATTTAGAAAAATTAATTAAAATCCTCACACCATAAATGTATTTATTAATACTAATTAAGCTATAATTCTAGTTTTCTCCAATAATTTTAACTAATTTTCACTGATTCTGTAAATTTTACATTTTCCTCTGTGATTAGGTGTATATCTTAGCGATACCATCATTCCCCTGTGCTCACATTGCACCCTTTTAGAACAAATCGTCGCGACAGACGTTGGATATTTGTAGACATAACAGCAGCAGCTGTTTTATTTAACGGTTACTGCGTAAGTTGGCTAATGAACAATTTCTTGTTTAACACACGCAGATTCAGGCAGTTTGTGAGGGTG
The DNA here is from genome assembly GCA_963969525.1 of Ontholestes murinus. Classification (NCBI taxonomy): domain Eukaryota; kingdom Metazoa; phylum Arthropoda; class Insecta; order Coleoptera; family Staphylinidae; genus Ontholestes; species Ontholestes murinus. The sequence goes on along the minus strand of OZ018392.1, from coordinate 24,262,607 downwards.
CGCAAGAAACGCCGGCCGTCTTTCATTAATTAGGGGGGTGGTAAGGCCGGCGATAAATTCCGCGGCTTTGAATTCGGTCCTAACGTTTTGTCTACACCAAGAAATCGCACAACCGAAACATGAATTAATGCCCTGAATTTGAAACCCTTGAGATGTCAAAATCGCGTCAAGCTGAATAGTTCACAAACGTGTAGTAATTGATTCTAGTAAATTAGCACCAATTATTCACATATAATATCTTATTCGATAGTTCAATAGTAATAGAAATAGATGATTTTCTCACTTATCTCTTGGTGAAACATTAGGAAATATTTTTTTTAGCCATTAGTAATAGAAAGGTGTGCAAACTATGATTCAACTAATTTATGCTTAATAATAAAAAAAAGTATTTGTAGTTTTTAGTTTAATATAACTATTATATTGAAGTAAATAATCTTTAATTTTAATTCAGATGTTTATATCAATGAGTCCATAGCGCTCCATATTTTTTTAAATATTTATCAACAATAGAATTTACATTCAAATTACTTTTTTATCTCCCAATTGTAGAAGTCATACTAAAATTTACTTATTTGAATTTGTATGAGAAAGGTAAATATCCAAATCACCTAATTAAATATTAAAATAAAGAATTATGATTACCTTGCAAATAAATTATGGAGAATATTAAATTATTTTTATTACTATTACTATTAATTAGAGGCCACTCAATCAATATGTGCAAATTAATAAGCTGATTTGAAAATAGAGAATGCCATAATTAATCAAATTGCCATTAGTAAATTGGATGAAAATTAATCGGCACATATCATTCTCTCATATGCAGTGTCCTTGAAAGTGCCATTATTAATTAACAAATATAATTAAAATCTATTTGATATACTTGCGCTGGCATAATTATATTTTAGAATTATATGAAGTGCCATAATATCATCACAGAGAGTATATCATTAGAAGATATAATTATCTGTTCCTTATGTGTAATACATTTGTATTCGTGCTTATTTTTGTCGTTTTATCCTGACATATTTTGAATTCATTTTCAATGAAGTAGAAGATTATAACTAAAAAACGATGTATATATACATATATGCAACGAGTGACAATTAAATGCTACATAATGATATGATCACCAATTGAGATTTCGTGGCAATTATTAACTACAGTTTGACCGTTCTAATCTTATTAATAACGCAATCTTCTTTGATATTTGTATGAACGGGTTGACCTCAATTTTGTAAATGGCGCAGCACACCAGCACTCTTTGTGAATAAAAAAAACCAATAAGCATTCTTTTTACACGTGTCTTACTCATGCTAGCTTACTTGAGATGTAGATATAGGGGCATTGGCACTCCGTAGTATGGCGTTTTCGTAGACCCAGACCTAATCACCAGTGACCACGTTAATCAAAAAATGGGATCGTCTTGCAAAGGTTGAAGCATTAATTCGTAAACAGCCAGGCGCCGTGCCTTCTGGTCGCATATCAAAACTATAGTAACTTGTTTGGTACAAACTTTTCTAAATTGGAAATCTCTTTTAGGAGGTCAATAGCACGTATTCACTCTAATCGCAAAAATCACGCACTCTAACGTCCCGGAGTTAACTGAAGTGGATGGATGAAGATATTAAGTGCTTAGTTTATGATATTTTATTAGATATTACTTTAAAAACCTGCTCATAGCCCCATAGATATTGAATCAATTTTATCAAAAATTCTTCTATAAGGGCTGATAATTCGCCCTAATTTTAGAAGAAATGAGCGACCACGAATGTATTAAGACCTTTCAAGAAATAGGAAATTGTACAAGAAAATTTGGAGTAGTGTTGTTGACATAAATGTTATACTAGATTCCTCTGGGGTGGTTTTGGACTACTGTAACTATTACTTACGATTTGTAGGAGAGCTTTTATCCTGATAAGGTAAGGTATTAGGTAAGAGGTATTAGATAATTAGTATTAGGTATTAGGTATTTTACCCAACATGCCAAAAAACATACATAATTTTTTTATTTGGAAACTCTGTCCTTAAATCAAGCAATGCAGATAAGTTGCAGAATCAACTGAGAAAAACAGCTTATTAATTAATTATCTATAAAAAATATTAGCTGCTAGATTTTGAATAGAAAATATTATGTAGAATAATAATTAAAACACTTTTTTTTATTTTACTCTTTTTATTTTCCTCCGACTAGTTTCGACTATATGTCAATCTCAAGCTACTAGTTTTTTACAAATTTACAGTTTTGTGTCCAGGTTATACACATTATGACATCTTAATTTTGCGTAAGTTTTTCAGGTTCATGGCTAGATTGATCTCTAGACCCTCTCGCAAATTCTAAACTAATCGGAGAAATGTAAAAATAGTTAAACGAAACCAAGTGTTTTTATTAATCTTCTTAAAAATGTTTCATTGTCGGTTAAGTGAAAATTCAAAATATAATTTTTTTCTTCATAAAGTATTTTTAATAATAATATCAAGAACATCAAGTAGTTCTCTAAAATCCCATATTCGTGATAAATTGAAAAGCAAGAAGTAAGCAGAAAAATTTGGAATCTCTTGAAAAATATGGAAATATTTTTTGTTAACTTATCTTTAGTTCTTTCGATTCGTCCGCACAAAAATTAGATACATTTTTATTCAGACAACTCCAACCTGCTTTTGAACAAGCCAAATCCTATATTAAAAATTCATTACACTTCCTAGACCTCACAAATATTTTGGTTAGTTTTGACGTTAAATCCCTCTTTACTCAAGTGTGAAATGAAGAAACAATAGAAGTTTATAAAACTAAATATCAATCCATCCGATCGGAATTTTAGAACTCATTAAATACTGCCTGACAAAGCTCTTCGGAGAGGAAGTAGCAAGGAAAAGAGAGAGAGAGGAAGGAGAGCAGGGAAAAGAAAGGAGAAGAAGGCAGCGGTAGCAATGAGGAATTAAACAAAAAAATGATAAAAGAGAGGGAGGTCTGGAAGGAGGAGATGAATAGGGCAAGGGATACGTGGAAGGAGGAGATAGGTAAGACAAGAGAGATGTAGAGAGAAGAGAGAGGGGTGATATAAAGATGTGGAGAGAAAAGAGGGAGTTTTTAAGGAAAAAAAATAAGGGGGATAGGGAAAAAGATAATGAAAAAAATGTGAAAAGGGATAGTATCGCGACAAGAGAGAAATATTGACAATGGTGAGATAAGAAAATTCCTAAAAGTTGTGGTAGAAGTAAATGAAGAGATAAATAAGAGTTTCTGGGTGGACGGGGCGGGAATGTAACGGTGGTGAAATTTGTATGGGGGAAGATAACATTAGAGTGATGAAGAATAAAGGCAGATAAGGAAAACATGAGAAATAAATCATACTGCTGACGACCCAACAAAGAGAAAGAGAGAGAGAGAGAGAGAAATTCATAAGCAGATAAGGAAATGGGCAAAGAAGGAATGGGACAGGAACCGCCCGGCAAAAGATGGGTACCAGAAGCTAATAATTATAGAAGGAAAGGCGTTGCGATTGAACCAGTCGGGTAATTTGCGGCAAATCATTATATTTTATATTTTTACTGTTTTTCTGATAATCACACCATTATATTTATATGTTAAACTTTTAAAATATTTTGTCCTAGAACTAATTATCCTTTTGATTATAGAAGGGTATCTTTTTGAATTGATTTTTTGACCTATGGTTATTCCAAATATTTAACGGAGACTGAGAGAGAGATGATTATTTGGAAAATTAAGACTTTGTGAGGTAAACTACTAGTGCAATAATAAGGAGTTAGGAGCTCTGATTTGAAGCGACTGATTATAAGGCGCTATTTTGCAAGTCAGTATTGAAGGAAGTCAATAAGATCTTGAAGGAATTGAAGCACTTCTGGTAATATGGGAGCAGGTGCACATTAGAGCAGTGTCATCTACAAATTGTAAGAGATATTTGGAAGAATTCAAGAGTTACAAACTTTAACGCAAAACATGTTTAAGGTAAAAGAAGAGGGACCTTGGAAAGAGTTTTTGCTCGGGACTAAAAGTAGAAGAAAAATAATTGTGTATTTTAACTTTTAGGGATCTATTAAAGAGGAATTACTTATTAATGAATATATTATAAGGAGGGATACTTAGGAGGCGAACAATAAATCTGTCGTCAGACAGAGTCAGAAGATCTCTGGACATCCAGAAATACAGCTGCAGAAGCTCTACCTTCAAGGTGAGAAGTTTGTTTATTTTACCCCTATAGAATTTTATAATATTTGAATTTTACGTAAAAACTAGTACTTATTAGATTATATAGTTTTAAATATTCGTATTATTCTTAAACAATATATATGTTATGTTTGTCCAGTAACTTGGCCTTAAACATATTTGGCAGAGTAACTTTATAAAAATGGGAAACAATATCAAGGATGTTGAAGAATATTATTTATTTATTTGTATATTTATTAGTTCGTTTTAGTTTAGTGCTAATAAAAGAAACAAATATATACAAATATAAAATAAATAGTATTCGCACATAATTTAGATTGCAAAAGAATTAGGTAAAGTTCATTCTAGATGATCTTCCACTCGTACCCTGAAGAAGTAAATTCTTCTACTAACGCTACTACCGAACAGGAATAGACCAAAATGAATGTCTCTAATCTGGGAATTAAATGTCAACTTGACTAACGTCAAATCAATAATTTTGATGACACAATTATAGTACTGTTATCAATTAATAGGGTTATTTCGACAAATAAAAACGTGTGAAACTTATGAATTAATTAATATCTATCACGTTGGTATTTAGGGCAATTAATCACCATTAATTATTTTATAGAATAAGGGATAAATAAAAGTAAATATAAAAGATATACATCATGATAAAAAAAGTGTTTCAGTGCAAGAACATAATTTGTGAATGTGGCCCAAAATATTAATTATGGTTTTTATTGATTTTTTCTAATATGTAATTTGAAAGCAATACAACTAAGACAAATAAATAAATAAGTAAATAAAATACAATTTAATAGTATTCACGTAAGGTAAGTAGTAGCTTCACAATAGATGAAGCAATAAAGCTAATCTATAGAACTGATAAATAAAGTACAAATTTATGTCATAATTTTATAAAATTTTTAAGGAGGTCAATGGGTAGTCCTGTATAGGTCAGAAACTCTTGTTAATAAGAAAACAAGCATGTAGAAAGATCATTTAGGAAATGTAAAAACACTTTTTAAATAAATAAGTAGACTTATCTGGGCGACACGACTGATTTAAGTGATAAAATAATAGTTTTTTTGCAAAAAATTTAAAAGTTTTATATTTACTATTTTTGTTTTAGGGCATTATAATCAAATATGCATATATAATATATAAATGATGCAACAAAATATTTAGAAAAACATGAATTCTTTCGCAATTGTAATAACTGTCTACACTTGTAATTGTTGCTGTTAACAATTCCCTATAATTTATCGGTTTCATCACCCAAAAAAGGGATCTAGTACAATACCAAGGCAATAGATGGTGTCTTTATGGTACAAATAGCTGTAGATTAATTATATCTTACCTTTTGGGTAGAACACAATGTGTATTGTCACAGAATAGCAAATCAGCTGTACTACCAATTACTTGTGGTGTGCCCCAAGGATCAATTCTAGGGTCGGTGCTATTTTTAATTTATATTAATGATATACCTCCTACAATTCCTTACAGAGATATTGTATTATTTGCAGATGATACTACAATAACAACTGAGTCAAAGAATCTGGATCTTGTAACTACTTTGCACTCGGAAATACAATCAAACTGATCAGAATGGTTTTCCAGTAATCGTTTAAAACTGAACGAGTCTAAGACTAATACTATAACCTTCTCCATAAAAAAGCAAGAAATTAATTTTAAAGCAGTAGAATTTCTAGGAGTTCATATCGCGACTAACTTGTCTTGGAACACACATGGTGATGCTCTCGCAAGTAAATTAAGTACAAATATATTCGTTCTGCGCTCTCTCATAAGCCAAGTTTCGAATAAAGTCTTACGCGTTGCATATTTCTCTCTTTTTCAATTCAATATGACATATGCGCTAATTGTTTGGGGTTATTCTGCAATTATATACTCCGAAGATTGTCAACAAGCTTTTATCGAAAATAAATTCTTAACACTACCGAGTCTCTATATGTATGAATGCTTGCCGTATATTAAAAAATACGTTGACTCATACAATACCTACCCAAGCGTTACCATTCGCTACACCAAACAAAATGTTAATATCTATCCTAATCAAATAAGACTGGTTAACTCACAAACTGGAGTAAGGCACTACGCAATGTGTTACCTAGAGTCAATAAGGACTAAACTATTAAACGACTGTTGATTGAAAATGCATTCTACTGTTGGTATATTACCTTCAAAAATTAATTCCTTTCTATAATATGAGGATAATTACAATAATACAAAACGTACTTAAAAATTCAAATATTTTATTATTACTTATTTAAATCTTATTATCTATTATGTATTTATTTATTTATTAATTTTACACCATTGACAATCATTTAACTGTTTTTATTCTATATTTATTATTCTTTTACCTTTTATCTTTTATAAGTTTTAACAAGTTTTATCTTATAAATTTTATCGTAACATAACATTTTAATATCTTTTGTATTAATATTGATTTTATAAATTTGCATTTTAATTTGTTTTTTAGTTAATTTATAAATCTTAAATGTTTTTTCTTGTGGATTATATCTTTTTAAATTATTTTTTCATACTATACTTTAAATATATTTGTATTGGTTTGCTTTTGCTTTCCAGAATCTTTTGTTTGTACTATGTACTCACGGCAGTATTTATGAAATGCACTGGTTTTGATTCTGCTACAGATCTCTTGTATATATTTTTTTATTTAGCTGTATTCGTGTTTCTCTCATTTAATAGTTTTAGTAAAGGTCATCGTTCAGTTCGTCCAACTCCTAGATTTTCTTTTATCCATGCTTGTTTTGGTACTTTGATTTTTTTCCTTATATTCTTTTGCAATTCTTTATATCTGGGGATTGTATTTTTTCTCTCCTATGTTGTTTTCTATGTTGTCTTTATTGTTGTTGCTAGACGTGTGAGTTCAGTTTCTTATTAATGGATTATTGTCTGAGAGAATATACCCACTTTGGTAGGTTTTAATACTTTTTATAGCATTGCAAAAGCGCTTGTTAATTACTAAATAGCCTATTTGGTTCTTGACTGGTTGTTTATAACCCTGGTCATTAGGCGGAATTGTCTTTGTATATAATCAACAGTTGGGCAGTTTGAACCAAGCGTTGGTTATAATCATTTCAGTAATTTGTCAGAATTCATAGACACGATATAAATCATCACTTCCACAAAATTTTTAAAACTCTAAATATCAAAATTGAAGTCTAAGGTACAAATGCCCCAAAATATTAAAAATTAAAATAGTTTAAATATAAATAAGTTTATAAGTAGAACTAATTAAAAGGGAAAGAGATCAAATATAAAAATATTTCTGTCAAAGTAATACAAACAACTATTTAACTTTCAGGGATAACATAAACTTTTTATCGCCTTTTCTAGAAAATTAAAACTTTCTTGATTCTTTTAACAAAAGGAAAAAAATTGCTATTATTTAAGTTATTTTTTATATTTTTCTATTAGTATAGAAAGATAATTTATATATGTTATACAATTTTATTATTATATAAATTAATTTATTACGGTGTACGAGTTTGTTATTATTTTATATTTATCTGTTAAAAGTGATGTTAACAATACATCCCCAGATACAGGAAATCCCGGGTGGGTACATAATAACGAATTCAATTTGCCGAAAATGTAAAATTACTTATATTACACAGGAGTCTAATAACTAATCAGGAGCTTAAATTTCGCACATGATTAAGCTTCCCCCAATACAGATAGAGGTAACGTGATCTAATTAGTACGTTTGGTGGATATTTCGCCCCTTTGTCAATTAATTCGCAGGCTGGGGATAATAAATTACTTTATTTACATTTAATGAAATAATCGAATGAACGGCGTGTATATCTATCTATGCGTTTGATTATAATGCCGTATTGGAATGGATTGATTAATAAATAATCGAGTTTGCCTTTGCGTAGACTTGAGCCATATGTTTGGGTTTGATTATTTTAGATGTGTAGGTAATTAAAAATTTTACACAATTAAGTTAATAATGAAAGGGACGCATAGACCATTAAAAAATTATAATCAAATTTTAGTAAGTAGATAAATTTATTGATGCTTTAGTAACGGTTATTGTGAAAGTTATATAGAATGTGGTGGGTTATTATGTAATATTATTATGTCAATAACATTGTAATGATTAAAACCATGCTCTAACCTAATAGTGTAAGTTTGATGGTGTATTATAATTAATGTTATAATCATGAATGTTATCACAAAGCAGCAATATGCGCCACTTAATTATGACATACATTTTAGTTCAAATTTGCAATATAGACGATTTTAATAGCTTTATGAAAAATACATGACATATTGACTGAACTATGAATGGTTTTACTATTATTAAAAATAAACATGAAAAAAAAAAACTAAACGATGATAGACTGATAGACGGGTTTTTCGGGTTAGGGAAAGGTAATTGAAAGCGGGATTTTACTACGGCATATGCCATGTAGTCAGTTAAAATAGTAAAATTACGTAGTTAATTGGTTAGTTAACTCCATTAAACTTAGGTGTAGAAAATATGAAAAATAAATGATTTAATTATAATGAACTGACAAAAATTAAATACTGTAAAAATCAATATAATAAAACATGTTCAAAAACGTCTTTCAACCTTTAATATTTCATTAGTGCTGCTTTAATACATACTTGATTTTATAAAAAAAATGTTTCTATATTTAATACAATATATTATAACACATTTGTTATGTAAATAAGGAACAATTAATTCTTTTATATTTCTTATAAAAAATCGACTATTGACTGATTTAAAAATATTTTTATAGTTTTTTTTTAATGTTTCAATTAATTTATAAGATTATTAAGCTTTAAATAAATGTCATGCCATTATGGTAATATATAGATGAGTAAGTGATGGGTAAACGGATAATGCTGCGGTATGCTAATTGGGAAAAATATAGTAGGCGTTGTATTGAAGGAAGGGAAATTGCTGTGTAATCAGGTGTAATTCAAGATCTGAAAGATAATGTCGGTAATCCCATTCATGGGTGTAATTGGCAATAATAGGAGTATGCATAAACTAGTTAATTATAGCTGACGTCTAGCGATATGTGGCTTTAGTGATTTACATCCCGTGTGACCTCGTAAATTATTCAGTATTTAACAAAGTGTAAAAAATAAATTTAAGTTTCTGCAATGCGTAAGAAAATTTTAACTTTCTCTTCGTCGTGAGTTACTCAAAACTAAAATATTTTACAATATATAAACTGAAAAATATATATAATTTGTTTATAAGTTTGCTGCTTAAAGGCATGTGATGCTAAATCTAAATTTAAAATTTGCCTGTTCAGGAAGTCGCCAAATGGATTTCATAAATCCAAAGGGATTTCATAAAACAATTAGTCTTATTAATTACAAATATTAATTAGAACCCTTTTATTTCAATATGTAGCATAGTAAAACAAAACCAGTTTTAATTAATCTTTTTAATTAACCTACAAATGTTTTAGGACGGGTTAAGTAAGAATTTAATTTATCGTGTACTCTTATTAAGACAATATTTTTTTGGCTAAATAGCACAACAAATAAAAGTTTTTCTAAAGAAACATGTTTATAATAAGAAAAAGTAACTTTCTCAACTTAATTTTGTCATAATATTTATTTTTTTAGATTCCAGAAACCTTGCAAATAAACTAAACTAGTAACTATTAATAATAAGTTGAAAAATTATGCCAATTTTTAGTATTATTATATTGAAAGAATTTCCTAAAATATTTGTAAACATTTCTTGAATTTCCATTTAAAACTTCCTGATATTCAGATTTTTTGCATTTTTACCGCTATTCTAAAAATGTTTATCAAATATACCAAAATTTCTTGATTTTTTAGAACTTCTCTTTATTTTCTTTCTTCTTCTTGTTATTTTGTGATGTTTTTTCATTTATTCAATTTTTGTTACTGTCTGATGTTCAAACATTTTCTCTTCTTCAGGAATATTCTTATTTATATTAGTGTTCTTGATACTTCCAGTATTTTTTCTTTCATATTTCTATAACTTATCATTAACCAATGCATTTAATAAAATTTCCATTATTTTCTGCTCCTCGTCTTAAATTTCTAGGATTTATTTTATAAATATTCTTTTTTGGATTTACAGAATTTCTCCAGTATTTTATCTTCATTTTTCTGAAATTCTTACTTTATTTTTTCTGAATTTTGCAACAATTGCTTTTGCAGAATTTTCTTTTTTAAAGAATTTAAATTTTATTTCCGGAAATGGTATTTCTTTTTTCTTGATTTCTAAAACTAGTAGTGTCTCTTTTGTTATTGAAGAATTTTCCTGATATTGTTGTTCAATTTTTTATACATAATTATACATAATAATTTTCTTCTCCCCATATAAGAATTTTATGAATTTGTACAAATAGTCTCTATATCAAATTTCCAGAAATTCTCCAGCAATTGGTCTCTTCTTATATTATTTGTTTTGAAGAATTATTTGCAATTTTTATTTTATTTTTTCTAAATTTTTCAGCCATTCCTTTTGCAAATTTCCAGAATTTTAAGCATAATTTCTTTTGCGGTTATTAGAATTTTAAACATATTTTCAGAATGTGTATAATTCCCTTCTTCTAGATTTTTGAATCAAGTAATTTCTATTGTTTATATAATTGAAAACTTTTGTGCCATTCTTATTTAATATTCTCCTTCAGATTTCCGCAAATTCTTTAATAATTTATCTTTATATATACAATGTCTTTATTTGAAAGATTTACATAAAATTTTGTTGATACATATTGTTCTAGCTGATTGCGCTTATTACGTCACTCTCTGGGTCATCAAAAATTAAATGCTAATTAAGGGAACTGTCCAGATGATGCGATCTAATGATTTCGTGAATTATGATCCCAATATTTCTCCGAAATATTGGGATCATGGGATACAGAATTTATTGAGGAGGGATAGATAGGATTTTGCTACGATTTTTTCGCCAATGGCTAATGTACGTTATCTTTGTGGATAATAGTTCATTGGATGGCTTATGGAGAGGGTTATTGGGGTGTCTTATTTTGGCAAGGGTTTGGAGTGCAGATCTTTCGACTGCTTGGATATGATGTAGGATGGAGGTACGACATATTGTTTTATAAATACCATCGGCTGACTATGTCGAAATACCTAGGATTTGTACGTCATTGCCCTAAAATGCCGGGCCCTAGTTTTAACTTTTGGTTTAAGTGATTGGATATGAGGTTTGAAGGAAAGGTTTGAGTCAAATATGATCCCGAGATAATTCCATGTGTGGGATGGAGATATTTCGGTCTGGTGAATTTTGATTTTGAGAGATGTTAGAGTAATTTTGTGGAAAGGGAGGAGAAGTTTGGAGAAAGATTTAGTTGTATACGCCATTAGAGAACCAGTTTTGTAATGATTAGAGTAATGTTTGAAGTGCGTTAATAGTAGAAGAAAGGGTTTCAGCATGTGTAATTAAGGTAGTATCATCTGCAAAAAGGAGTGGTTATAGTAGGATTATAGTGTGTAGGATTGGAATTAAATACAAGGTGGAGCAAAAGTCCCGCTACTATTTTGATTGCCTACAATTTTGCTCAGTGAAAAGATAAGTAAGTTTGGTTTTCATAGAAAGTTTACTTGGTCTTTACATTTTTTTCTCGTTATATTGGAAAATTATATCGCCTAAATGATGACCGCGATTTGCTATGCAATTCTCGGATCTTTTTAGGGCATCCTTCAACATATCGTGCTGAATTTCTTCAATTTTGTGCCGGATATTGTCTTTAAGATGTTGAATCATTTGGGGCTTATTCACATAAACTTTTGATTTAAAAAAAAACCCATAAGAAAAAGTCTGCTGTTGTTAAATCCGGAGATCTGACTGGCCATGCTAAATCGTCACCTCGCGAAATCAGTCTTCGTGGAAAAACATCATTCAATAATTAAATTGTTTAACGACCTGTGAGTGCTGAACCTCATGTCTAGTCATTGCTCTTCCATTTCAGGCAGAAGAAAATTGCGAATCATGTCTTGGTACCGTTCAGCATTAACAGTAACTCAAACACCTTGGTCATTTTCAAAAAAAAATAGGGACTACTGAATACTACACCATACAGTTGTTTTTAGTGGATGCAATGATGTTTCATGAATTAATTGAGGATTGTGTGTTCCCCAAAACCGACTGTTCTGATTATTGACGTATTGAGAAGAAAATGGGCTTCATCAGAGAGCCATAGAATTGCATTACTGTACTCAACTCGTTGATCATGATCTCTCGGTAGCAATTTTTGGGCTAATTGAATTTTGTACTGGAATATTTTCAAATCAGTTTTCAAAATTCGCCTTAAACTGCGTGCAGAAATGTGTAACTGGGAACCACGTCTCCGAATTGATGTTTCTAGAGACTCTGCAACACTATCGCACACTAAAGCCACATTCTAGGCGTTGCGAGACATCCGTTGTCTTCCAGAACTAGGCCTGTTTGCTGTCGTACCGCACTGTTGAAAATTTGCATGTAAACGATAAATTGTGGTTTTGTAAGGCACTGAACGATTAGGATATTTTTGACGCAATTTCCGCTTAGTGGCAATAATGGAACGATTATTTTCAATAAAATATTGTCACTATTTCTGCTCGTTCTTGTAGTGTATATTTATCCATAATAAAATTTGGACGTCTACACAACATTATGGTTAAAGCGAAACTGAGTTAAACGTCACAGAACCAAGATGCAATTAAAATGGTAGCGGGGCTTTTGCCCCACTTGTTATGTCGTGGGAATATAAGTTGTAAAGTAACGAGGAGAGTGGGGATCTTTGTGGGACTACTTGTTCAAGGGAAAATGGTGGGGATAGTGCTTGTCGAATTTTTACTTGACAGAATTGATTGGTAATTAATTCATAAACTAGAATTCATCTTTGTTTTCCAACTATTACTCAGATTTCTAGAATTTTCAGTATTTTCTCCTTTGCAGTTATAAGAATTTTAATAATATTTCCAGAAATTTAATAATACTTTCCTTCTACATTTCTGGATCTAGTTATTTCTCTTGTTTTTAATTTCAAAATATTTCTGCCAATCTTATTTTACTACTACACATCTTTATTCACAAAAAGAAAAGAAAATATAATACATGTTGGATTTATCACCTATATAATACATGTAACGGATAAAATAAAATAAATTCTGATATAATTGGTTTTCTGCCGAACGGCTATCGACCGGTGGTCTTTCAGTCTATTATTTAATTTTTATGCATTTATATAATTTCCTAGCAATTTCTTCTTCTCCTTCTCCAGATTTCCGGAAATTCTCCAGTAATTTTATTCCATATTTCGAGAAGGTTTAATCAATTTTTAATAATAATATTAATTTATTGGTACTTCTCAGAGAAATTAGTGTTACACAAGTCAACAATACAAGAGATAAATAATAACATAAATACACAAAACACATAATAATATAATATTAATCGTATAAATCAACATTAATAGGTACATATTAAAATAATAAATTAAATAAATAATTAATTAACATATAAAAATATTTGTAGTAGTAACACAATAAAATTTATGTATAAATAAAATGGTGTCAATAGGGACAGTATATTAAGTAAATTAATTTAAAATATAAACACACATAGTAAATATATAAAATATAGCCTTAACTTAGGTAATCTTAAATTTTCTTTTCCCCTGGTATGGTGATTTACATTTGTCTCTTGAAGTTTGTTAATATTTTTCCTAACATATCGTAAGGACTCCAAAATATATATTGAAGCAACTGTTAGAATTTGCAGTTTTTTGAATGCCTATTTGCAGTCTGCTGAATATGAGAGACCTGCAAAAATTCTTACTCCCTTTCTCTGAATACTAAATATTCGGGTAGCTTTAGTTACATTGCCCCATAGTGTGATGACATGATACAAGTGAGTATGTATATTGGCATAATAGGACATATTGAGAATATCTTCATTTACTATACCATTCAACTGTCTGAGTACAAAGATATATTTGTTTAATTTATTTGCAAGTTTACACCATAATGTTAGTCTATGCAGAAATGTATCCGCTGTCATGCCCAAATCAACCAAATTTGCATTCGAGCAAAATAAGGTTGTGTCGTCAGCATATAATTTTATTTTATTTGTTATACTTGTTCATACAAATTTGCAGATTTCTAGAATTTTTATCATTTTTTCTTCTGCAGTTAGAAGAATTTTAATCATATTTCCCGGAATTTGTAAAAACCTATTTTTCTAAATTTCTGACTAATAATTTGAGAAATTTCTTGTCATTGGAATTTTTATACATTTTCTCTTCACGTACGTACGCGTACTCGAATTTTCTAATAGAAATTCTTATATTAGTTTTTCTTAATTTTCCATTGATTTCTTAGATAGAGTTCTACAAATTTTAGCATTTTGCTTAGGTAGATATCAAATAATAGATCAAGATTTTCTAAATAATAATATAGTAATCATTGTAATTTCTCTTATTTATTTAAATAACAATGTTCCTGCAATTTTTGTTTTTTCTTACTTACTTAACTTGAATCCTTTAAATTTTCTTATTTTTTCTAGTCCTTGATTTCTGCAGCAATGTTCCAGTTTTTTTTTAATTTCCCAGAATTATCTTCTTCGTATTTCTAAAGTTTTAAATCATTTTTAATCATTTTTAGATCTTTTATTTTATTTGGGAATGTCGCCTTATTTTTGCTAAAGTTTCAAGCAATTATTCTTTCCTTTACTTAAAAGTTTGTAGCAATTTATGTGTCAACTAATGGGATTTTTTTGTTTCAATAGATGTTCGTAATATTTTTAATTTATATAATTTTACACTTTTCTCTTGATTTTTTTTGTTATTAAATAGAAACATTCTAAATAAAAACACACAAACTTGATTTTCGTATAAGGTCCGTATTTTCCTCTATTAATAGCTTAAGCCATAATTTGTCAATAACTTTAAATTGTCTTTTCATAAAACACAACAAATTCCAGAGTAACTAGAACCAATAACCACTCGTAAAGATTAAAAACTTGTTTCCTTTTATGCGAGAAGCATGTTTTAGAATATAATAATACAATAATAGCTTAAAATTTCAATGGATATTTTATTTGAAGTATGTTTAAAACTAATCACTGCCGATATAGTAATAAATTCTATGAGCGAACGACAGGCCTAGCAATGGGTTTACTTTTAAGGCCCCTAGTAGAAGATATATTCTTGACCCATATCGATGAAAAAAATACTGGGCCAGTTTTTAGCATTTATATATAGTTGATATATTATCTTGTTTTAGTGCCACCTTAATAAGCAATATACACCCCAAAATTAAATTCGAATGTGAATAAATTAAACAAATACATTTCTTAGCCTCAACCTTAACTCACATCAATATTTTATTGTCATTTGTTTTATTTTTGTACCTTTTTCCTCGTCGTCGAAGTGAAGTTAGGTCGGTTCTGGTGCGTTTTTAACAGCACACTATTTTATTTGTCAAGATATAAGATTCCTATTTTTAAAGAGCGAAACAACCTAAACCTATAAATTCTTTCGACTGACTTAAATGCGCTCATAGATCGGGAAATAATTTATGCTCCAAACTCCTATTATCAAATTATAGCTTGTACAAGTTTGTCTACAAAGGTAAGCGTTCGATTTTTTTAGTAATAATTTTCTATTTACTATATCCCTTCAATTTACTAAACTACACTAAGATTGTTACGTACATTAAAATATATAAAAAATAAACACCTCTCAAAACTTAGTTAATCCTTTGTAATTTAGAAATTGCATAATTATTCAAATGACTAAACTTGTTAAAGCAGCGTTTAAATCCTATACGCAACAGACAGAATTCTAATATGTCTAAATTCTACTTTGTTGTTAAATTTACGTTATCTTATAGACACAATGTTTACAGATTACAACATGTTAGATACCTTAATGCATTTCTTAATGTGACATGTTAAAACAGTTTGATTGTTGTAAACGTTACTACGTGGTAACAATACTTCTTTTATATATTTCTTTAATAGACATAATCATGCATTTTTTTTACCACAATTCAACTTCGATGCCTATAATTGAATTGTGGCAAAAAAACATAGTTACATGTTTATGTATATTAAAAAAATATATAAGAAGTGCTTTACATAAATGGTTTGTTGACGAATAATTTAATAATTAACTAAAAAGTTTTATAATTAGAGATAAGTTCCTAAAAATGGACATTTTTATAACATTATGAATAGTTTACATAACCCAGTGTCTTTTTTTGCTTAAAGCATTAAATTTTAATGATTTAATTTTTAAAATTCGTGAAATAAACGATCAGTTTAGAACAGAATGTTTACCCCTTGTAAATTTTGTATCAACAAATGTTTTTTCTTACCGTCTAAACAATTTATTACACGAAAATATAACAAAAATAAGAAACATTTTTTGCTTTTTGAAGGTTTATTGAGTAATATTAAACATGTGAAAGTGAATTTTTGTTAGGTCTATATATATTCTACATTACAGTGTGGGTTTTAAAAACATTTGTTATAATATTATGAAAATTGACACGATTGACAGTTTAAAATTCGAAACTTAAATGGTAACTCTTTTAACAAAACGTTTATCATTTGAAAAATATTTCCAACCGCCCAGGTTTATTATTATCGATCTAACAATTCATTTCATCAAAACGTAATTAATAAAATTCCTAAAAAGTGGACATATTACTAATATTATAAAAATTATACTTAATGCAAGATATCCCTTTCAGCAATTTTTAAATATCAAATATTCAATATATACTCTTTAAAATTCATATTAAAAAATATTAAAATTTTTAAACAAAATTTCAGCCTCATTCAAACGATTAATTTCACTGAAACATAATATATTTGACATAAAAAGTATCATAGTTTGTGGCTGTTAAAATTGATTTAGAAATCACTATTACAATTACGATTAATAATTTATTAATATAAAATTACTCATAATTATTTAAACCTACACAATATAACGAAATACTTTCACAGTTTTCAATTCAATTGTCATGGTATTCTTATTGAATTTGTGTGTTTTTTTAGAATTCTCTACAGGTCCCCACAAAAAAAGATCTCCGATCCTCGATGTATGGAATTCCGAAAGTTCGTATTTCATACTCGCGGCCAGCAGGACTACCCATGATGATGGTGCATTGTAATCTATAGCGGAGCATCTGGGGAGGCGACGACTGGAAGGAAGAAATGTAGGAAAGTTTCCCGTTATTGAGTTAGTTCGGAACACTTTCGCCTTTGCTTCCTATCTCCCGGGACCGCACCGGAATCCATAAATTTATCTTCCAATCAAAAAAAGATTTCACCTTTAAAAAGAATTATATGTACAGGGCGAGCCGAGGAGCCCATCCCTGCGGGAGTTGATTATTTAACATGTAGAAAAGTTGGTAAATCCGCTATTAATGAAACACGAATATTTTACTTGCAATAGCTGTTCCTATATGAATGAAATATGTAAATCAATAATGTTTTATATATATACCAACATCTTTATTTGCAGAAAAAAGGAAATAAATTTAAATGTAATTAACAATATGACAATGATACAATTTTTTTTTTCTGTCAAACGGCTATCGACCCGCGGTCTTTCAGCCTTAATGTTTTATATTTTCTTGCTAATTAAGAATGCGTTATTTAAAAATTAATTATTTAAATGGTTAAAGTTAACAAATCAGAGTAATACAATTTAAAGAAATCTTTTAAACAGATAAATGTGTACTTTTAATTGCACTTTTATTTTATATATTAATTCATTCATTTTGCTAAAAACTCATCTCCTCATAATGTGGATTCTTCGGCCAAAGAAATTGTTGCGAGTCTAAGTAATAAGCTTTTCCTATTTATAAGGGTGTTTTACTGAAACCTTTTAAAAAATGTGTAATATAATTTTTTGCTAGACATTTTCTAAAGAAAATAAATTATGTTTAACATAAGGTTTTTAATAAATTAATTTTAAAAATGAAAGAAAGGAATTATTATATCTTTTAGATAGTGGTTACTATGACTATATTAATTTATAATATCATATACAAGACGGCTGTACTTATAATCTTGCACAAAATTTTTAGAACAGAAGTGAAAACTCAGTTAAGAAATCAAAAGTTTAGAGAAGTAAATGGTCATATATTTTGGTATAAAGCATTACGTAAGACACCGAATTCTCTAGAGAGACAACTCTTAAATTAAGTAGATCTTTATATATCGTCAATGGATCAACTGATTTAACATTACTATGTACTTAAAAGTTTACATCCTTCATATAGGAGACTATGAATTAAATATACTAGCGAAAGCTATTTTTTCCAATTAAATTTTAGCAATAGATAAGTCAAAATTTAACCTAACTCTAACATGACATGTCTTTAGTATATTGGTAGATAATGTAAAAGCACAATTTTATAATTGTATAAAAATTAGATCTTTACTAAGGAAAATATTATGTTTTTTTAGGAAAAGATTTACAAAATAAATCATAAATGTACAATTAAATACACCGCTTATTAATGGGGTTTAAAACATAAAATTGGCCTTAATAAATAATAGCATTAATAGGTATAATATGTCAAATATTGTTCAAAATAGCTTAGTCGTGAAAGAATATGATATTGCCATTACGATCACTGATTACTGCAAAAGTTTGAACCCAACATGTTAAGAAAATAGTTCACAAGAAAATGATCAAGTACGAAATCGCTGAAAAAAGTTTGGATATTTTTGGGTGTATGTAAATATTTAGCAAAACATAATAGAGATTGTTATAACGCATGTACCATACTAACATGATATTTTCGAATAATCCTATACTAACATACTTCGAATCAAATCATCCTTCTGCTATAAATACCAAAACTATAGTAACATGAACATGGGGTGTTTACTGAGTTTATTGCAGGATAAAAATGAAGAAGTAAGTATTAAGACAGTAGAGGTCAATATCTTGTGATACATCTTGATAATTAGAAACTATATCATCTTGTATCTTGTTTTGCGTCCATAGATTCGTTGTTTAAGCTTTAAGGTAAAAGTTGTTACTGAGTACAGAGGTTTTAGCGCAGTCAGATACAAAAAAAAATGTTAGTCAAACTACCGAATTCATTCAATCGGCCACAAGCATAGCAGTGCCAGAGTATTTGACCGAAAATGTGAAAATTGTAGCCGTCGAACATCGACAGCTCCTACAGATAAATTTTAATTTTAAAATCTATTCTCAATATAATCAAAGGAAATATTTCCATTAATGTGCACTTATACACTGCTGGGTGATGACAAAAACGGTGCAGGAGTATGAATTTATTGCTGTTTCTGAAAAAGATCCTGCACTAGGTAAGACAATGAGCATATCAACAAAGGTAAAACTCGTGGGTATACTATAGACAGCAAAGATAATCTCTGACAAAAAGAACAAAGGAAAAACATACACATTATAACGGACAGCAGAGCAGCAATTTCGCAAATTTATCTCAGCATTACCTCTGGAATATTGCAAGGTGGCTTGTGACAATAAGGCGACCCTATGCTGGATCAACGGATATAACAACAGCAAAGGTAACAAAATAGCAGATGGTTTGGCGAGGAAGACATCAGGGCGAACGATATGCGGGCCGGCTCCTCCCTGTCGCCCTTCCTTGAAGATAATGAGCGATGGGACAACACACATGACTGTATGTTTTAAAAACACTTCTTCGTGATGAACATTAAATCGGCCAGATACTGTATACAACTGTTCAGAAAAAAAAGTAAAAAAGGTTGTAGGGTCCTGTTAGGTAACTAGCCTCTAGTACTACCTACAGAGAGTATGAAGAGGAAGAGAAAGCCGGTAAATTAAACACATTTAATAATATGAGATTTGAAGTTTCGGTTTGATCATTTAAAAGGTTGCCCTGTATTGTTCCTCTGGTTTATTTCCATAAATTCCAAGGCGTTAAGTTTTGTCTCTTTTCTTTCTATGTGTCGAATTCTTTTTTTTTGTCCAAATTGGTGGTTTAGTTATATGATGTGGTTGGCAAATATAGATTTTAAAAGAATCAAACGTGCTGTGTTATTAGAGATTGCAGTTAGCGGTATTAAAACAAGAGCAGCTTGCATATGAATGATGGAAATGAAAGCTGGAAAAAATTGTATCTATTTGATCTCAAATGACTTACAACAAACAATGTCAATGTGACAATATTTTCTAAATTTACTCCTTTATTAGAAGAAATAAGCATTTATCGCTTTAATTAATATGTATCTGAAGTTGAGTTCATCTTAAAGGACACAGTGAAGGAGAGAACCAACAGGCTAGAGTGGAAGAACATTCTTCAAAAGTGAACTCCGCCTTCCAGCTTGCTAACGAAATTATTTGTACGGTTTTGTTTACTGTTTTATGAATTTTGAATTATATATTATATTTATAGAGCAAGCTGATAAAGTACCAATAAATAAAATAAATAAATAAATATCTAGAATTTTCAGTTCAGCATCCAGAATCGAATTCCTGAACGACTACATTGTTGTAATATACACAATTTATACATTATGTTCTTAGTTATTATTAGTGTTGGCACAAATAGTTATTATTAGTGTTGGCACGAATGATACCAGATAGTCAGTTGTGCTTACAACTGTCTCGCGCGTGCATTTGTTTTTGTCAAGCTTTAATTTGAATGTAGTTAAATAAACACTATTGATGAACTACCGCGGACAAATAATTAAAGTTTGGAAGTATATAAGTTATCGCAAGTCAGCATAGCAACAGGTAAGATAAATGGCGGGGTCGGATAAATGCAAAATTACCTTATTCGATGGAACTAACTTCAGCAATTGGAAATTTTGTATGAGTACATTGCTGGAGGATCTCTTGGAAATTACTAAAACATCTTACGAAAAAAGACACATGGTCGATACATCAGAGCAAATGGCAGAGAAAAACAAAAGACTTTCAGAAAATGTAAAATAGATTTGAAATGTCGCAATCAGATAATACAGCATGTTGTAGGCAGTCTTTTAGAGTACATAAAGGATTGCAAGATTGCTTACGAGATCTAGAAGATTTTAAATGACACATTCAAAAGAGAAATCATTACTAGTCACTTATTGGTAAGAAAGAGGCTGCTACTTATAAAATTTAACTCTTCTCGAGAGGCGCTTTCAGATCGCTTTCTCAAATTTGACAAATTTATCCCCGAATTGAAGGACACAGGCGCTACCTTGGAAGAAACTAACGTAATCTGTCACCTTCTCCTCACAATACCAGCTGAGTACAATAGTGTAGTAACAGCAATTAAAACTAATAGCAGAGCGTGGTTTCTACTGCTCAGTTCGAAACGAGACAAACGTTATTGGTCTGAAGCAGTGAGCGCAGCCTTATATCTACTGAACAAGAGTCCAACATGTGCACTGTTGGTATAGTTCAAAACTAAACTTTAAAAAATTAAAAGTGATTAGTTGTGTAGCATATTTGCACGTGCCTAAGGAACTAACAAGAGAAAAATTCTCATAGAGGACGCTGGAATGTCTTTTTTCATAAGATATTCTACAATTGAATACAAACTATGGTTCCCCAATAATGGACATATCTATTATGGAAAGGACATTATATTCGATAAATCCAGATATCAAATAAAATCATCTGAGAAGTTGAAAAAGAGAACACAGAAATAGATGATCAACTAAAAGAAGAGGATGAAGAAGACCATTCTGAAGATCTGCGCAGGAGTTCACGCACAAAACCCTACATGGTTGGATGATTACGCAGTGTCGGTATGCAAACGTTGAGAATGTTCCGACCGACTTCGGTGATATCGACGTTCGAGATGACGAGGAAGAATGGTACAAAGCTGTTAAATCAGAAGTAAGTGCATTAAGTGAAAGTGAAACATGGTCTTTATGTGAGTTGTCACAGGTCAAAAAAGCCATAGGTAATCGTTGTGTGTTTAGAATAAAGGCTGACGGAGATGGAAAAATACATCGGAAGACAAAATTAATAAAAATTTGATAATGTTACCCTCTGTGGTGAATGAGAATGATTTA
This sequence comes from Ontholestes murinus, assembly GCA_963969525.1. Lineage (NCBI taxonomy): Eukaryota > Metazoa > Arthropoda > Insecta > Coleoptera > Staphylinidae > Ontholestes > Ontholestes murinus. Next base: position 24,240,384 of record OZ018392.1, on the reverse strand, counting down.
TTTGTGTATCATTTGGACTTTAAGAATGCTTTGTTGCATAGTGGTGATTTTTTATCATACATCGATAGGACTATAAATATTTAGACCGTTTATGTTAGCACATTGAATAAAGCTAATAAACATTAAACACTATATTGATTAATATGTGTTACGACTTTGCGTGATGTGCCGTGCCCGGCCGCATTGGAGTCTAGTGTCCGGCGTGCAACGTCATTCGATGCGCCGTGCACGGCTCGCGGTAAATGAATCTAGTGTTCGGGTGTGTGCGCGCGACAAGTGAAAACACAAGACAAACATTATTATTAATACAATCGGCGACGCGGCGTTACTTGTACCATTCAGTTTGTAAAAGTTAATATTTATTAATATACACATATTTTCGGCAACAGCCGCAGTTCATTATTAATATAAATAGTTTCGGCAACCAGCCGCAACATTTTTTGGTCCTTCGAACCGGATCCAAGAGTTTTTTGGATTAAAACCACTCCGTCGCATTCGCAAGTACAAGTAGTAAAACGTGCAACACAACACTACAGCAGTAACCAGCAGCAGCAGCATTGCAACATCACAAGGAAGTTGGGTGCCCTCTGGATTCACCGTAGTGAGCGAGCCGAAGCAGTAGCCGTGCCAGGGAGAAGCAGCGTCGGGATATATTGTGGAAGCCCAGGCGCCCTCCGGACACGCCATCATCATACAAGGACAAGTGCAGCAGACTAAGCCATCCAAGTCCCGAAGCCCAGTAGCAGGCAGATAAGGTTGTTGCTTTCAAATTCAATCAATACATATAAATAATGTCAGTATCGTCAGAAATGTCAAAGGATAGCGAACGAGCTCTCCGTGTTTTAAATAAGCACCGTCAGTTAATTGAATTACAAATTCTTACAATAGAAGATAAATTAAAAGGCGATCAAATAGATTTAGATGTGTGTATGGTGCTAATTAATGAAGTCTTAGGTTTAGTGCGAGATTTTCGTAACTACGAAAAAATTAATTTTGATGTCGAATATCCACAGTTGTTTAATTCAGGAATTTTTTTATTAAAATCTATTACTATTCTGAGACTAAGAGTTCAAAAATTAATTAAAAAACCAGAGTCAGGAAATGTTAGCCAATGTTCAAATGCACAAGTAAAATTACCTGATATACAATTGCCAACACAATATGCACAACCAACCAATAAATTAAACAATAACATCAAACATTTTTGGGAATTGGAAAATGTTGAAAATAGTTTACCCATTAAGTCAAAAGAAGAAATCCAGTGTGAAACATTTTTTGTAAATACTGTAGAACGCGATGTGGTCGGAAAATTTATAGTTGCATTACCATTTAAACAGGACGCCTCGTCATTAGGCAATTCCGACAGTTGTGCAAAAAGACGTCTATATAATATAGAAAATAAATTAGAGCGTAATTCTAAATTAAAAGAGCAATATTATTCATTCATGAAGGAACATATAGAATTGTGTATTATGAAACCTATTTCCTATTCCGATGGAAACAGCGGGTATTATTTACCACACCATGCGGTTGTCAAAAATTCAAGTCTAACGACAAAGCTTCGGGTTGTTTTTGATGCTAGCGCAAAATCACACAACAAGACATCAGATGATATATTTAACATGTTAAAATGGGCTACAAATAAAGTAGAAATAATAAGCGATTTAAATAATTCCGAAATAAATAATTATGTAATAAATCTAGCACCGGATGATCAAATCAAAATACTAGGGGTTCAATGGAACCCACTTAATGATAACATTGAATACAATTCTTTTAATTGTGAGTCAGCTACAGTAACAAAACGAAGAATATTGTCTGAAATCTCAAAATATTTTGATCCCTTAGGTTTAGTAGGGCCGGTTATTATTAAGGCAAATGTTTGGAAACATCAGTTAAAATCTGCATTAACTCTGAATCTAATTGATTGGCATTTTATACCACCAAGTGCTCTTCATTTCAGTAGCCTCTGGGAGGCCGGTATTAAGTCGGCTAAACGAATTTTTTATAAATTAGCTGGCAGTGCAAATTTATTATACGAGGAGTTTCTGACATTACAAATCAAAGAAATTCTAAACTCCCGACCATCTGATGGTCTCACCGATTTATCCTTCTTGTATTTGGGCAAAATAAACATGGGAAGGCTCTCACGTTGGCAGCTGGTGCAGCAGCTACAGCAGTATTTCTGGACTAGATGGAAGAGGAAATACCTGCAGGAACTTCAAGGACGTCGAAAGTGGCAGCTTTCGAACGGACAGCCTTTGGAAGTAGGACAGCTGGTCCTTATCCATGAGGAAAACTTACTACTCAGTTGTTGGCGACTAGGAAGTGACGGCATAGTGCGATCCGCGACGGTAAAAACGCGAAATGATAATTTGGTGCGTCCGACGGTAAAACTTTGCGCCCTTCCCCAAGAGTTAGATTAATTTAGAATCTGTATAATTCATCCATTCATGTTATTTCTATTCAAACGTTTAAATATTTGTGTTATTTCATTGTTTAAATTATGTTTTTATTTTCTTTGAAATTAATTAATTTCAACGGGGGGAGGATGTTACGACTTTGCGTGATGTGCCGTGCCCGGCCGCATTGGAGTCTAGTGTCCGGCGTGCAACGTCATTCGATGCGCCGTGCACGGCTCGCGGTAAATGAATCTAGTGTTCGGGTGTGTGCGCGCGACAAGTGAAAACACAAGACAAACATTATTATTAATACAATCGGCGACGCGGCGTTACTTGTACCATTCAGTTTGTAAAAGTTAATATTTATTAATATACACATATTTTCGGCAACAGCCGCAGTTCATTATTAATATAAATAGTTTCGGCAACCAGCCGCAACAATATGGGTATAAGAAATTTTCAAATTAGTCATTGTGATGACTACCGTCTGGAGTTAGGATGTAAAGCCGTTCGTGGGTGGTGAAGTGCATAGGGTCTAGACTGCCAAAGTATTCAAGTCACCGCTGCTACTGTCTGCGATTGCAGTTGTATGAAATAATAATGGCCTATGGGTCATAAAAATGTCACCGCACCACAATAACCACGACAACACTTGTGATACTTATCATTAATAATAATAATAATAATAATAATAATATATGGTTTATTCATTGTTTATAAATAGATACATTGATGATCATAATAATTAAGAGGCAATGTTAAACCTAAAACAATAAGTAAACTGCAGAAAGTCACGAAGTTTTACAACTTGTACGTGACAAACAATAAATATAAATGTTAAAATATTGAATCAACTAAAATTTAAAAATGCTTTAATATATAATAATAAGGGTGAATGTAAACACATTTAAATAATTAAATTAAGAATACATCACTATTATTAGATGATTTCCAGATTCATCCATTGTTTCTTACCCTAAGTTTATAAGCAGAGAAAAGTTACATTTGAATAATATTCTCATAATATTTATAAAATTTTAATATATAAACATCGCTGACAGCTTGCACCCTATGTACCCTATTCATAATATATAATAATATAAATCTAGTATCTGACAGATTCTACAATATCTGCAAGTGGTTCTTTATTTCATAAACTAGTTCGTATGCTGCATTACATAATAAGTAGTGAATACCAAGATTCTCTACTTCCTAATTAATAAGAAACTCATCATTTAATCATCGATATAAGTTTATATAATTATAACGCTTTAACAACATTACTTTTGGTGCATCTTCTTCTTTAGTCAAATTAAATCAAAATATGAAATATTCAATTTGAAACAAAATACTTTAGCTTCAAACTTCTAACATCTAAATAATTTAAAATGAACTTATGGATTTTCGAATTATTAATTGTTTTAACAAATATTTAAAAACACCTTAAGGATAGATGTATTTTATAGGTAATTACTAAATCGTTTAAAAATCGTCATAGTTACATACCTATCAATTAATTTAATTTTGGGTTTAGTTACACTAATGTATTTTTTATAAAAATCGAAAATAATGACTTGTATACCTCACAGATTTTTACTCATATAACCCAATGAACAATATTTTATTCCCAAAAATAAACGGGAAAATTGAAAATGTAACAATAGTAAAATAATTAAATTTGTAACCAATTCTATAAATAAAATAATACTTGTTGATTGTAAAATTTATTGAAAGCCTGAAATCACGATACAAAAATGATTTGCCAAAAATACGTTAAATGCTAAATAATCTCATATTTCTCTCAGAAAAATCAATCACAAGCTTTCTTATTAACATTACTTCCAATAACTAATCGTTGTCAAGAAAACGGCCTTTCATCTGAATGAATCCATTTGGAATCTAGGTCTCTTTTGTAGAGGTTTCTTTATCAGGTTAAACCACTAACTCATTTTCGTCACTATAAACACTCCTTAATTAAAATTGATCAAATAGTTTTTCTTCTCTCTTCTATTTAACAAGGCATACACATTGATAATACTGTAGTTACTTACAGACATTTATAAATCATTATTCCTAATTTTCAAAAAAATCTTTTAGCTGTCCATAGACACTAAACTAGAAATAGAGTATACTAAATGCTCAAAGAAAAGAATTTATTCATTTTCCATTAAATCCTGTAATCAACCTTGTATCTATCATCTACATAAATTAGAAATTGTTAGGTACGATGCTTTTTCTTAAATCAAATTTCTTTTATATTGAATAACAAGAGAATGTAAAGGTGACTACTTGTAATAAAAATAATGGTAGTTCAGCAGAAATAATAGTTAGAAACTATAATTCAAGTTCTAGATTATAGTTGCATCATTTGAATTCAAATATTTCCTCCAATTATCTATCAATTTTAAGTCATCTAGAGTTTGACCCCTATTTTTAATTTAAATAATTTTAATTTTAATTATATTTTAAACAAACTCTACTAAGAAGTATCCCAAATAATACACATATTCTAGCTCTTACTAAAAAACTTAAATTTTAACAAACAAACACAGTGGAATAAATTTTTGTCACCTATAAAATATTATATATCAAATTATAAAAGAATACTCCTCATTATTTAATGTCATTACTATCTGTTTGTTCTTTTGGAGTAAATTTTAACGATAAGGCAAAAAGACTTCATGAAGACTAAAATATATATTTTCTGTATTTTACAATTTCTTTTAAAATTTTTCTTCCAGGTTTCTAAATTTTTAGGAATACGTGTTTAGAATTCAATAACCTTATTTAACTTCTTTCTAGATGTTTTTTAGTGATTTCTTCGAAGCTTTTTTCAATATCCTCAGAAATATAAATATTTATTCTTTTCCTAAAATTTTTCTAATAGACCAATTGTAAAGAATATATTTATATTTTGACAATTTTCTTTAAAATATTCACGTAATTTCTCTTCAATATGTCTAAGGTTTTACAATTTGTTTTCAAATGGTTTTTGATACTATTTAGTTATTTCTTGTTTAATCTATTAAATTTCAAGAATAAAAGGTTATAAAACTTAAAAAAATGGCTTTCAGAGGATTTCTATAAATTTCTTGTTTTTTTTGGGTATTGTGCCGCTGCTAGTATTAAATAAACATATATTTTGATATTAAATTAAGTTTTTTATTATATTAATGTCTTGTTTCATTTTATCGAAATATTTTAGGAATTGTTCTTTCACACACTATATTTTTCAATACTCCTCTTGTATTATACAATTTTATGGCAATTTCTCTTCCAAATTATGAAAATTGTCTTCAAAGGTAATAAAGTTCAAGGGTTCTTTTTCTTCCAAATATTTAGAATTTAAAGCAGTTTCTCTTTTGAACTACAAATATTGCCCCTGTAGCCTTATAAATAAAGAAAGGTGAAACTTTTGAATCTGATATTACCACTGGAATACTGACAAAATTTTATAGATAATTCTTTTCAAAAATCTAAAATATTATTCATCATTGAAGTCATTCCGCTAAAAGTCGTTTTGCTTTGAAGGTTTTCTGTATTTATTTAAATAACTACATAAAATTTAGAAAAAATCAAGTTTTAATAAAGAGAGCAAATGAAATAGTTAAAAGTTAATTTTAAAATCAGTTTTTTGTATAAACTTTTGTAAGCGTCTTATCGCCAATATTAATTTAAAAAAGTATTTAGTTTGTCTACTATAAATTCTGTTGTTTTTTGATTGATGGCCTTATATATTTTATATTCTTCAATGTACAGTCACAAAAATAAATACTTACACAATTTTTAATGATCATATAATGTACTGAAGAAAGAAAACAGGAACACTTTGTTTTACCACTTTTTATTTAACAAATTACACGTGACTATAGTTTAGACTATCAACTTGTCATTATCAAACATAAAGTGTTTAACATTACGGAGTCTAACATATTTATATTAAACAGTTGAATAGAGGCGTGTACATTAGGTTAACATGGTCGTTAAGAAGGGAAATTCCCGGATTATTCTTAGCTTTAAAAATATCCATGGCTTCTAGTAAATCCATTTTGCGTCCTTTATCTGTGAAGTGGATTACTGAAAGAATGTCATTTTCAAAAGGGTGATTCGTTTCCGGTAAATGATTAGCAAAAGTTGAATTATTACTTTTCAGACAAAATGATTTTTTATGTTCGTTTAATCTAATTCGAAAATTACGACCAGATTGGCCGATGTGCACACTTTAACAATGGGAACAAGTGAGCTTGTAAATTCCGGAATAATTCATGATATCATTTTTTTTGAAACAAATATTTACGTTACACCTTTCAAGGACTTTTTTAATTTTTGAGCTTACCATTCCGAAATAAGTGATTTTTTTGAATGCTTTTTTGTCTGGATCTGTTTTAGCATAAATATTTACTGAGACGCTTCATTTCCAATTAATGAAATAATTTATTAATTGTCTCTTCTTTGTATCTATTATTAATTGCAATTAATTTTTAATTGTGCGGATTTCGTTGGTAAAACTGGCTCATTTGTGTTTTTGAGGGTGTCGGAAATGATTTGGAATGATGGAGTCGGTATATGTAGGTTTTCTATAAATGTTAAAATTTAATTGGTTATTTATTTTATGAATTGAGAGATCGATAAAATTTATTGAATTATTTGTTTCCGATTCTACTGTAAATTTGATGGATGGATGGAGTTTATGAAATTAAGAAATTGTTTAATTTGTATATCTGTTCTTTTGAAACATGCCAGGATTTCGTCTACATATCTGAAACACCAGTTGATATGTTTTTTCCTTAACGGAGAATTAAGTATTTGTTTTGTTAGGTTTTCCATAAAAATTTCGACTAATAATAATGTTAAACACTTTATGTTGAATAATGACTAGTTGATAGTCGAAACTATAGTCACGTGTAATTTGTTAAATAAAAAGTAGTAAAACAAAGTGATCCTGTTTTTTTTCTTCAGTATATTCAAGATTTACCACAAAGTAAACGCCTCCACATTTAAACATTTGATCATATAATAATTTTGAATTTTCATATTATTCGAAATTTTTTAGAAATTAATTGTCTAAATTTAAAAATTAACAAAATGCCAGCATATTTTATTTAATTTATCAGATTTTTCTCAAATTTTGTGTTCTATTTTAACCATTCTCTTGGAAATTTTTAGAAAGTTCTCCTAAAGAATTTTTAAAGAAGTCCTTGAAGTAATATGACACCAAACTAGCTGCAATAAACTTATATAATGTAAATAATAAATATTGATGTCACCCATGTAGCAAATATGTTTTTTACTTAACTGAAGAATGAAACAAAATATTTAAAACCTAATTTTAATTACAAACAACACATTTTCTTTGCAATATTAGAAACATGTTCAATTATGTAGAATATTTTTAAATATTATTTGTATTTATTTATTTCTACACTTACAAATTTATAAATTTACAATAAAAATAAATATATTGTATTGTATTCGCCTCAAGAAGAGTGGTCCGTGAGCTATCGGTATTGGAGAATACCTGTGTTTTATTTGTTTAGTGATTCTTCTTACATTAATTCAAATTTTTATTGTTTAGAAGTAGGTTTTTAATTTTCAGTTTAATACATTTACTTTCATAAAACTTTTAAATGGTATAATTTAAAACAAGATAATAAAATGATATTCAAAGGAAATCGAAAACAATACTACAATCAAAATTTTATTTTAATTTTTAAGTTTTAATCTAAAAAACATGAAGAAACTTTTTTATTTGTTATAACGTTTGCATTATAGATACTTATATAGATAAAACGAAGGGCGACGTTTTCACATTATACCCCTGATTGGACTCAATTAACTCCTCAAGTGTTGCGACAAAGTACCATACCCATGAAATACCTAGGATCTTTCTTAATGTCGCCAGAGCAGAGGCAAGATATGTTTCGCCGGCTCCGCTTCCTCTTTGGGATCTTCGATAACTCCTAATATCTAGAAATATTTTTTAATTGACGGTGTCCAATTAGGATACCTGTCAGTAATTTAGGTTTGACTTAGATGGATTAACACAATATTGGGCAATTTTGGCATTTAGGTGTTTGTATTGTATTTCTAGAATGAAAACAAGTGGAGGCGTTCTTCCACCTTGCTTTGTGCTCTGGTAGAGTCAAGTCTGGCACTCTGTTTTAGAGATTGCTTTTGAATAGGGGCACAGCCTCTTATTGATTTGAACGATTGCATTAGACTACAGATATAATAATTTAAATTCGTGAATGATTCTGCATCTACATTAATTCGATATGTATCATTAGTAATTTACACTAATGATACACATTTCATCGATATGCTGTCTGATTGCTTAAAACGCAAGCATTTTAATACCATCCATTTTATAAATATGAAACCCCGTTCCAATTCCACGAGTGGCTATAAATCATTCATGGAAGAGGGCGAGAGGGGCGCTCATTAAAGTGCATCGCCGCCCCCGCGCGCGCCTGTTTTTACTCGGCCGCCCCTCCGATGCTCTAGTTCGACGCGCGAAACAGCCGGCCGGCCACAAAGGGTTTTCAGGGTTTTCAACAGATAAAAGATGATAAAAATGGAATGCCGAGAAACGAAACGGATAAAGAGTGTGTCGCCGACGTTGATTGATGCTTCCGGAGATGAATGCCACTATGATGAGCAACGAACATAATTTCATATGGAACGGCAAAAAAAAAGTTTATCGCCTCGTGTATTACTTTTATCTTTATTTCTGTTTATCATCCCCTGGAAAACAACAAACGCTACACATGCTGGCGGAAAAAAGGGACTCACTGACAGGATCCTGACATAAAGGGAGAAAATCACACATGTTTTGTTTTTATGACATATTTTTTTTTTGTTATTATGAAAACATTATGGTATAAGTAATTAGATGTGACATGTTCTCTTCTTAATTAAAAATCGAACTAGTTATTATATTCTTTCAAAGTATTAATTACATTTCCTTTGTTTCTAAAGAATGAAACTTGGGGTTATAACGTAACAATCAATCTATTTTTTAATAATGTATTTTCTTTGCTGCTATTAGCTATTTAGATTAGAAACAATGAGAATAATTTATTTTTAAGGATCAGAAAGCATTGTCTTGTCAAAATGAGTCTAAAAATAATAAATTAATATTATCTTTGAAAAAATTTAATCAAAATAATGAGTTTTAACATGCAAAATTTAATTTTGGTGGAGAAAAACACTTGTTATGTTCCATATTGATACTTTTATTATCAGTTTCGTGACACGTGTTTCGATCTTACTCGAAAATAAAAGTAACAATATGAAACATAGCAAGTGTTTCTCTTCACCAAAATTACATATCTGGTTTCATCAAGAGGGTAGCTCAACAAGTATCAACTATATGCAAAATTTAGTTAAACTTTTTTTATGAAGAAAAGCACTTGTTATGTTCCATATTTTTGGTTACAACAAGAATTTATCATAAGAAGCATTACCTTTAAACTTTATAAAGTTCTGATTGTTTTGCTTAATTTATTTTAAGTTTTTCTATTTTTTTTCTCAAATATATTTTAACCATCAGTGTTTAACACATTTCTACAAACCACGCAATAATATAAAAATAAATTTAAGAATAACTAAAAAGCAGTTATTATTTTAGGTTGCGTTAATTTTCATGAAATTTCTTATTCTAAATATTAAGACTGTAGGGAATTATTTTGAAGAAGAGGGGCTAGAATATAAAAAATAATATGTTACATTTAGTTTTTGTTGAACCAGATGTGAAAATCTAATAATCGGGAATTGAAATTATTTTACCATTTATATTGAAACTATTTACATTTTAATATTCCTTTCGTTCGTACATCCGAATCTCGACTGACACCTCCGTTTTATTACGCAATTTCGCGATTTGATCCCTTCGGGAAACGGGCGCTGCGAAATTCGAGGGAGTTCTCGCCCGGATAAAATACGCACGCATGTGTCAGTTACGTGGATGAAAAAGCACTCTCGTATAATGCAAAATGGATGACAGGTAATGATCCCACCAGAGATGTGTATTTCCACGGAGAGAAAAATTATTATTTAATAGACACGCGCACACCGGTATATAATAAATTGATATTTTAATATGTGTACACTAGACGGAATGAAGAAATTAAAATGACTCGATTAGATCAGATTCGATTAGTCGGGGTAGTTAGGCTGTTGACAGCCTTACAGCACTGCGACCTGGTTAGATTTTGTACTAATGTCCTACTATAGGGTTTTCCAATAAGAGGTTTAATTTTGAATAGCCCGCTATCTGAGCAGCTGTCATATTTTGACATTTGACAAGCAAAAACTACGCCATTAGTAAAAATGCAACAATACATGCTTCAACGACGCATTGAAATTGTTAAAATTCGCTACAGAGATGAAAAAAATTTGCTGTTGGGACAACTTAATGATGTAAAGAATCGAAACCGTGTGCGTCGCTCAAGAAAAATTTTGAATATTGCTGCTGTAGCCAATAGTGTTAACGAAAACTCAGGTTTGTCGAATCCTCGTCGATCTTTGAAATTAGACATTCCAAAAACGACAATACACCAATTTTGCTGATAAGTAAAGTGAAGATAGTACTTTACTGATTAACGTCCTATAAGTAGACCCGTGAGCAGTCATATGTATCTTTTAGTGAGGCGCAAGAGCTGTTTAGCTCTACTTGGCAAGAGGTTAATAAAAATTTTGGATTACATTTGACCAGGTGTGCGCTTCGTGTTGCACCTTTATTCTACTCTTGAACCACGCCTTTCCCATGTTTTTTTGATGGCCCACATGTATTTTTTTCGATTATAGTAGTTGCAGTTTATTTCCTAGAAAATACATCGGCATGTTTGTTGCTTATTATACTTGCGTAACCTGGTACCCACATTAGAGTGAGCTTGTTGCCCTTAGCTAAATGATACAGTTCTTGTTTACAGTTTCAAATAGTTTTAGATTTGAATTTGTACTCAAAGCGTACAAAGTTCTTAAAGGCAATCTGCTCTCTGAGATCAGATTTATGTATGCCCCTTTATAGCTCTTTTTTATACAAACTTGAGCACGTCCTTCCAAGGCTATGATTTCAGCCTGTATGACTTATATGTTATCCGAGAAGAACTGATTCCCTATACGTAGGCCCGTATATGCCTATGCCTTTTATTTTTGATAATTCTGTATGCCAGACTACAGTTATGTTTTAGGTTTTTTTTTTTATTTATTGGGGCTGTAATAGCGACTACTGATAGTTTGGTCAGGTTCAGAATTTCTGAGTGCACAAATTTATGCTCTATACCATACCAGTCTAGTCTTATCGCACTCATTAGACCTACTTGCCAAATGTGCTCGTGTAGGGCAATTAGATCTAGTAAAGCCTTGAAGCTTTGAGGATTATTTTATTTAGGTGTGTGTTCCAATTAAGTTTCCTATCTAGTATTTAAGCTAAATATTTCACTAGAGCAAATAGCGCAATTACTTGTCCTTGAATTTCGATTTGATATCCAGCTTTCTGTAATTAGTTAAAGATACCACCATAGTTTTGTCAGAATTGTCGTTGAAGCCTACCCTTAGAATCATTTTACTATAGTGTTGATGGTGTCTTGGGCTAGGGATGAAATGATGTCATATTTACCTCTTATGATAATTGTATATCGTCGCCGCAACCTTGAATATAATAACCCTTGTCTACAAAGGTCGTCAGGAGGGAGGTTATTTACATGATACACCATAGCAGAAGATAGAACTTTGCTTAACGGGTTCCATTTTTGTGTGGATAGCGATTCTTACCAACTCCTAATACTTGCGGTTACATTACGGTTTTTAACTACGGCCTTGATCCATATTATTGTGGGTATGGCGATACACTTCTTGATGGCCCCCTTTTCCATGGTTTTTAAGTTTGTTTTGTGAAATAAACCTTCAATATCCACAAAAATACCTATTGCAATCTCCTTGCGTTACAGTGAAGTTTTTATGCCTATTATGAGGCTATGCAGTGCATTTACCGTAGGTTTGCCAGGTTGATAGGCAAACTGCTGCCTATGGAGCGGATTTTCGTATAGAGCTGTTATAGCGCTGCCTAAACGAGTTACTTTCTCCATAACCTTTAGGAAAAATGAGGTAAGACTAATTGATTCGTAGGATTTGGCTTTCCACTGTTTCATAATATTACTAATACATTGTGTTATAGTATTCCCCAAGAAAATTACAAAGGAATAATTATATTTAGCTAATCGAAGAAAATACAGCATTTAATATTATTTTTTATTATTTTGTAATGTATTAATTTGTGTACTATATAAATAACGTTTTCAAATTTCAAATATAGGGCAGTGATTTAACCTTTATTTTCAAGAAGAAATTATTTAACACACTTAATCAATCTCACCTAAATAAGCAACTTTTAAATAATATTTTTAAAGAAAAACTTTCCTGCTTTAAATTTTATATAGGTACATTAGAAAACTGAACATTTTTCTTTATTTCAAAAATATTTTAACAACAAATCCCTAAAATTATATTAGGCTTTATCACTCCTATTGCATGTAACCAATTACAAGGAGGCTTGTGTTATTTCTTTTAGCCAATCACGTCAATTATTAAATGAATAATCCGAACTTAGCGTTTTCAAGTGAGAAAACCGAAGTTAACTATTTCCCGACTGACAAATTGAAAATAAAAAAATTATAACTGATATTATAAAAATTTTGAAAAATAATCTATTTAGAATGTTTTAAATGTTTCTATTGTATTTTTATTTCCATTTTGGTAAAATTTGGAATATTTTAAAACAATTTAAAAACTATTTAGTTTTTACATATTTTAAATGTTGAATACAATGAAATTGTTTAGTTTCTGTAATTTTTGTTTAAAAAAACTATCTTTGAACAAATTTTAATTCTGAAATGTCTTTCTCGGAAATTTCAAGTAACTTTTTCTATAATTTGATTCTCAATTCTTTTAAGTGCTGAAATTGTTTGCTAGTCAAAAAGTATTATGTGGCTAAATTAAATTCATTTATTAGAGTATTTCTATTGTTTTAAGTAAGTTTAAAACTATTTTAAGGATAGTTTTTAACTTTATTTACAATATTAATATTTTTTCATAAATGCATCGTTATTTTTGAGTAATTGTCAATTGTTTTTTTTGCTTATACTGTTTTTTAAATATTTTGTTACAATTTACAAATATTGTAAAGTATTTGTTTTCCAGTTAATTTCCAACTCTTTTAAAAAAATCAAAATATTTGTCTAGATAATTTTTTACTATTTTCACGATATTTTTTTTTATAATTTCTTGTTAAAATTGGAAATAGTTGTAATTTATTATCATAGGCAAAATCAAACAAGAGTTTTTAATTAACTGTTTGCTTAGAAAAGTTCAAAAATCCCAAAAATAGGGGTTACACATCCGCCGTTGCCTTCTTAGATATTAAAAAAACGTTTGACTCTGTTTGGCATCGAGGTTTGCTTTATAAATGTCTACAACTAAAGATGCTCATCACCTCATCATTTTAATCCACGAATTCCTAACGAACCGCTCCTGCAAAATAAAAACCCGCCAGTCTTACTCCCATTCATTTGAAATACAACAAGGTGTCCCTCAAGGCTCCCCCCTTTCGCCCATCCTTTATAATTTATATTGTTCAGACATTTTCAACCCCGATTCTGAATTCTTCAATCTAGACTTATACCAACTCCTATTCGCCGATGACACTGCCTTAGTATCGCATGCCCCCACCCTACCATCTGCACTCTCACCCCTCCAATCATCATTAAATTCCCTTGAAATATGGTACTTCAAATGGCGTATTGAAATATCCGTCAAAATTCAAGCTTCCCATCCCTTTCCACAGAATAACTCCCTCGTCACCAAAATCAAAATCCGAACAACAGAAATTATCATTTAAACCCCATGCCCTCTCCATTAAATCCAAACTCAAAGCAAGGCTGCGGCATTTCCGATCACTGATGTATAAAAATCAAGGCATCTCGAAACAAACAGCCGTCAACATTTACAAAGCGGTTTGCCGCCCTTTGTTTGTTTATAGCCCTAAACTATTCACCCAATGTCGCCCTACAAACCTCCATCATTTCCTTGTAGCAGAAAGATCCGCACTTGGCACCCTGACCAATCTCCGACATCCTAATAACCTACACTACAATCCATCCAATGAAGAACTAACGGGTGTCCAACAATTATTGCAGTCCCGGGTGGCGTTGGAATAAAAAACGTAGGTCGATTCTTACATGTTCCAAGTAAATAAACTGACATTTTTAATGCACATTTAGGTTATGTTTGACAATTAACATGAAAGAATTGACCTACGTTTTTGATTCCAACGCCACCCGGGACTGCAATAATTGTTGGACACCCGTTCTATGAACACACCCAAATTACCCCGATCTCCCAACGTATATTAGCCATTGCTGAAAAGTTCTCAATTAAATCCTATAATTATAACTTCCTGAATAAATATTGTACTCCTCGCAATCCCAACATCCTACCGAAATACCATTATCCTTCAATCACACTACATCAATTAATCTGTTCGCATCATCCCGACAGTTAATCTACTACAGTTAAATGTTTTATTTGTAACGACAGGCTAGAAAGACTTATGGTCGATTGAATATTGTTAATGTCTGTAATAAAAATGTTGTATATAACGGGTGTCCAACAATTATTGCAGTCCCGGGTGGCGTTGGAATAAAAAACGTAGGTCGATTCTTACATGTTGCAAATAAATGAACTGACATTTTTAATGTACATTTAGGTTATGTTTGACAATTAAAATGTCAGTTCATTTATTTGGCACATGAAAGAATTGACCTACGTTTTTGATTCCAATGCCACCCGGGACTGCAATAATTGTTGGACACCCGTTATATACAACATTTTTATTACAGACATTAACAATATTCAATCTACCATAAGTCTTTCTGGCCTGTCGTTACATATAGGGAAAGTACTATGATGGCCACCATCACCATGTTTTCTTTCAATCTAGTTACATATCGCATTTTGATCTAATTTTAATTTAAGTATGATAAATGTTAGACATAATAATTTTTAAAAATATGCAGCATTGTTGTTATATTTTATGAATTATTCTAAATCAAATAAAATACACATTCCTGAATAGCAGTTTGATTTCCTATCCTAAAAATCAACCATTCTTCCTGTATCTATCCTAGCCTCACACAAATATAGACACAAATAATCAAGTCATCATGAAATCAATAGTTTTATTTCTAGATATTTAGAAAGCTTTTGATTCGGTTTCCCATATTAGTCTCCTTTATAAATGCTCCATGTTAAATATCATGTGTCACGTAATAATCCTCATATACAACTTTCTTACTAACAGAACCAGTCATTTTAAAATCAAATAAATGCTTTTACATCGATTCCAAGTACAAAAACTGTAGCCCCAGGGCTCTCCCTTAGTACCCCTCATTTATAATATTTTCTACCATCAAATGTATAATCCCAATTCCATATACTTTGATCCCTTAAACTCTACATTCTCTTTAATAAATATCCTGCCATTATCGCCCATGTTTAAACTCTGCATGTTACCCAACTTTCACATCGAGTATCGTTGGATGCGATCGAATCCTCGTGCTCTAAATACTCGTTTTACTCCTATTTGGCAAGTTATGGTCAGCGAAATGTAGAGTTTTTCTAAACGATCCTAAATCGACAGCCTCGGATTCTCCTGCATACTCGACGTTTTTAGCAGCTCAGCGGGTACAAATTTATCCACCACATTAAGAATAATCCTCTCCTTATGATGATTGCCTGAATGAGTGTTATTTTGATAAAACAATTTTTCTATTTGCACGTGTTGTTAAACACTATATCTGTTTATGTTGCTTTGGCAAAACAAACTGAATTAATGACAGACAATTTGATAGATGTAGCTTCAACAATATGACTGCTCCCCAGTTTCATAGTCACTATTAGATGACCCTTTATAAAAGTCAATTTCAAAACTGGAGCTCGACATTATCGATCACTAACCTACAAAAGTCAAAGAATTTCAACTAAAACCACTGTTGCATGAATTGATATGTCGGGCTCTTGTAGATTATGGTGCATTCCAATTCAGCCAAAACCGTCTCACTACTCTAGAGTTTAACATCGGCAAAAGGTCAGCCCTACGAACCCTCACTAATCTAAGACACCCAATTAAACTGCTCAATAATCCCTCCAACTGCTTAAATATCCCAATATAATAAAATAAGAAAGGGTGGAAGCTCCTTTATGAATACATCTTGATAACTCCTATCGCCCAACGTATACTTAGCCCAAGTCTAAAGTTTGCCAACAATTCTTTTAATGTATCCTTTGTTACTAAATTTTGCTTTCCTTGAAATTCCAATATCCCACCCAACGCACTTCAATCAACTTACAACAATACATTAGTTGGAATCATCTAGACTGTTAAGATAGCTAGTAAGTTTTTACATGCAATTAATATAAAGATAGGGCTGAAAGCCAGATGGTCGAAACCCCAAATGAACAGATTGACACATGCCGCATATCACCTGTTTATGTTTATTTGTGTATATATGATTAAAGAAAAATGTTACTCTCTCGAAAAAAAAATATATTTTCTAAATATTGATAAACATGTTCCAGTAGTCAAAAATAAAAGTGAAACCCTCCCAACTTTCTTATTACATTCTAGTATTTTACTTTATTAATAAATAACAAATTTTTATTTTTTTTGTATTAGAAACCTGTTTTCTCGTGTCTCCTAAATGATCAATAATTCTAAATATTTCTGAATAAGATACAATAACATTTTATACACATTTAAATTTATTTTATGGTATAGTGTAATTCAGTTATTTAAATATTTAATTATTTTCAACACGTTTGATTACGAATATGTGAATATTAAATTTTTAGTAAAAAAGTTTATATATCATATTTATATAATTATTATCCATAAATATAATTACGATAATTCTTTTTACAGAATTTTTGATGGCATATATGAAAAATGAATATGTATATAAATTGAAAATAATTACCACAGTTTTATAAATATTTTATGAAATCACTAGTAAAATTTTAATGTCGATAAACCCTTCTAATAATAAAAATGTCCTTTACGATGTAAAAAATTAACTAATAATAGAAAAACGCGAAAACATTTCGCAAATCTGCATCAAAGAAGTTTTATTAAGACTACAAAACAAATTACCTATTGTAACAACTACTTCTCTGTCTAATACCTTGACAGACATTAAATGATAAAAGATTTACGAAATGTTTTTATGTTTTCCTTTGCTAATAATTATACATTTCTATTAGACATGGGTCTATATATTTGTTAATTGATAGGGCGTTAAGATGTTTAAAATCCATATTGATTTGTTTAATAAGGTTATAAATAATTCTGTAATTTAAAAAAAAAGAGTTTATTTTCATAACAATTGTTTCGCTAATTTATTGCTTCTTCAGGTGAATAAAAGTTTACTTTCATTCATTACATAAGAGTCTATATGTCTAACTTAGATCATGAAAACTAAACAGTTAGTTATATTTTAGATAAAAAACATTCTTATAAGTAGTCCATTTAAACTTAAAATATCAAAATTACAATTAGAAAATAAAAATAAATGAAAATTGATATAGTTTTAGAGAAATAATTTTCTTTCTCATTTATTTCGATTGATGCCTTCATTATTACAATTTATATACTTGTTTAGAGATTTATCTGCGTTCTTGAATCTACTAATTGCTGTTTTTTAAACAACCATCAATCAATCAGGTAGACTTATTAATTAAAGATGTAAATTATAAAATACGTGCATGCTAAACTGGAACCAATCAATTAATCCATTTGTAGATAGTTAACGAGACTCAAATTAAAACAAGCAGTGAATTAGTAATTTACAGGAACGATGTAAAATAATTACCCCTGCACTACGTATTAAAATAACATTAATTTAATTTATTTATAACCGTCCGCAATGAAAAACAATAATTACGGGACGCATAATTTATTTAATCCTAATTAAAACGTAATTATTTGTTCTGTCAGATTAATCGGTAAACCGACCGATTCATATTTAACGGTTGGACGATTAATATTGCAAAGTGATTTGGCCAGAGTCGATTTAACGAATACCGGACCTTTTTCGGCTCTGTCTGTTGAATTTAATAATTAATCCCGGCGCCTCCGCCCTACCAATTCGCCGCTATCTTTTTCGAATAACGAGTTAAGCGCAATTTGCGGCGTTTTCTGTTTGATCCGATCGTCCCATACGGAACGAATAAAATTCCAGTAATTGCAATGATTTATTGCCATTAATGTGTTTAATATTATCGTCTTGCGGTATTTTATTTACGCCCGTTCACGATTACTTAATTAATAAGCGAGGAAATATAAACGTGGCAATGGCGATGGGATGATAATGGGTTCTAGGACACAAACGTCCATCTGGGGAGTTTCACCGCCGTAATTATTTTTATAGCCATGTTATGACCCAGATAGGGAAAAAATGAATACGTGTGCTATTAGCAAAATTGGCGCTGTTATCCCCCGAATTGCTCGCTAACGCCCGTCATTGATTGTCCTTTCGTAATATTGCAATCTCATAATTGCTTCTGTTTTATATTATTGGAGAATACCAATTAACGTTATGACCGTTAGTTTAAATTTTAGTAAAACGCCAACGTATAATTTTTGATTTGAAATTCATAAGGAAATGGAACGCAGTAAATACTGATTGCTTATTGCCCATTTTGTAACATAAAAAATTAAATTTTAATTTCAATTATTTATTTAAAATTAAATGCAATATTGCACATAAGGCTGTTTTTACTTCGGGTGCAATATAGTTGACATTATTTTATTAACACTTTATATACAGCCACTAATATATTAATTATTTTTGACTAAAGCGCACTAGTATTTATGCAAGGTAACTTTATACATTGCATTTATCTATTTGCACAGTTTGCTGTTTATATTTACTCTCGCACATACAACATAGGAAAGTAACTGGTCCGCCAGTATTGAGGCCTCATATATTTGCATTGCCCGAATAGCCTAGGAGAGTTTAACTATCGTCACTTACTTCGCTACGTTTTAATTATTATAAGTAGATATTAAATAATATTTAAAAATTAAATTTATCGTCATTTTATGACATAAAGCTTATGTATTTTCCTTTCATGCTACATGAAAGGTTTTTGGTTAAATATTTTGGAATAGAAATGTGTACCTGCAACACAAATTTTGTAAATGCAGACTAAGTTACTGTAGGTTCTAAAATGTAATTTTCAATAGGATGTTTAATTCTAATAATATATGTATGGTTTGTGAAATTGTTCCTTCCGGCACCTGAACTGAAATTTTATACTAAGTACAAATCAATTCATTAGGAAATGCTGATATAAAATAATTATATTACATATAACTTACTGAGTAGACTGACGTATGTAATTCAAAATATTTAGACAATACATATAACTCTTTCTACTAAATTGTATACAATTTAATCGAGAAGCATATTCCGAAAATGTTGAAGAAGTTAAATAATATCAAACAATACCAAGCATGATTCAACACGGAAATTACCAGTTTGTTAAAAACTAAAAAGTGGCACAAACAAATAAAGAAATATCCCCAAGTTTCTACAATAAACGATTAGAAGTAAGCTTGTAATATAGATATAATCATATAATTTTCTACCCGTTAAGAGTGTAGAGGTTTTCTTCCCTCTATATATCTTCTTATAAACTTCTTGCAGCTTTTTTTTATCTTCCGCTATTCTTCGGGCTTCTATCCATGCTTTATATCTTGTTCTAGATACTGCTTCACGGCTCTGTTTCATGGAATTGTTGGCCCGCGTCCTTTGTTTTTTCCCGGAACTCGTACTTCCCATACCTTCTTAATAGTTGCGTTATTATTCAGCCTCAGCATGTGCCCCACCACCCTAATTATCTATTTTTAATGTACTTTTCTATTGATTCTATGTTCAGATCTGTTCTTATGTCTTCATTTCTCATCCTATTTAGTTTGATTACTACTTTGACTTTTCTAAGGTATTTCATTTCTATTGCTCCAATTCTGCTTTTCTATCTACTCTTTAGGGTACATGTCCCATAACCATAAGTTAAAACTTATCTAAAAATTGTTTTGTCCACGCTTATCTTAGTTTCGTTTCTTTTTTCCTTTTATAGATTGCCTTATTCTTTAGTATAACTTACTTGCTTTTTTTATTCTATAGTTTAGGTCTCTTTTGTTTTCGCACACCTAAATACTTAAAATCTTTTGTGTGTTTTATCTTTACTCCATCCATTTTTATATTTAGTTTTTCTTCATCCTTTGTTATAACCATTATTGTTATCTTTTCTTTATTGATTTTCTTTTTCTATTTAATGTTTCGTTGGATATTTTTAATCCGGCTTGTAAGCCCTTCTCACTAGTTGCTAATACAAAAATGTCAACTGCAAATGCACATGTTTTTATTTGTACTATCTTCATATTCTGTATTCCAATATGAGAGGTTTTGTTAATTTTTCTGCTTCCTTTATTATTTCGTTCATAAATATCCTATGTTTTTCTGGTAGCTTTTTGACACCTCAGTATTTTTTAATACTTTATTTTTTGAGTCTTTGTTCACTTTTGATAGCTTATATCAAATTTTTAATAAATCCACGATTCTCCCTATATTTAACAATCCACTTGTTATTTCCTTTAATGTGAAAACGTGATTTTGTGTACTTTTTCCTTTCTATATCAACTCTGTGCTTCACTTAGCTCCTTTTCTACTATTTGTCTTAATTTTGTCTCGCGATTTTTTTTTCATATAGTTTTTAGTGTATTTCGATAAATGATTCTCTTATAATTGTGGTAATTTCTTGTGTACCGGCACTATAAGCCCAACATTTAGATCTCTGGTATTGTCTCTTTCATCCACATTTATAATTTGATGTAATAAATCTAATACATTGTCATTTTAAAAAAAATCTGTTTTTATCTTCTCCGGAAGCTTTGCCATTCTTCAAGGTTTCATTTCTTTTTTAGTTCCTCTAAGCTTATTGCTAATCTTTCCCCTTTCCCCTCTTTCTTCGTTTCTCTGTTTGTGTCTACTTCTCTTTCTGTTTCTTTTTTGTATCTCCTCTATTTTTTGTAGTTTTTCAAAATATTCTTTCGATCTCTAGATAATTCGTTTCTCATTTTTTACTATTTTCCTTTCATCCTCGTTTATTCTCATTGCTCACTTATTCCTTGTTTTTATCAGATTTTTACTATGTTGTAAATTAATTTCTGGTTCCCTCTACTATCGCTTTCAAGTTTTTCTCCAAACTCTTCCCAGGTTTTTTGTTTTGCCTTTATAATTTTTCTTTCAGCCTTTGACTGTTGTTCTTAGTATCCTTTATAGCTTGTTATTGTTTGGTTTTCCAAGTATTTTTGCCATAGTTTCTTTCTTATTTTATTTTCTTTTCTATTTCTTCGTTCCACCAAACTGTTTGTTTTTTACTTTTTATCGCTTTAGTTGACCCGCATACTGCTTCAGCCATTTTGATTATAGTTTCCTTAAATTTCTTCCACGTGCTTTCTATTCGTTAATTAATTTCTTCTCTATAGTTTTCTCCCCATTTCCAATTTATTTTTAGTCAATATTTATCAACCACTTATTTATTTTGTAACATATATGCTTTTATGTTCTGGTATTTATTTTGTTCTTGTTTTTTTTTATCTCTGCCTTTTTCAATTTTTTTCCGGTATTTTTGTGACTACTTAGTAGTGGTCGCTATATATTTCATTTCCCCTTTCAACTCTGACACCTATTATTGATTTTCTTTTTTCCTTTTCAACTAATACGAGGTCTATCATTGACTTTTCATTTCTGCTTGGTTCTTCCCTTGTATACTTATGTATATTCTTATGTTCATTATAAGCAAGCTTTTTCAAAAATTAATCCGCTAAAACCTAAAATATTTTGAGGGTTGTTTATAGAAAGGCACTTGGTTGGTTTCACAATTTTTTTTCTTAATATTAATATTAAAATTGTTTCACCACGTGATAAACGAGAACCAAATTCAACAAATAAAATATTTTGGTGAAATTTTAGAAATAAATAAATGTCATGGATTCCTGGGGTTTTGAAATACGACAGAAAAACGTTGCATTCATCTTCTGAGATCCTCCAAAGATGTGCTTAAGTGTATAGTGATAATCGTGATGTTATGGGTACTTTTAGGGTTAACGAAAATATTGTACTAACATTTAAAAAAGATTAAACCAAATATGACGATAGGCCCCGATCAGATTTTAAGATTTTTTGTTAAATATTGCGCTTTTTATCTGGCAAAATAGGTTATAGGTTAAATGTGAGGTGTGTTAGCCCCTCGTGAACAGCGACCTAATCGACCTGTTGTTCTACCCTTAACCCATCACTTCAAAAGCAGTCCAACTACCTCCATGAACCTGTGCGTGCATACTATGTGCTCAGTTGTTTCATCTGCCAAATCTGCAATTTCCACTTTCATCTTTTCCCATTTTCCACAAATGGTACTGGAAGACGTAGTGCCTTGTCATGAGTCCGGTGAAAGTTCTTAGCTTATTCCTTATGAGTTTAAGCACCTTATGGCGTGATCTAAGGGTTTGTTGAGTCGTTTTGATTGGCGTAGGCCTGCTACATAGTTCCAGTGCTTGCGTCTTCTGTCCTCTTCCCATTTTTGCACCACCTCTCTTCTGTGCGCCATGGGTATTCCGCAAAACGGCTCTGATCCTATAGGAGTAGAATTTGCATCCCTTTTTGTTAGTTCATCTGCCACTTCGATCCTTGTAATAACCCTGTACCCTGGGAGCCAAATCAGGGTCAACGAGTTGTTCTTCGCCAGTTGGAGGAAGGATCGTCGACATTTCCAGACAGTCCGTGAGGCATGACTATAGACTCGAACGGCATTTAATGCGACTTGGCTGTCTGAGCAAATGTATATTTGCACGCCATTTAGGTTCCTCTCCAGACATTCTCTGGCGCACATATTAATTGTAATTGCTTCCACTTACAAAATCATGGGTATGGTTCCCACGCCTTGAAGCTCGTATGGTTTTGGTTAGGGTGATAAATAACTATTCCAATAAATCTGTTATTTTTGTCACCATCCGGGTACTAGGCTGATATTCCTCTACCAAACTCCTCGATTCTCATTAAAGCCGTTTTGGGGTCCTCAATGATTTAAGGTGTTCATTGAGGACCCCGGTAATTTGAATTCGAGCCTCCTGGACATGATATCTGTCGGTTTGGACAAGAGGACCGGGTCGATTTTCTGCAGTATTTCTAAGTGTCCTATCCAGTCCCCTGGGGCAAAATTACTTACTAATATTTTAAATTTAATTTTAAGAGGGAGCATTGGAAAATTACGTGTGTTTGTCCCGTTTTTAAATCTGAGAACAGATCAGCATTTAGAAATTATAGACCCGTTACTATAATTTCCAATTTTTCTATATTATTATCACTTGTGATTACATTCGTTTGCAGATTGCTTAGTTGTTGTGGCCAGGTTGACGCAATTTACACAGATATTAGCAGAGCGTTCGACATTATGTCACTTGCATAAATATAATTTAGCATCGAATGTAGTCTCAGTCTTACAATTATATCTCAAGGATATACGTCTTTTTGTTAATTACATGGGCTCTAAGTCCAAGCAATTTGTAGCAACGAGTGGTATACTTCAGGGTTCGAAACTGGGCCCTCTATTATTCTTGGTATTTATAATGAAGTCGAGAGTGTTTTAGACTGCAATTTTTGATTGTATGTGAATGACATTAAGTTGTACCGTACTGTAAATATTGTTTCAGATTTTGTTATGTTACAGAATAACTTAGATAATATGTCTGCGTGGTGTGTGCATAATCTGCTTAAATATAGCTATAAATTTGCTAATTGGTTGGTACAAAGAGAAACTCATTTTAAAGATATATTTATACTTTTTGACAGTAAATTGTCCTCCAATTAAAATAAACAAAAAGTCATAGAATAATCATATAAAGTTTTAGGATTTACAATCCGAAATAGCCCTGAGTTTAAGGGTACATAAGCTGTAATAAAACTTTATGATTCATTTAGTATTATTAAGTTAATTATTGTACCTGTCTTTGGGCACCTAGCTCTTAAAATTATGTTGATATGCTTGAAAGAATGCCAAAGCACTTTGTATTTTTTGTATATTTTTGCAATTGGAAAGTTTACCCTGATAATACCATATCATACTATTCTTTGCTTCTTTAATTTAATATGCACTCTATTTATAACCTTCACAGATATATAACAGAGCTTTTCTAAATCTTACTGACATTCAGTTTCGCAACTGATTTATCATATGATTGCTATCCATAAACTGATCATACTCCTCACTTAATGTAATATATTCTATTTTGATTAACTGCAATTATAACTATTAAATATGTAAAAATATAACGTACTACTGACCTATTACCATAAAATCTATATTGACCAAATATAACCTAGTGCATTAAATATTCATTAACTTCTGTTAGTTCTTCTCAGACCCAAAATATTACCTAGAGCCTATAAGTTCGTAGATCAATAACGGGGAAAACCGCGATTAATAATTTCGAAAAAATTGCAATTGATTATAATCTGTATAAACAACGGCAAATTGGTAAGTTTTGTACATGTCTCTTTGAGAATTACTTAGAGTCAAAACTAGTCAGAGGAAAATGAAAAATATGTGAAACAAAATCAAGCACATTAATCAGCAATTTAATAAATAAAACTTATCTTTATCCTTTCTGACTATTTTCTGGGCTTGTATGATATATTTTACATTAAGTCAATATATTTTAGATTTGCTATTATAAACTTAGAGTAATCATGAACTATGAACTATTAACCTACCACAAGAGACTGTTAAAATATGTTTCTATTGACTTTATTTCATTAGAGCGTTTTTAACAGAATGTAGCTGCTTACACAGCAATGTTTCAAGATGTCTCAATCTCTACACCCTTATCTAATATTTTCATTTGTGTCTATAGATGAAGATTATTGAAATAATGGAATTATGGAATTTGGCGTAAGCCCGATCTAACGCAGTGCAAAGTGTATTGAGATATTCTAGGAGTACGATGTGCCAGTAAGTAATATAGAAATTAATAAGTTGAAGCAGTAATTATAGTAGTAGAGAAAGTAGGTACAAATATATTTATTTGTTTTAGATTATTTTTAAGCTAACTTGTCAAATTTATTTTTTGTTGCTTTCCAATGAAATAATCGCAAATATGGTAAAACCATCACGGATGTCAAAGCCATCATACTATCACTAGTGTAACCGAAATTTGTATCACCGCCATTTTTTGGACCCATAAGAGGTAACATACTTTCATTTTTTAGACAATTCGGGTTTGCGTCTTCCTTAAATGGATTGGACGACCAATATAAACTCCATTTCTTGGCATCCAATTTATCAAATGACGTGTGTTATTTGTAAATGAATTATTGCTCAAACCCTATATTTTTTATAAAACTTGCATGGACTTAAAGGTTTATATAATCAAGGAATTTGGGGGGGAAGACCCAACAGCAGATATTAAATTGAAATAATAAATATAAATGTATATTATTACGATATATAACACCTTGTGAACGCTTAGTGGATTATTTTTTATCAGGTATGCATCCAATTTATTTGGAAAACATTTGTTATGTTATGTTCTACAAATATGACAAGAGAAAAATTAAAGCAAGTCATAATGAAAATTAGCTAAATGCCACAAATGTCTATATTTCCTTCTGCAAGGCCCCAATCATCACCAAATGGGCTAGTCAATGTTGCTAATGGAAACCAATTTTCACAAAAGGTGTAATTGTAATTGCAAACATTCCAGTTTTTCACAGGAACAGCGAAGTAGTTTTAGATGCGGAAAACCTGGACATATGACTCGCCCTTGCTATACAAGGATACAGAAATACGACAATAGATCACAAGATATTACGAGAATAAGAAGTAACATAAATGGGCAAGATAATGTCGAAATTATTTTAGATACACGATCGACAAATTAATCTCATTTCAAAAAAACTCAGGAATTTCAAAAAATTCCAAATGACTAATTTTTAGTTCAAAGTGTAAATAATCAGTTAATTAGTGCGGTAGGATCATCAGATTTAAATATAAAATTTAGAAATAATTATACTGCTAATTCGGTAGCATTGGTAATTGTGAAATTGCCTTATCCGATAATTTTCTGCATGGCAGCTGTTATATTTTCAGGTCTTAAGTAGATGGTTTACCTTGACGATATAGTGGTCTTTAGCAAAACGTTTGAGGAACGCCTAGTTTGCCTTCGGAATGTCTTGAAGGCAAATTTGAAATTAAATCCTGAAAGATGCTACTGTACCCAATCAGAAATGAAACCCGTAGGATATCGTATTGATGCTGAAAGAATACATAGCGACCAAGATAGGACTTTCGCAAGTAGCAGTTTTCCTGTACTCAAGAATTTAAAAAGTTTCTTAGGTTTGTTTGTTTCTCATTTTTTTTCATCAGTAGTACTACCATTTTATGAGGTTACAAAATAAAATAATTTTAAGTGGACCGCAGCTCAGGAGAATGCCATCAAAGTTTTGAAGATAAAATTAACTAATACAACTATTTTAGGCTATTTTGATCCGGAGAAATATGTGGAACTTCAAAATAATGCAAGCACTAATTGATTAGGAGCCATCCTTTTGCAATACAAAGATGGAGAAAACCACCCAATATTTTTCATCAGCCGTACGCTACTTAAGCTGAAAGAAATAACACCATGTCGGAACTGGACTCCCTTGCTGCTGTATGGAGCTTACAATATCTATGACATCTATGACATAAGGTATACGGCAGAAGAATCACGATTGTGACAGATCATCAAGCCTTCTGTTTGCTGAAAACTAAAAATGATCCTACTGGAAGGCTATCTAGATGGGCTATCAAGTTGGCAGTGTACAGTGATCCATAAAAATGGCCGGAACCACCGAGATGCTAACTGCTTATCCAGGAATCCGACAATATCAATTTGACAGCGACATGCATGTCTTGAAAATAAGTCTAATGAAAGACTAAAATATGCTTTATTCAAGAATTATAATTATAAAACGATACTACACGTGGTATTCTGAAGAACTCTAGATGGGATATAATCTTGGGTTTCAGTGAAATATCCTTCAATGAAGAGAACTTCGCCCGTTCCTTCTTTTGACTAAAATTTTAAGTATATTTTAATATTTTGTAATTGTCTTATTTTGTTAAAAAGTAGTACAACGATATAAATAAATAAATAAAATTACAAGCAGTGGCCCAGGATGAAGATAATGCCAGAGACATCTCCACATTCCATATGAGCTCCCTAGATATCGAAAAGGAACAGTCACAAGATGAAAATTATTTCAAATTAGAAGGATATCTACTAAGTCAACCATTGGTAAAAAGAGAAACGCAACTAATAAAAAATATTTTGTACAAAAAGACTTTAAATTGTTAGGTTACAATGATCTATTAGTTATTTCTAAACATCTCATAACAGACATTTTGTACAGCAAACATTGCGATCCTCAGGCAGGTCATGTAGGAACGAAAAAAACTGTTAATAAGATCTAGCAGCGTTACTTTTGGCAAGGCATGCTGAAGGATGTGGAAAAATTTATTCTTGGATGTCCAGATTGCCAAGCTATGAAAGACAACAATCTCCGACCAACTGGCCTCTTGCAACCGATCCCAATAGGTATAAACATTTGATCCTATTGGAGTGTTAAATAACATAATTAACAGGCATGGTTTCCCCCAGTCGATTTTAAACGATCAAAGAGCAACCTTTCTTTCTGAATTAATTGAGATAAGGTGAGACTTTACCAAGACAAAACAGATAACATTCGATGCTATATTAGCAAGATAATGAACAATTTTTATAACTTTTGTACTTTTTAAGCAAATGTTATCAAGTATTCTCAGTTTTGACGTATGTGACATTAATATGTATTACTAAAAAATAGTTAATTAGTGATTTATTAAGACCTGTTGTGTCCTAAATTATGGCAGAGCGATTAGCTGAAGACGCTGAAATCTTTAACGTCAGGTACGCCGAAAAGAGAATGAATTATTCATAAATGTCAAGAATTTCAAAACAATTTAAAAGGACCGGAAAATTTGCATTTTAAAAAAGAAACGTACTAAACCAGTGAGAAATGTAGAGTATTCGTTGGATATCTTGAAAATTACTCCTACAATTTCAGATTGTTTAGAAATTAGTACTTTCTTGTGTTTAAAAGTGTAAAATTATTATTAAATCCAGTTTGCTGAAAAACTTATAGAGTTTTAAGACGTTATAAATTCCCTATTAATTCTAGTTTTCTCAAATTTTACATTTTCTTAACTTGGCAATATTTTTTATACTTACGTCTTCTGTAATTATGAAATAATATTTTGAAATTTTCTTTTAATGTATATAATTCTTATTAATGCAAGTTTTTTATAATTAATATTAATAATAAAATTTTGCATGTTATTTAAATTCCCAAACTTAAGTTTTAGAATTTTGTAAATATCCAGAAATACAATTATTTTAAAAGTTCTAAAATTCTTACTAGGTTTAAAGTTCTCTGCACTTCTTAAACTTTCTGTAATTTTGCTACTATTTTAAATATTTAAAGAATTTTGTTAAAATTGTGTTTTTCTTTTAGTTCTAAAAATGTTGACGTCTATCTATAATTCTCAACGAAACCAAATTTCTATGGATTTCTAAAATCAAAAACAACTCTTAATATGTTTTCTAAAGTTTTAGGACTTAATTAACAATTTTGGGCTTTTAAAGTTTCTAAAGTTTTCACAATTCTTAATTTCAATCATTTAATTCCAATGGTAAAGAAATCCAAAATTCTTACTTTTCTTAATTATTCAGAATTTTCTGGTACTTTTGACTTGAATCATTCTTAATAATATCAAATTTCGTTGAAGGTATAAAATTACTATTATTAAATGTTCTAAAAATTCTTAACAATAGTAAATTGCTTAGACTTTGAAATTATCTAACTTCCAAGACAATCTGACGTTTATAATTCATAAACTTTTAATTTTTAACTTCTAAGATATTCTAGAGTTTTAAAATTCATAATCAAAATTTTTTTAGATTTTCAGATTTTACAATAATTGCGAAAGTTTTTATTTACTTGAACATTTTAAAGACTTTTCTAGTAATTTTTAAAATTTCTAGTTTTGAAATTCTCAACTTCAGTAATTTCTAAGAAGAGTATTATTTTTATTAAAACCTCAAAGTTATAACATCCTTATTAAATATAGTTTGATCAAATTCTGTTATTTCAGGACTTCTAGGACGTTTAAAATTCCGTGATAATCCTAAAATTTTCTCATATTTTACATTTATTTAAAATTTCCAATATTTTCTGACATGTTTGCCTTCTGTAACTCTTAATAATTTCACATTTCTTTGATGGTTCATAATTTTTATTAATTTTAGTTATTTTTTGTAATTCTAGACTTCTAGCTTTTTAAATTAACAATAATGTTTCTTCAAGTTATTTCTACATGTCTAAGACTCTCTGGAATTTTAATTTTGAATCTTATTGTTTCCTACAATTTTAGATTTCTTAGAATTTTCTGGTATAATTTTTTGTTATAATTCAAAATGATTTAAAATTTCAGAAAAAACCTTGGTGTCTTAGTAATACAAATTTTTTTTAGATTTCTAAAATCTTTAACAACTCTAGAGCTTCCTGAAATTATTAACTTCTAAGGTTTTCTAGAGTTTTAGAATTCAAAATCTAAAGTTATTTCACAATTTTAGATTCTATTGCTAATAATTGAACAATTTTATTATTAATGATATTACAAGACTTCCTAGAGTTTTAAAGTATTTAAACATTCTTTTCAGTAAATCTTTTTTATATTTCTAGAATTTTGAAATTTTTTATTTCCCCAATTTTCTAAAAACTGCAGTTTTTCTTTTCCAAAAAAATCTCTAAAATTGTAAAATCTTTATTAATTTCAAATTACTGACGTTCTGAACTTCTAGATTTTTTCTAAAGTTTGTCTGTGTTTTCCTAAAAATTTCTTCAATTTCTAATATTGTCTAAGGCTTTTAGCTTCTATGTTTCATAATAATTCCAATATCTGTTAGAAAATGCGCCAGACGATTAGGATTGGAAAAGTCAACAGTACATAAGGTACTAGCAGTGAACAAATTTAAAGCATTTAAACGAAGATGTGTTCAAGCTTTGCAAGAACATGATTACGAAAAAATCGTTCTAAATTTTGTTCATGGTACAAGATGAAGTAGAAATTGATGAAATATTTCCTAAAAAGTTCCTGTTTATGGATGAAGCTAAATTTTCTAAAAATGTTGTACTTTTATCACAAAACTGTCGTTGGTAGTCAATAGAAAATTCAACATTCCGAATTATCTACAAAAATCAATATTCTCGAAAAATAAATGTCTGGTCTGGAATTTTAAACAGAAATATTATATGGCCCTTCATATTTCGCCAGAGTTTAAATTCAAAAAGATATTTAGAATTCTTAAATATGAAATTGGAAAATACATTTGACATGTTACCTTTGGCTAAAAGAAATTCTCTTTCGTTTATGCAGGATGGGACACCTGCAGATAGTTCTGGTGTCGTAGTTGAATATTTAAATGAACAATTTAATGAGAAATGGATTGGAAGACATTCAAGATTTCCATAGCCTGCTTGCTCACCCGATCTAAATCCACTTGAGTACTTTTATGGGGATTGTTGAAAAATAATAAGCTCTATTCTGAGAGGCCTTTTGGAAATTTAGAGAATTTGGAAAATAAAATTAGAAATGGTATACGATATTTAAATAATCATCCCAATATTCTTAAAGATGTAATCAGAGATTTTAACAGAAGAAAAAAATTATGAACTGAGAGGAAAGGGGTTAATATCGAGTGATTACTATTCAATTAAAAATATTGTTAAGGTTGTTAATTCGAAAGAAATTAAATTTTTTGTTGATTAAAACCTTATGTCACTGGTTTTTGTCTCTTTTGTATGTTAAAGATCAAGCACCAACTTTTATAAAGAATAAAATTTTCTGAGAATTTATTAATGAAAAAGTTTCCCATATGTTGTACACTTACGTGAACAAGTTGTACTATTTATTAGCATTAGGTATAGTTGATCTCCTATAAGAAAATAACTAACTACAATAAACTCACATATTGGTCTACGGTATTCTTAGCTTACCACAATAATCGTAAACTTGACTTATAAAATTTAACTATACATTGGCTTGATTGAAGTCCCGACTAAGCTGGTATCAATTGCAGATGTTTGCTCTTACATAATATACTATTTTATCAATAGACGTAATCTTTAGGAAGAAGCATATACTTTACTAGCTTTTAATTCTATAAGTTTGAAGCAAAAGTCCAACCGATATAATAATTGTTAGTCAGTATTGTGAGTAATTGGAATAGTTGCGATCGAATGTTTGGAAATAATGGTAGTTTAGTCGATTGTGTATGTGAGGGTCTCGGAAAGCGGCGAGGGAATGTCTGCAAAAAAAAGGGCAAGTAATTCGGGAATAATTAGTTTCGGGCGGGTAATTTATAGTGCTTTGTAGTACCGTTTGTGTCAGCTGTCGATCCGTCAGTTCGCCAAATTGATCCCATCAAAGCTTAAATGATTGCTTAATTAAACACCTCCCTCTCGCACTCTACGCTCTATTTACGGGGAATTCACTTATTCACCGCAATATCGAGGCGGCGACATTAACCCGGGGGAAATTGGGAATTCTGAATTATGGATGCGAGAAGAATGTGTCCCGCTCTCGTGAAATATTCAGGGGCTAATTACTGTAATGCGATGTAATTGGTCGTTCCGCCAGTTTCTCATAACAAACATTAATCATGCATTTGATTTATTCGCACTGCCGCCAAAGGGGACGAGCTCCGCCGTTTTGGGGGCGGCGGACACGGCTTTGCATACACCCGCGCGCTTGTTGCCTCCGTACGCTCCACGGCCACGTCTGGAATATGTTATGGGCGATGCAGGTCAGATTATCCCCCAAGTTGTTAACCTTTACTACTCCATTTGCATTAGTAAATGTACACTATTCTGTAGTTGACGTTACGTCCTAATTAGTTAGACTTGCCTTGGGAAGACGTCAGACAATAATGGAAAAATTGAAGCAATCTAATAAAATTGATGATTCTTTTTTAAAAGGCTGTATGACATTGTTCAGGTGAAACCATTTATATATATGATACCATTTTCTATTTTATATTTTATTGATACTACCCCTTTAAATATTTTACACTCGTTATTATTTTATCACCAGATGGCACACTTTCAAACATAAATATTCAACGGTAAGATTTCCAGTGGAATCCCCAGGGTAGTTTATAATTAGCTTTAGGCGCGCAGATATTTATTAATCAATATTATATAAAAAAATATAAATTAAAAAAGTTTAATTGAAAATTGCGAGCACATCTTTATTTCCAAACAAACTTAAATCAACATGAACGGCATTAATTCCTTAATGTCAAAGTTTGTTCTGATAAAGATTTATTTAAAAGCAACACTGCGGTTATTACGGAATTTTTTCTATGCGGCCCTGTTTGCACTAAAATTCGACGATTGACACAAAAAGGCTTGAGACCTCCCTAATCGCATTAAATCGTTCAAATATTTATCATAAAGGTTTCAATGTTTGATCCCGCGGAGCTACACAAACTGTGCGGCCCCGGCGCTCAGCCAGGCCTAAGGGCTAAAGGGGCCCCAAAGTGGGGATAAGTATTCGGCAAAGCGCGCCTTCAACGAGACAAATCCGCCCTCATTATTTACAGCCGAGGAATGCACGCCGCCTTTTGATGTCCTTTATTTCTTAACGTCGACACGCACACAGGTAATCAGAATGCTGGGGAGTTTCTTTTCCTTCCGCTAAACGTGCTTTGATGTTCCTTTGTGTTACACAGAGTCATCATCGGAATTTCGTTTGGCATTAATTACTTCGATTGTGTCTAAATATTTAGCCCTTTTTCATTATTTTCCTCTAATTAGCTTATATTATTTTATATTATGGTAATAAGTTAATTACTTTTTAAATTAATAATATTTGATAATTATTATTGTTACAAATTAAAAAAATAAGTGTGTTGTAATTTGTGAAATGATGTATATGGAAGTAGAAGCCTACATCGTAAAAGAATTATGTTTTTAAATTCTTTAAATTGTAAACATTTGATCTAGGACCATTCATTTCTTTGCTTAGCCGTGAGTACTGGAAATAGATACTATTTTTCTGGCAGGTGTTTTGTGAATATATAAATACACTACACTGTTAATCGTCGATATAATTCTTGATGTAAAAAAAAACACTTGTATATATAAAGGCATGGTAGATTTAAAAAAAATCAAAAAAATCAGTGCCACTTGTGTTGATAATATCAATATTCGGGCTATTGATGTTGTCTTTTTTTTAGAATACATTACACATATTATTAACTCCTGAATTACACAAAATTAATTTCCTTATTTTTGGAAGGAGTCAGTTATAATTCCTATACCCAAAACTAATGCACTTTCCACATTCAAAGGTCTACGACCTACATATATTCTGCCTACGATATCAAAGAATCTCTAACAGGTTTAAGCAAAACAATTTCGAACTCATCTAAATGATTATTCTTTTTTACCAATCCCACAAACATGATTTTGACCTGGTCATAGTTGCTCTAACTGCCTTCAGTCATATCATAGATGACATTGTTCGATCAATTGATGCAGGTTAGGTAAATGCTTTAGTATTCTTAGACTACAGCAAATCCTTCGATACCTTAGATCATAAAGCACTGATCAGCATATTGAAATCTTTGGGTTTAAGCCGAGCTGAGCTAGGGTTGACATTATGATGAGTTATTTACGAGACAGAAAGCAAAGAGTTACTATTTATGAAAATACATCTCCATCCCTAATAATCACTTGCTGTGTAAACCAAGACATAATTCTAGGATCACTTTTATATACAATTTATATTTGCTTCTTGTATGTTATTTTAAGATATACTTCTTGTCATCTGTATGCAGATAACACGCAATTATACTTCTCCTTTTATATAAATAATCTCGACGTTACACAAAACCAGTTTAATAGTGATCTGAAAATTCTAGCTGAAAATTATGTTGATCATGCAATGCAAATTAATGCGTCTAAAACTCAAATTATTCTTTTCGCTCTCCAAAATAGTAGAAATATGCAGACCAAAATTTAATAATTACTATGAACGGAATTGTTTTAAATATTACTGATTCAAATTTGAAATTTAAAACCAACTTCTCTTATCTTCTACGAAATGCTTATATGGCATTAAAATCAATATTTATTTACTGACATATGCTTAAAACAAAAACTAAAATAATACTATGTCAAAGCTTTATACCATTAAATTTTAATTATTATGATGTTATATTCTCTGAATTTTTGGATCAAATTGATGTGAAACGAATACAAAAAAATGCAAAATTCGTGCTTGCGTTTGATATGTGGCAATCAAAGATGCTTTAGAATATCACATAAGTTGCAAGAGTCACATTGGCTTAATATGAACAACCAACGCAATCTACATCCTGACTGTCTTTTCTACAAAATTGTAACGACCAAATGCCCAAAATATTTGCATAATAAAACAACTTATAGAAGTGATGTGCACAATATAGATGTAAGATCGCGGGGCCTCATGTCAATACCTAAACATAAACTCAAAATTCATACTCTATTATGCAAATATAATGATTTTAAGTCAAAATCTAAACTTATACTAGAAACTGAGACCTCAACAAATTAACTGTAATTTATGATTCATAAGTATATGTCATGTTGTATTGTCTTATTGTTTTCACTTCATTTTTGATATTTTTTTTGTATTTCGAATTTATAGAGCTCTGGTGAAAGATATTTTTTAGCCATCTTGTTAATACTATTACTGAGACAGATCTTATTGACCATTTCTTATTTCTATTTTTTATTATTGCGTATTTTTATTTTTTTCCTTCTATATAATATTTACTAACTATAATGATCAATAAATGATTTAAATTAAATGAAAAAAATGCATTTTTTGCAAGTACATCACAATGAAAGCACCAAGTTAAGCTGGAGTCTAACTCTACTCGGAAACATTTTGCAGAGGTATTATAATTGTGTTCTCATGCTTTTAATGTAAATTAAGGATATTAAGATTTTTATTTTCGTTTGTGATGAGTTTATTACTATTAAACCACAATCGCACGAAATTTGTTTTGCATTATGGTTTTGTTGATTCAGCTCTGATATATTAGCCCTTTGCACTCGTAATTAATCTTTAGACAGCTAACTAATAACTCGGATTTTGTTTTTCGTGTTCGATCAAGATGAACTTTTTTGATGAAAATGTGTTCAAATTTAACTAGAACGTTTACCATTAAAAATAAGAAATTTTAAAATATAACCCTTGAATGCATCCCTTGACCTAGGATGGTGATGTGGTCACATAATATTTTCTTTTCTAACGTGTCAAAATAATTTATTGAAACTACTAAAAATTATTAACTATAGTACACTACATCACATTAAAAATCTAGGAAATATAATTACATAAACAATATTTAGGGGCGGAACTTAGAAATACTCTGAACAGAAATGTTTTGGTTAAGTTATCACAGGTTGGCCAAAGAATTTCTGTCTATAACTAGTAAGAAGTAGGTAGCTGTAACAAAATTAACTAAAATTTCCTCCATGTTCTTCTGTTTATTGGCTGAGTACCCGAAACATCCTAACTACTAACTGCAGTGACGACCCTTTTATCTTTCCAGGCCAATAATAGTAGGTTTCACGTTCTGCAGGAAAATGTATTATAAAAAAACTGCGGTCTTTTTATAGACTTAGGTACGAATTTTAGGTTAATTTGGATAGTTTCGGTACACGTTTATTTTCAGAAGTTCTCATGCAAGTAGTAGGCTTGTATAATACCTGACAGTAAATATCCTTTACTGCTAGGATTGCCTTCCAGTAAATTTTGGCACAAATGCAGCACAACTCGTGAACTTATAGGAAGGGTAGTACTTACTACATTTTCAGATGTCAGGCTTTCGTATTTAGGCAAAATGGAATATTTATGTATATAGTACTAGCATCTGCCATCGCATATATCCCGATTCCACACTTTGATGGTTTATTTGGGTTATAAGTCAAACAACTTATTCTGTCCAACTACAGACTCATCCACTAAAATTTACCTTGACGAAATAAAATGTTCCTTAAACTTTTACTCCAAAAAATCTAAATCTTATGGATCATCTAAAAGATTTACATGAATCAGTCCCTTCTGAATATAGTACTAAAGAAAGGAATACTGGCATTGAAGTTTTGAGGCCAATATTCCTGAAGATGGCTAACCGTTATTGTATCCATATTTAGAATAACTCCTAAAAAGGCCCTAAATTCTGCCACTGTAAGATCCTACAAAGTATTCCACGTACATCGCTTTGATAAGCTATTTTGCTTAATTTTTCTACGAGCATAATTTTTTCATCAATTCATCCGCAAGAAAAGTTTAAAAAATATTTAATGGTAGAGGCGTTTACTTCGAAATACATCTTGAATGATTTGTAGATGAGACACTTTGTTTCATTTATAAAAGTTCAAAAAAGTCATTTTAAAAGTTCAAAAAAGTCAATGGAGTTTGTAGAGTTGACAGGTAGTCTAATATGTTGCATTGGGAAACAACCAATATTTTAATAGGCAACGCAAAACGTTGTCCACAGGGGGGATTGCTCTCCTGTTTACTATGGAACCTAGTCCTTGACGGACTACTGTAATCACTGAATAGACAGGGATTCTACACAGTAAGTTATGCTGACGATATCATGATCCTACTTTTCGGCAACTCGGAAAGTATGTTTACGAAACGTATGTCGGACCAAGGACTATTTATAAATCCAGCAAAAATGGAAATGTTCTTCTGTTCACAAGAAGAAGGAAAATCAAGAATTTAAAGCTACCAAGCATTTGGGGTGAGAATTTACCGCGAAAGAGGATGTCAAATATTTGTCATTCTTCTAGATTACAATCTGGACGGGAATTCCCATCAGACGGCAATGCAAACGAGCTGTGGGGAAAACGTGCGGCATATGGATCAGTAATATGGTTTCCAAGAACGACTATTAAAATAGCCGTAAGGCTTCTAGATCACGTTTCCTGAGCGCGACAGGAGTCATGAGAACAACACCAAAGGCGGCTATGGAAGCCCTGCTGCAGCTGCCATTCTTGGGCATATATATATATATATATATATATATATATATATATATATATATATAAGCAAACAGGCAGCAGCGGCTGTTAAAAGGCTACAAGCAAAAAAAAAGTTGCCTTGTAAGCAAAGGAGGAGGTGAACACAAAAATCTTAGAGCCGAATACTGTATGCAACTGTTCAGAGAAAACCTACGGAAGATTGTAGG
Source organism: Ontholestes murinus (assembly GCA_963969525.1). Taxonomy (NCBI): domain Eukaryota; kingdom Metazoa; phylum Arthropoda; class Insecta; order Coleoptera; family Staphylinidae; genus Ontholestes; species Ontholestes murinus. The sequence continues at coordinate 24,202,470 of OZ018392.1, read as the reverse complement.
GCTCACTTTCTTTGTGCTCTAAGAGTTTGATCGTTTGGATGATTTACGATTAAGTGAAGCATCCAAAATATTTTTAAGAACCGTTCTCTTATAATTATATTCTTGCAAGAGTGCCATGTAGAGCGTTTTGGCAATCTTTTACGTGCAATTTTATTTCGAGCATAATTATTTGTCTCGTATACTATTTTTTCAATAAGTTCGTCGGTAAAGAAAAGTTTAAAAAAATCTATCGGTTTTGTTCAATTACCAGGAACTTTTGGCCCTTCAGTTTTATCACCGGAAGTGAAATCAATCTGCTTCGCTGCTGCTGCTAGAACTTGCTGCTATACGTATTGTTCCCCTTCTTTTATTTACTACGATATCACATTCTTCGTCACTGTCTCTGTCACTATTTCTATCGCTACCTAAGTTTTCTACAAGTCCATATTAAATTCATCGTCACTACTGTAGAATTAATTTATAATTTCACCTTGTAAGCGTCTTTTCGGTATTTCTATTACAATTTTTTTTTCCAAAATATAGTAAAATTTTCAAGTACAACAACTTTATTTGGTGGTGTTTATAAGAAAACTGAGGAATATTTGTAACGAAAAGAGTAAAGTGGGTATAATATAAACACGAGTGTAAAGTAAACACCTCTAACAGATCAGCAAAAAATATATTTTATCGCCTATTTATTTTATTTTATATAAACATCTCATTAGTGGTGACATACGAGGACAAATGTAAAAAATAGGAAGGCGTTTATATAACCCAACGGTGTGTGTTGTGGCGCCTATATGGCGACATACGAGCGCAACGGTTAAACGTATTATGGCGACTATGTGGCGACATACGAGCGCAAAGGGTTACTTCCTTTATAAAACAGAGATATTTCATCTGCACACAAGATTGATTTACATGTGACTTTGGACCTGTCGGCGGCTTATGGGGAAAACCTGGGGATTAACGCCCAAGATCACGTATTGGCTGTATAGAACGGCGGTGATACCCATTGTCACCTATGCTGCCCTTGTGTGGTGGCCAAAGACCCAAAAACTAGACACACAAAAGAAGTTGAGTAGGCTTCAACGTTTAGCAAGTCTAAGCATCACAGGGGCTATGAGAATGACCCCAGCTGTGGGAATGAAGGCAATAATTGATCTCACACCGCTCCATCTAGTGATACAAAAAGAGGGACTTGTGGCAGCCCTCCGACTACACCAGAGAAAGAAAACACTGCCGGATGACTGGACAGGACACTTAGAAATACTGCAGTAAATCGACCTTTCCTTCTGTCCAAACCGACGGACATTATGCCCAGGAAGCTCGAATTAGAATTACCGTTTAAGGTGTCAATCGAGGACCCCAAAACGGCTTTGATGAGGGTGAAGGAGTTTACATGAGGATTATCAGCCTGGTACACGGATGGTGCCAAGAATACCAAAGGTACTGGAATAGGCATTTATGGCCCTAACCAAAACCACAGGAGCTTCATGGTTCTGGGTACGACGCCCACGATTTTGCAAGCGGAAGCGATTGCAATTGATATGTGCGCTAGAGAATGCATGGACAGGCACTTAAATGGCGCACATATATCCATCTGCTCAGACAGCCAAGTCGCATTAAAGGCCATTTGAGCCTATAGTCACAGCTAACGGACTGTCTGGGAATGTCTCGCAACTGGCGAATAACAACTCGTTGACTGTGGGTCGCAGGGCACGGGGATATTTAAGGCAACGAAGTGGCCAATGAACTCGCAAAAAGGGGTGCAAATGCTATTCCTATAGAACCAGAGCCGTTTTGTGGACTCCCCATGGCAGAACAGAAGAGAGGCGGTGCAAATATGGGAAGAGAAGAGAAGACGCAAGCACTGGAACAATGTACCAGGCCTACGTCAATCAAAACGACTCATGAAACTCGATCACAGCCACAAGGTGCTTGAACTCACAAGGAACGAGCTAAGAACTTTCACCGGACAGGGCACTGTGCCCTCCGATACCATTTGTGGAAAATGAGAAAAGAGGAAAGTGGAAACTGCAGATTGTGTGATTCGGCATATGAAACAACCGAGCACATACTATGCACTTGTGTCGCAATTGCTCTCAAGCATCTTTCACACTTCGGTAGGGACAGATTATCCCACGAAAAGGTAAGCAATATCACCCCCAAGAAAGTTACCAAGTTCATGGAGGACCTGGGACTGATTGGGAAGTAATTGTTTAAGGGTAGAACAATAGATCTTTTAGGTCGGTGTTCAAGAGAGGCTAACGCACCTCATTCGTACCCTACGTTAACCTATAACCTATAACCTATATACATGCGATTTATAAAATCGTTAATGTATATTATAAACAATAACGGGCTCATACACGAGCCTTGTGATACACCATGGTTCATTTTAAGATGTTTAACCTGTTTGATAGTTACGAGTAAACTACATTAATTGCTACTGGGTTAATCAAAACAATAATGCAATCACTTATTTAGCAGTATCTCATGATTCACAAAGTCAAATGCCTTCGTGAGTTCTAGCAAACTTCTTAAGAACTGTTCGTGGTTTTGAAAGGATTGTAAAATGTAGTCAATAAGGTGAATACCGCATTTTTACTAGATTTTCCTGCTCTAAAACTTAAAACCAACTTGATCAATACGTAGAATTTTTTTATTTAAAAAATAGTGTTTATTTGTTTGAACACCATTTGTTCCAAGATCTTTCGGAAGACAGGAAGCAAAGTGATTGGCCTGTAGGTTTTTGTCATCTACATCACCTATTTTATATGATACTACTAACAGAGCCGCTTTTATAAAAATTGGAAATATAGAGTTTTGAACACAATAGTTAATAATATCTGTTAACGGTAATATTACTAAATCCAAACAACTATAGTTCTACTACGACACTTTTTCGGCGCACTACATCCCTTACCTGAGTGCTTGATACTTAGAAATATATTTCTTGAGAAACGTAAACATTATTATAGTAAAATTGTATTGTCACTTTCTTCGCAAAAGTTTTTATTTACCAAAGTTGCATTTCTCCTTGGTTTTCTACGACTAACTTTGATGTAATTATCCTCTGTTGAGTTTTCTGGCAGGACATTTTGGATTTTGTGCACACCTTGTTCATCGTTTACACTTTCATTCGGTACAATCTGACATAGATAAGTTAAAATTTCAAATGTTGGTTGCACTGAGATGATAGTGCCATTTTCGGCACTAACTTTGGGCCTATTATTATTTTTATCCGAAGTTTAGCATTCCCTTCTTCGAGTAATATAAATTTTTCTTGCATCAGTTGATTGGTTGACATTAATTGCTTAACCACATCCTTTACGTTAATGTAAGCCTCATCTTCAAAATCTAGTCTAGAATTGTTGATGTAGAAAGAATTGCAATTTGCATACGTGGATCTCGATCTTGCAACTGAACCATAGGCACAAAGTTTATTATTTACTGCAAATTTGGAATTAAGTTTTTTAGCTTATTTTATCCAGCTTGGCTAGTTCATTAACCTGATTGAAGCAGCGACAATAATTAAATATGTAAGTGAAGAAATTAAAAAAAACAATTGCAAAACCTCATAGTACATGTTTTTTTTTAAATTTATAAATATTAATTATATTATCCCAGCACACCATTGTTGGTACTTCTGGATATTTCCTTATGTGTATTCTCACTAGTAGAGCACAAAAATTTACGAGGTATATTTTTAAGTAAGTAAAGATTAAATAAACTAGGAACCTTTATATAACAATTTTACTTTTATATAAAAGCCTGTAGTTTAAACTACTTTTCTATATATTTTTTGTCATTATTACATTTATCTTATAAAACAACAACCGTTTGTATCCTGTTCTCATAAAAGTTTCTTGATTTGACAGCCACTGATTCATGGTTATTTTGAGGCTATCGTAGTCATCACGGCGCTTACCTCTAAGATGCTTCTTTAAATTCAGAAATAAATGGTTATCACTGGATGTTAGATCTGGGTTGTATGTTATATGAACCAATTTTCCCAGCGAAAAGTTACAATGAGATCTTGAGTTAGATATGTTGTGTGCAGATTTGCATAGTCGTCAAGCAAACCGATTCCTCTATTCCATTCTATGAGATGCTGTTTTTAATTCCACGTTTCGTCGCTTGTGACAATTTGGTTTAAAATATCATGTTACCGAGGGTGCCCAATAAATATCAAATCGTTTCTTAAACGTTTGGTTTTATGCTCCTTTCTCGATGGAGGGCTAAGACAATCAGAAACCGAAATGTCAACAACCAAAAACTCAAAAATCAAAAATCAAAACGAACTTTAAAGACACCCTTCCGAAGTACCACTACCGAGGCACCACCTAACATAATAACCACATCTGCAGCCCCTAACACAAAATAAATGTATAGATACAATAATCAATTTTACACGAATCATTTATAGAAAACAGAGATTTTTAATTTATAATAATAATAATAATAATTCTTTATTGGTGTTATAACAAAGTTTACACAGGTCGCAGGTAGATTAGCGTAGATAAGTACAAAGATAATATACAAATAAACACAAGATAAATATATAAAAAGGAATTAGATCGGTGTGTAGAGACAGTATGTCTATAAAATATATTTAATTATAAAATTTTTAGAATTAGTCTGAGAATAAGATATCAAAAATGTCTTGATCGTATGACTTACACAGATAAATATAAAATCTCAGAAATAAGCGTAAAATTTTAATAACAAAAATCTGAAATAAAAAGAAGAATAAAGAATAGGAAATTAAAATTAAGGATAAAATCGGTGTAAATACAAATCATTTAAAATCAGTGTAAATATATAACTTAAATACTAGTGCAAACATTAAAAAAACTAAAATCAGTTAAAATATAAAACTAGCGTAGCTATTAAAAAGCTAAAATGAGAATATATATAAAACTTAAAGACTAGTGCTGATTTTAGAAACCAGTGTAAATATAAAACAAAAAACTTAAAGACTAAAATTAGTGTATTCAGAAAACTTAAAGACTAGTGCGGATATTAAAAAGGGTAAAAACAGTTTAAATATAAAACTTAAAACTAAAAGACTAAAATTAGTGTATATATAAAACTTAAAGACTATTGCTGATAAATAATTTAAGGAAATAGCGAAAATCAAAAATTAATTAACGAATTAAACGCACTTAAAATGGAAAACATCATTCTTAAACACTCAAACTTTTCAAAGTATAGAAACAGAAATAGACAAATTTCAAAGGAATCTCTCATCGTTTCTGCAGTTTCATTAGGACTGAAAACCAATCTTCCACTCGTGACATAATCCTTTGTACCTCCAATATTCGACACTTAATTCATTCAATCACCCTGATTCCCGACTTATACTCCGACCAATCTAATTTGACCTTGATACTTAAACCAACTAATCTCATGCCCTCCAGAATTTATATATAATTTTTAAAATTGCAACAATTATAAAGTAGCTCAAGATATATAAATTCAACCTTCATATGTCCACCATCTGCGAATTTAATATTGCACTATCTGATTCCATTATGCGTCATTTTCTCATCCTAAAAAAATAACTTTATAATATAAATATATCCTAAGACTTATTATACAGGGACAGAAACAAAGAGAAAAATTCAAGAAGTCAAATATAGACATATATAAACAAATTTTTGTGTAAAAAAACAGCAAATTAACAAACACCTGTAACAAAATAAATGACTCACAAGGAAAGATTTAATGGACGCAAATAAAAAAAAACTGACAAAGTACACGCAATCGAAAAATATTAACAATATACAGAGCCCAGATATAATACAATATTTATCGATGATTCAATCATTTCAAAGACATTTATATAGCACTAACTTTTACAGCAACTTTGAAGACATACTAAACAACTGGTATGTCAATCAAATTGAAGAAACGGGCTACATGACAATATTAAATTCTGGTTCCAGGTTTGATACTAAAAATCTTCAACTTTTGCTATTTCACCCTATTCATATTTCTAACTAAGTTTTTCGAATCCCCGATAAAACAAAAAATTCTTCAATCCCTAAATAACAATTTGGATTCCTACCCAACAAATCAACCATGCTTCCTCTAACTATCCTAGCCTCCAACAGCCAAACAAAGCACCTCGATGGTCAGTCGTCCGCCGTTGCCTTCTTAGATATTAAAAACCCGTTTTTGGCATCGAGGTTTGCTTTACAAATGAAAATATGTACAATATGATTAAATATGCTCCGACACCTGATCATTTGATTCCATGAATCCCTAACAAATCGCTCCTGCAAAGTAAAAATCGGCCAGTCTTACTCTCATTTATTTGAAATCCAACAAGGTGTCCCTCAATGATCCCTTCTTTCACCCATCCTTTATAATTTATACTCCTCAAACATTTTCAACCGCGATTCAGATGTCTTTAATTTAGACTTATACCCATTCCTATTTGCCGACGACACTGCCTTAGTATTTCATGCTCCCACCCTACAATCTGCACTCTCACCCCTTCAATCATTGTTGAATTCCCTTGAAACGTGGCTCTTCAAGTGGCGTATCGAAATAAATCCCTCAAATTCCAAGCTTCTCGTCCGCCTTCACAGAATAACCCCTTTATCGGCCAAAATCAAAATCAGAACATCAGAAGTTTCCCCTTTCCATTCTTGTAAATACCTTGCAATATTATTCGACTCTAAATTATCATTTAAACCGCATGCCCTCTCCATTTCCAATCACTAACATATTCGCTGATTACCATTAAAGACAGAGGATTAAAATCCTATTATTTAATTAAAAATAATCTTTAGTTTTAGGTTGAACGAGCAAATGTGGGTAAAAGTATTGAACAAATAAAGAGCAAGTAGGTCGGATGGAGTTTGTGTTTTAATAAAAAAATGTATATGTGCACAGCCAGTAGCAAATCAACATGAAACATTACAATAAACATGTGATTGAATTTTTTTGTAATGACTCATTTTATTTAATGGCTAAGTGTCTACTTTTTATGGGGTAACAATCGATACCATAATGTGAATGGTTTGTAAATGTTAATGTATTTAATTATTGAGTCTAACATTCGGAATTCCCTTAATCGACTAAGCAAAAACATCTGCTGACATTTTCGAATCAATATTTAAATACATTTGCGTTAACAAACTAATCTGACTACGTGATCTTTATATATTCTCGACCCTTGCCTTAATGTTTGATGGTGTACACATAGTAATGGCTACTATACGCATTATTTATTCTTACATATAATAATAAATCCTACCTACTAATCTCATTCAAAGTTTTCAGTTAAAATTACAACAGAAGATTATTTTCACTTTAATAATTTAAAGACAATTTGAATATCTGCCTTAATCTGTAAGTATAATCAAAGTGGATGTTCTATGTTTTTATATTACTCATGCTCATAATATTTTGAAATATGATCGCCTTTTATTAAAAACCTCTTATATATTTTTCCGGTTTATATTTTACGACATTTAACTTTTTACGGAAATAACTGTATGTAAGTTCAATATCAATAGCAAGAAATATTACTAAATCTAAATATCTTTGTAACTCAATGTTGAAAATTCTACATCCTGAAACGTTTATAATGGGTGAATGTGAATCTCTGTTTGGTATATTTATGTTGCTTTAAAGTCATTAACATCATTTTGAATCTCTTAAGTGTATTATAATTAAAAACAGAGAGAACGGGTTTTACTAGAGAATCTCAAACTACTCTGATAAGATCGAAAGAAAATCAAAACGGGTTCGTGGAAACTGATAGGAAAAGAAGAATTCAAAGTTTTTAAATGATTATTGTTGACATTGTAGCTGTGGCTAATTTCCTATAATTGTTGACCAGTAACCAATTAATTAGGGAACTTAATGCAATCTTAATATCTTAAATATTTGTAATATATTTGTTATAGGGAAAGTAAAAATAAGAAAAATAGTTTAGGTTCTAAACATAAAGCCCTACCTAAAGACGTATAAAAAATATTACAATACTGCTTTTACATTGTAAAAATATGCTTACTAGAAGCCACTGTAATCAGGCGGTTGTCTATAGATCTTCGTGTCGGCAAATATCCGCGGTGGCAAATATTAAAACCGACACCGCCGTCACACACCCAAAGGATTCTTTGTGAGACGTAATACCATTCTTATTTGTCCGCGATTTTACACATTCATAACCACCATCCACTTGCACATACCCCCGCACCAACATCGGGCGAAATTAATTCCGGCACAAATCCATCCGACGCAGAAATTTTCCACGCGATCATCTCACAATAAGGTCCCACTCTCAATATTATGCTGTAAAAAGAGGTGTAATCTCCGTATGGTAGTATGATATATAGCGCATATAGGATAGAAAAAAACGCTTTAAACTTCATCACAATATTTCAATCACGATCCCGGCGCCGCCACCATAATAATAATAATCCCATACTATCCACCTTGTTCAAAGGGGGCAATAATGCCCGTCCTATTTTTTGTGCGACCGGATTTCTCGCCATTCAAATGCTGATTTCGTTTGGTTGTTGACGCGGTAAATAAATGGGCGACAGCGTCGGTCCCAGATAAGAATATCTTGAATCATCTGAAAGATGCAAAATGTGTTTGTGGAAGCAGAATTTATAGCAGTGAATCAATTTGAGGATTATTGTTAACAGTTATTTCTAATTTTATGTATATTTGTTTGTATTAAATTTATCTATAAAATTATAATTAACTCTATTTCTCTCATTACAAAACTTAATAATGCTTTCTATGTTAAAATTATTAAAAATGTATCAATTATTTCATTACTAGAGACATTATGTTCAAAAAGAATTTAACACTTAGAGTTTGATGAAATATACATAAGGTTATTACAACTTCCAACTGTATAACTACATTTCCCAATTAAAATTTAATTTGGTAGGGGATTCACCTAATCAAAGTTTTAATATCAAGGTATTACACTCGAAGGGATTTGGATTAAGATTTGCGGTAATATGCTGCAAGTCCGGTAATATTTGACCCAGTATTGCGAATTCTATCAGGCCCCCTACCGAAGTTAACTGAATCTAATTTAGAGTTACTTTGAATATCCCGTAGAATACGAACGAAGCTTCGACATATTTTCATAATTTCCTTTCTTATTACATTATGATATATTATCAACAATGAAAATATAGGCAATTATATTTTTAATTGCGATTGTCATTGTGACTTTCGGTTTGAAAATGATACTTGAATGTATTGAAACCATTGGTCACTATATAAATAAATAACTGTTATACAAAACAAAGTAATTATTGTGTTTAATTTGTGATTAAATATGTATAACGAAGTAGAAGCCTCCATAGTCAATGAATTAAACTATTGATTAATATAAGGAGTTCATTTTTTTAAGCACGCAGCTTTAAAATTACTTAGGAATTTAAGATTATCTTTTTTTTTATTTTTTTTTGAAATTCATAAGCTTATGTTAATTATAGTATGTGAAAACGACACAAGTTTGGCACTTTTTTTACTTTATTTACTAAATGCTAGATGTAAATTTTGGTTACAATGTGATCATTATCAATATCAAACCAACTGAATTACAAAGTATCTTTCTAAAATATAATATATAAATATAGTAGATTATTTACTTAAGTTTAAAACACATAAATATTGACGTTTGTAACTCTATCGGAATTATAGTTATAAATCAGTAATAGAAATTTATTATTTATTAGGGGATAACCTCTACAATCCCATTCGTTTATATTAAATTAATAAATATTTAATTTTTAAATATATTTTTTGTGTTTTAATTGCCTTTTATTTCCTTGTTCATTCATTTTTAATTATCGCAGTAATTGGTCTAATGAAAGGTACGCTGGACTAATCGGACTTCGGCGATTTGAAATTCATTGAATTCATTTAAGGTAGCCGCTATTTAGAGGATCCAATCTGAAATAATTGAAATATATAGATGTAGCCGGTGAGAGTAAACGAGGCAGGGCGATGTAATGGTCAAGCTCCAGTGAATTCTCTTGTACATTTCAATTTGGTACGTCGGAACTAAGAGAGGAAGCCAGCTTTTGATTAGAACAGCGGTCGTAATCAGTGCCGAATGCCCCTACAATATTAATTAATTGAGTTTCTTGCGGCCGGTCGACCTTCTTTTATGGACACGCTGAAAACAACCACCGCTCCACGTATCCTCAAATTACAAATTGAGTACTTCTTTTTCAAATTAAATAATGATAAAATAATTCAAAAAAGAATGTCGTTTTTTTTTCAAAAAATGAAGCTATGAGGGGGGCCAGGTCAAACACTGTTTGAAAAAAAATGACATTCTTTTTTAAATTATTTTACCATTATTTAATTTGAAAACGAAGTACTCAATCGCTATTTTTGAGTACTTTACGTCTTTGTAGGGAGGGCGGGGGTAGTATTTGGGCAGGCTGAGAAAAAAACAACCTTGTAAGGTTGTGAGTAAGTCTTAAGTAATAATAACAGTTAATTACGTGACGATTTTCGCAATTTAATTGACAAAAAACTTTTACATTTGCAGCGCCATCTCTCGACCAATAAAAAAATGTTTCGGATAAAACTTACATACTTTTTAACCGTCTATTAGAATCTGCAATAAAAAATAGGGGTTTCCATTTAAAATTTTAAAGTTGACCCCTGTTCCCGCCCCCCTTGGGGGGCTGGGGGGGCAAAGTCTACGGCATCAGATGTCCCCCTCAGAACCATTAACTTTTCATTTGGAACACTTTTTGATTCAATGCAAAGTTTCAGAATTATCGCTACTGGCGGATTAAAATGGGACACCCTGTATATGTGCACAAACTATAGCGAACATTTTATATTGATTTCTTATATTGCTTTAGCGTCTCTTTAGATGGTTTAGTAATAGTATTTCAATTCTACACATACTATTTACAGCACTTAAGATCAGTAATAAATAAGTAATGTACTTAGCTGCGACACTTTTTGAAAAGGAGGCTACACGTAAAAAGGTTATCCAATGATTTTTCTTATTTTAAATACTGATATTATCATTCTATAAGATTGGTATTATAAAATTATCATAAATTTGGATATACATATAATAATAAATGAGATATTTCATAGGTACTGATGATTTGTATAATAGGATTATAAATCAAGTATATTAAATTTTCTGCAGTCATATTTCAAAATTTATACACAGTAAATTGTAAAAGTATTAATATGCCTAAATTATATAAATGTTTATTTATGTGTTTAATGTATTTATAATATGATTTACCACATCGAATTCATCGCAACCATCAATATTTATGTAAAATTCATTTTTTTACGTTAAATGGAACTAAATAATACAATACAAAAATAATTATTTAACTAAATACATTTTTTAACCTCGTTCAGAGAGTACGCTTTTTAAAATAACAAGGAAATTTTAGAACTAATAACGATTTTGGTTTAAAAGTAAATAAAATCAATACTTCTGACATAATAATTGTTTTTTTTACAACAGCTAAGAATAGAAAAATTTTACAATCCATTCCTTATATATTTCACCCCGAGCGAGGGTTACCACCTTTACGTGATGCAAGGGATAAGTACCCTCAATGATCGTAAGTGAGAAGGGAAACGAAGAGTAACCCAACCCCCAAGCTAAGGTGAAAGGCAAAGTGCTGAGAGCTGAATGGCCGCAGGGGTATGTGCGGTCTCGAACTTTCCCAGGGGGGCACCAGGCGAAACCCCCTTGTATCTAGACTTACCTGGTCATGCGGGACTCTGATCAGGCCGACCGAATATTTCCCTAGCTTCTCGTGGGAACAAAAATGAATACAAACCCAAGAAAAGCAAAAAACATAGGCCAGGAAGCTTCCAAGGCTACTGGGCCAGGGACCTCCTACGAGGCCAGCAAAGAGGCCACCCAAGCCAAAGGGCAGGGTACCTCTACACAAGAACCTCGTCAAGGCCAAAGGGCCGGAGAGGCACTACGTATAAGTGCCATAGAGGAGGTAGACCTCATGTCAGACGATGAAATTCGGAAGGCAGGGGTTTCAGGCGTCACTAAAGCGAAAGTGGCGAAACTGGTGAAGGAAGGCCGAGATTACATCCAGGCCAAAAGAGCCGTAATCAAGGCTAACTTCACCGCCAGCCAGGCACGCAAGGGCCAGAATAAACCCAAGGACAAACAAGGCCCGGGGCGCAAACAAAGAAAGCACCCCAAGGGCAAACAATGTCCGCGCGTGCTCATAAATCCGAAAAAGGACCCACAAAGAGGACCAGATCGGATAGCAGCACGCCTAGGCAGACAAGAAAGACCAAAAGGGACGGGCCAACCTTCACGGAGGCCGTAACATCGGTCAAGGTTGCCATAGCGTGCCAGGGGTTCCCAGAAACCCAGCCCGACAACGACAAGCTGAAGGCAGTCCAAGAAGCCATCATGACGGCATACGAGCACATACCGGAGCAAGGGCCACAAGTCCGCTTCGCGAAGTGCACACAGAGACCGGGATATCTAATTATAACCTGCGCCGAGGAGGCCAGCGCATAATGGCTAAGGCAGACAATCCTGACACCATGGGAGGGAGCGTCTCTCAGGGTGTTGAAGGGGAACGAGATTCCCACGTCATGGGTATGCACGGCATAAGTCCCGGATGAGGGGAAGGACAGACTGGAGGCCGACAGGATCCCGAACGATTGAGAATCGGGAACCAGGGCCTAAACACACACCTGTGGACTGTATGGGGGAAAACCCCGGAGGCTAAAGGTGTGATATGGGCATTCTCCATTGATAAAGAGTCCAAAGAGGAGTTATCTAAATTGGACCACTACCCATTCTTCGGATACGGGAGGCTTCGGCTGCGTATCAAGGAGAATAGTGGGACAACGGAAGGGGGTAAACCAAGGCAGAGTCCGGAGGCCACTACCCTTGAGAAACCAGCGGAGACCCAAGACACCAGCGAGGCCGGGGAGAACGTGGAACCAGGAAGAAGGTCAACCCTCCGCCAGCGGGATCAGTCCCCTCTTAAGGCCATCGGCCAAGGGGGACGCGGTTCCAATGGAGGAGGACAAGACCACGGAGGAAGAGCCTGAAGATGTCCTTCCTCTTCAATAGCGGAAGAGGAATAAAAATCCTGCAGGTGAACCTTCAACATGCAAAAGCCGCATCGGCAACGCTGTGTAGGAGGTTCAACAAAGAAGGTATAGATATAGCCCTCCTGCAAGAACCTGGGTTACTCCGAGGGAAAATAGCAGGCCTAGCGCCACAACACTCTCAGGTAATATACAGCCCAAATGCCGAAAGGCCAAGGGCATGCATAATTCACAGTGATAGAGTCAAATGTACACTAATACCGCAATTATGCACTGAAGATTCTGTTACAGGCATCATGTCGGCCAGGACATGATGAGGAAGGAGAAAGGAGCTGGGTCATCTGCTCAGCCTACTTCCCAGGAGATGAGAGAGAATGCCCTCCGCAAATACGAAGCGACATAGTTGCATACTGCGCGGAGAAGGCATACCAACTCATTACAGGGTGCGACGCCAATGCGCATCGCACGCTCTGGGGTAGCTCGGACATCAACAAACGAGGTGAGTCTTTACTTAACTTTATCTCCGCAGAGAGACTTATACCCAAGCCGGGCTGGGCTAATAGGACTAATCAAAGAGGCAAAGCTAGAGCTGGTCATCTGAGATAAACAGGGATCCACAATAGACCTGGAAAGGTCGCGGTGGAATAGGCGCTGGTGCCACCCATAGAACATCTATCTATATATTTCACAAGTCTGTCAATTTTGCCAATGGTTCACCATGCATTGAATGCTTACATTTATTTAACTTTATGTTTTGCTTAACAATTATTCATGTTTTATAAAACTGATAGTAGATATTTTTATTTACGCTTAACAACGTGTGCGCTCTGAGAGCAATAAATAAACCTCATTGGTGAATATTTATTGCACCGCGAAGCTTCTTTCCAATGTTTCATAATATCGATTAGTTTAAGTGTTCGATTTTAAAGCAAAAATATAACTTATAATATGTCTTCTCTCTTCAAGAAAGTTGTCTTCATGTTTAAAGTGATTTTCTTACTATTGTATAACTATGACAATGATATCACTAAAAAAGCGTCTAATATTCGTTTTTAATGGGAGACACATTTGTTATTATCTTTATAATCCATTTCAATTTAAAAAGTTAGACAAGAGAAATTGACAAGCATGTTGAAAATTATTCTTGATCCGTCAACTTCTTTTATCTCGTCTGTATTTACTATTAGTTGCTATGATCATTCCTCATCATAGATGTTCTTTCTTCCAAAAGTAGATAATCGGCACTATATTTTTACAATGCCTTTTATAATACTCATCTACATATTGCTGATGGATTTCAGCAGAACAAATGTATTATAAATCAAATCACTGCATTATCTTTGCAATCGGTGGAATTAGTAATGGAATTAGGTGATATTAAATTGCTACAAGATTTTCTTCGTGCAGTGACAACTTGAAAGTAACTAACTGCGTTTATTAAGTAGTCATATAAGACGTAAATAAATTAAATGATCGCGGATGTAGCTCCACATGAAATGAGAACGCCAGCGGTTTTAACTAACTTAAACTAATTATTAAATACGTACCATTTATGCAATCGAATAAAAGAAATCTTCTGTTGACTTACCTAGAAATTAAAAAAATACTCATTTAAAATGGTAATTTGCAGTAATAAATTTTTAAAAAAATATATATTCCTCGATTACTCTTTACATGAAAATTTCATTAAGGTAAAAATAAGTTATTAAAGATTGATATGCAAGATTACATAGTTGTTAGCCATTAAATGATTAGAACAAATAAATTTCTTTTCTTTGTGCCTTAATAGAAATTTAAGGTATTTCATCTTTATATATAAAATAGTTGTTCTTTAAAATACGTGTAATTTAGGTTGTTTTATATGTACAAGCTACTGTATCTAATTCACCTGCATAAAAAATAGTAGTTCTTTATCTGATCGTTCTTTCTTCCACCTTACCATAAATAAATATATTTTGAAAAGATAAATATCTACAACAGTTAGTTGTATGTCTATTAAAGCTGTTTTTAAATTTATATATCAATAAATAAATTAAAATAATAATTCCATAATTTCATAATATATCAGCGATGTATTATGTTGGTGATTTTAATCAGTGAAACGTATGTAAACGATACAAATAATTTGAAAGCTTCCCTAACCTTAGTTGTCTGCTTTTAAAAATTAATTGTGTAATAACAATATGTAACATATTTAGAATTTCTTAAATGTTAAAAGGAATCATTTTAAATGTCCTCGCCGCTTATTTCAGTTTACATGTAATAAATACTGGAAAATGGCCAAGGGTCGAAACTAATCACAGAGAAAATCAAAAATAGTGAAGTAAATCCAAGTGTTTTAATAAATCAAGATAATCCAAAACTCCTTCAACGAGGGTAAAGTGAAAAATCTTAAAACAATAAAATCATAAAACCTTATGTTCCAAAATAGTTTATTAGGTGACTATAGATAAGCCAGCCAATATATTGTTTCGTTTTCTTCCTTTAAATGGAAGTGTAAATCAAAGATATATATCAATTTTTGGGAGGCAGATAGGTATTTATATTTTATTCACTGATATTTTAATTTATTGACTTTTTATTCTACTGACTGATATTTTAATTTTAATTTATTGACTGTTATATGATATGTATTTATTTACAAACTAATTTCTTGAGAAAATTTTCTTATATGTGGTCCTCATAGATATCTTTTTAATGACTGGTAATCTCACTGGGATTTGATTTAAAGCAAAACTATTATTATGTTTATATCTAGATATATATTTATATTTGACGTGTGTAAAACATATTATGTTAATACACTAATAAATAATTGAAAAATATTTATCTTGGGTAGCTAGAGACAAAGAATAATATTCCAGCAGCGTATAACTTTTTACATACTTAAGCCAAGAATGCTTACCTCTGAAATATAAACTGTATAGTCTCTATTTATATTTCTTGAAATTTTTTATAGCGCATTACAATTAATTAATAGTAATTGATTTTTATCAAGGGTGAAATCTGTAACCTATGTTTGCATAAGTCATATTTGAGAAAGCACTTAGAAACTCGAAAGTAAACTTATTGAAGTAATTTCAGACAAGGTAATTAATATTCGGTTTCAGGTCTTAATATGGAAATATAAATTAAATATAGAAATAGGTTTTAAATAGTTTATGTCCAAAATAAATTAACTAATAGCTAACACATTAGTCAACCGCCAAATAAATTAAAAATTAATAAAATAAGTTTTCCTTTGTAACGTTAGCAATTATCTGGGCTATTAACAGAGTAATGGTAATAATAACATTAATAATAATCTGTTATATGTAAAGTGTTGTTCAGATTGTTTCATATTGCTATCTTTTATATATATATATATATATATATATATATATATATATATATATATAGTACAGAATCAAAAATCAACCTGCATAATAATATTAAAATTTCTTCATCTGATGGCTTTATCTACATCTTATTATATATTTACAGCATTGCACTTCTTCCTAAAGAAGTAGCAAAAAAAAACTTTATTACAAAATTGTGTGGTTTGTAAACAATTCTTGTAAATCGATCCCCATCTTGGGAAGCTCGAAATAGAGAATGCTAGTTCGAAACGATACAATTATAGTCTGTTCGTTGGATCTTTGGTCGTACGTCACAAACTATCGCTTCAAAAAAACGACGAAAGTTTTACAGTGCGTTCTTTTTCTAACGCATTTGGTTTCCTTTATCAGACTGAATGTTTTTGTGTTGTTTCTCGAAGCGATAATTTGTGACGTACGACCAAAGATCCAACGAACAGACTATACTAACATTTTTATGTCAGAAATGCTTAAGTCTTCTTGAAGTAGTTTAACCGTCTATTGTTCCATTTATTATTAAATTACAGAGTTCCAACTTTTTATGAAAAAGTCACGTTTATCCTACTTTCTTGCTAAAAGTATTTTGTTTGTAGTATAATCAGTTTGCGGTGTTTTAAGTAGTTTTCTGCATACCTAACACAACCTCTCAGTGGTAGATATTTAATATGCACTACCCCGTTTTTTCGAGGTTTTGTTTAGCAACATTGTACGTACTGAGGTCGTACCCTGCGTAGAAGTTTCATGAAACGGTTCAAAATGTCAATGTACCTTACACATCGAACATTGAAAAAAAAAGATTTGACGATATTCCTGACACCCAAGGAAATGTGACGTGGCCTTTGGATGGTTTGAAAAAGAAGGTAGGCCCGTTAGTATGCAAACCCGATATCGCCGCATTCAATCCTTTGGGCTTCTTTCATACCGTCCAAGATTAGTGCTTCCCTTGACAGCGAGACATTGCCGCCAAAGGTTGGACTGGTGTAGAGAACGGCAACATTGGGTAGATTGGCATGATGTCGTATTCAGCGATGAATCACGATTTTGTCTAGGCACGCATGATGACCGTAGAAGGGTACGACCCTACCGTGTAGAACGACCTGTTCTTAGGTTTGCTATTGAG